>CM061040.1:139324551-139822287 GCA_030762985.1 Adelphocoris suturalis
AAACCTTTGTGAAATAATTTTCAGCGTTTTTAAGTTTCAAAGCTTGCTGATCAATTTTGGTTATTTGTCTGCCTGATGCTTGACTGATGCCTGTCTATATGTAGTATATCCTTGTCACGCCCAAAACTATACCAAGTTTCAGTCCGATTCCGATGAAAATTTCAGGGATAGTGCGGGTTAACTCCTTGACATTCCCCTATAATTGTCAATGCAGTCGAATCAACAGTAGCCTATGCGCATGCGCAAACATGAATATCTCATAACATCGATTTCTCCTCATCTGTTGGTCCAATTTCGTTCATTCTCGATATGTATTTGTGTAGGTATATGTTCATGAAAAATCCTCTATAAATTATATCGCAATTGGTAGAGTAATAACCATTGCTCATGGACGGAACTGATATAGATTCACTAAGGCAAAACTCCGAGTCTATATGCAACGATTTTGATGAAATTTTCAAGAATCGTGCGGTTTAGCTACAAGACGTTCCCCTATAAATTTCATTGCCGTTGGATTAATAGTAGTCTGTGCGCATGCGCAAACATCTATTTTTATAACGTTGACATCGATCATTTTGACTCGTACTTTGTTTTTAAACTGATTCTATACGTCCATGTTACTATATGTGAGGAAGCTATACTGCCCACTCAACTTGGCAGACTTTTTTTCCAATTCTTGCGTGAGATAGCGAGAATTTGAGCCAGTTGTAAGATGTATTCCCAATATCATCTGCAGGAGATGGTTGGATTCTCCTGACACAGAATAACTAACAACTGAACGCCCGTCGCACAATTATAAGATTTTATTGGAGTTTTCACACTCGTCTACTGACCTATTAATTGTGGAATGGTAATAGGAGCCTGCCCTCTCATTTAAGTCCGTTATTATACATACTATTATATGATATCGAGATAAGTTTATGTTCAGGGTTCTACATAATTGTTGGATTAACCTCCAGGTAACGATCCAAAACAAAAACTCCCTCTTATATATTATTACTTAGCAAGTATTTTCACTAACGGGTTCTGTCCAAGCTATCAAGCACGATTCCTATCAATTACTTTCGTATAAATAGGTGCAAATTGAAAGGTGAGCGGAAGAGTGTAAAGTGCGTTTAAATTAATTTCTCCTTTATGGATATTATATGTAGGTTCCCTATTACTTTTTTTTTCGATATTACGATAAAAGCAGCTCTAAAACAGATGGATTACTTGAGGCGATATGACAGATCAATTTCATTAAAATTAATACCTCTCTTAAATGCTGAGGTTTACTAACTTCCACGAATTATGAAGAGGGTTTTATTTAGAGTATTGGTTATACGACCACCAAGAGGGTCAAATGTTTACCCTATTGGCGTTATTCTAATCACCACATCGTATCATATATTATCTTTTATGTCTTGTCTTATTTAATTTTTGATTTACAATTTTGTAGAGTTGAATTTTAACTTCATTATAGCTAGTAGCTAGTACGAAAAAGCGCATTAGGGCTCAGTGCAAGTGAATTTGAAAACCTTGAGGAGGGAATACATGCAAATAAATTGATATACAAGTACAGGGATTTAAATATTTAACTTTGTAATCGTCACCTATCTATAACTGCTATCGCGATTGGTTTAGTAATTAGTTTTGTGGATGAACAAAACTAAAATTGGATGACAGGCGAAACTCCCAGAGTTATGAACCGATTTTTATGACACTCAAACAATGCTTGGGGCTAATCCCTTGACAATCTACCTACCATCATCCATCGTATTATAATAAATAGTTTCCTAAAACATGGATTTTTGATGATCTTCTATCGGCCCGATTCCATTCAAATTTGGTTGGAACTTGGGTAAAGGTCTCGAGAGGATCTCTTTTGAGTTCAGTTCTGATTCGTTCTAGTGATATTTATAATATTAGTGTGAGTTCACTTATTATATTGCTGTAATATATTGAATCCCATCATTTTGACTCGAAGTTTGCACTTCAACCACCATGTTACAAAAAGTAAAGAATCGATACTGTCCACTCATCTTGACAGACTTTTTCATTCCGGAAGTTGACTGAAAGTCTCTTATGAAAAGCAATTACAGATCAGTAGTAGTAGAGATGCATGATTGTGTGAGGGACCCACTTTATTACGTCCTTAAATTTGAGTTCGCTTCCTTGGGTCAAATTTTCAACAAAATTTCTGAAGAGGAGTTCCATAAAAGGGCATCGCAGTATTTGGGACGTATTCTGACCTGATCTCGACTTCTTCTCATCATCCCTTACCTTCACTATTCTTCCTATGGGTGTAAGTATTCATCTGAAGCGATCTCCGTTCTCAGCTTCAATAAAACATTCTAACTGGCACTTGGCGCTATATTTATCCTCATCCAGCTTTGGGAAGGGCTGGATGGGAATCTCGCCTGTTTAATGGTTCACCGAATTTTTATCTCTTCTATGATGTCAACAATCGGGAATGGGGTCGGAACTAATAAAGCGCCTCAATCGCCGAGCTTTCGAAAAATGTATTTTCTTCTTCAGGGCTCAAGGGCTCCTGGTGCTGATGAGAAGTGCCACCCCTCATCCTCACAGTCAATACAGAAGAAGGAAAACCAAAAGAAGAACTATCCAGGCTAAAAGAAAACTATTGCAGGTAATGTGAAAATGAAAATAAGCACCAGCTATCAACAACTACGGAATAAATATCTATATAAAACAACTATTATAACAATTCAACAAACATATATCATTAGGCATAGGCTTAAACAAATATATATATATATATATATATATATATATATATATATATATATATATATATATATATATATATATATATATAAATAAATATAGGCAGGAACAAATTGTTTTCAACAAAATATATATTATATCTATTAGTTTAAGCCTATGCCTAATGATATATGTTTGTTGAATTGTTATAATAGTTGTTTTATATAGATATTTATTCAGTAGTTGTTGATAGCTGGTGCTTATTTTCATTTTCACATTACCTGCAATAGTTTTCTTTTAGCCTGGATTGTTCTTCTTTTGGTTTTCCTTCTTCTGTATTGACTGTGAGGATGAGGGGTGGCACTTCTCATCAGCACTAGGAGCCCTTGAGCCCTGAAGAAGAAAATAAAAATTTTTCGAAAGCTCGGCGATAGAGGCGCTTTGTTAGTTCCGACCCCATTCCCGATTGTTGACATCATTGCTCATAGTGGGTCGATCTTGACATCATTTATCTCTTCTGATCGTTCTTATCTTATCTTCTCTGCAAGAGCGTTCGAATGAAGAACATAATATGGAACTAGTCAACGAAAATCAACATGAATTCTTATTGGTGCATAGAAGGAGAGCCACTCCTTACTTTTGCGTCCTGTAGGGAGCTTGGCTTGAAAGTTTGTTAGTGATCAACACGTCCACCGAAAAGTGGACCCATAACGATGTATTCAATTCTTTTTGTGGCTTTTTCAACGTACTGGGCCTTCTGACGAGATTGTTGTATCAGAAGCTTCTCGCAGTCTGGAGGGGTGAGAAAAAGAAAAGGGAAAGTGGGAGGGAAGGAAAAAAATGAATATACGAGTTAATTTATTTATATTTATTCTATCACTTATTTTTTCATTAATATTTTATATATATATGTATTGTTTTTATTTATTTTTCTGCTTCTGTTTCTTCGTTGTTTGTTGGAGTGGAAATTGAAAATCTATTCAATCAGCTGTCATAATAAAAGATTTAAAGATGCACCCTACGTTACGATATATTGAATGTATTTAATCGTATACTGAATGCCTCCCTAACTCTCTACCTATTGTTCTGTTTCAGAGTTTTTTTGGTAGAACGTACAACAACATCAACTCCATCAGCGAGTGCAAGAACAACGGTGAGTGCGTCATCAACAAGAAGAACCGAACCTCCTGTAAGGCCTGTCGTCTCAGGAAATGCCTTTTCGTCGGGATGTCAAAAAGCGGGTCGCGCTACGGGAGGCGGTCCAATTGGTTCAAGATCCACTGCCTCCTCCAGGAGCAGGGGGGCTCCGCCGGACCGCCCACACCCCCCAAATGGGACGAGGACAACAACAACGTCAAGAAGGAGCCCCCGCTCTGGCGGCTACCTCCCATCCCTGGTGAGTTGATCCCTCACAGTACCTACCTGATGGGATAACCATAATTTTACCTATCTGATAATACTATTGATCGGATAGCAAGATATACAAGCTTCGTTCTCAGTGCTTGTTCTGACAGTTCAGGAACTTATCAGAACTGGGACGGGAAATCCCGGGGCGTTCCGGAACTTGTGGAACCGCGTTCTGCACTGCGAACGATTTCAGAACTTGGAAGTTGAATAACCTCTGTTGTTGATTGTAACCTCACTCAACTCGTGTTACCTTCTGGTGCTCCTATTCAGAAAATATTTAGTTCCCGTGAACATATTACTCATTTTGCCCGTGAATACTACTTAACTATTACCCCACAGCAATAAAAAAAAAAAAAAAAATTATTAATAATAAAATTCCACGATGACTGAGGAGCATACTCGAAAAAATTTCGAGTTTCGTGGACGTTGACGAGATCCAATTAGGTATAACTTCAATCTCGTCCTCATCATTTACAAACCAAACACCATCGTCGAAACTATCGCTTTCTGAACTTGGCGAGCTAGTTGACATTTCGATCATAGAATAAGCACTTATTCTAACGTATAGAGACTAAAGTATGATTACGTATGATTTCGATGAAGAAGAAGAGAGTTGTTCACTCCTCGAGATCCGACCAATTTTGAAATGCGCGTGCGTTAACTACGTCGTTGCGTTCGAGTTCTGACAGTTCCGAAAAAAAAGAAAAAAAAACAAAAAAAAAAAAAAAAAAAAAAACAGGGACTGTCAGAACCGTTCGGAACTGGGTTCACAAAACACTGCGAACGCCGAACTCGGCATTCTTGGCGTTCTGGCACTGTGAACAACAAAACTCGAATGTACTTGCCCAGAATCGTTCCAAACTCGCAGAACGCACACTGAGAACGAAGCTGCTGAACGAATGGGGCTCCAAATTATCACAGTCCCCGCTAGGAGCGCTAGGGAGTTATTTCGCTTAGAACATGTACTCGTAGTTGAAGACACAATTTTCACAGTAGTTGACGCATTGCGTCATTATATTGGAATTATATTACCTAGTAATAAATAAATCATAATAATAATTAAAAATAAGAGAACAATAGGTTAATTTACTGTATATGAACAAGCACCGTTCGTCACTCCAGCTAAATGGGATCCTAAATCCATTAAATTTGTCAAGCTCATGATTAATACTGATTGTTTAGCTCGCATTTTTCTGTGGGTCTTTGCAATGCGTTTTTGCGTGCAGCGATCGTTGTGGCGTGGTTTTCCCAAGCGATGAAGTTTAGAGAAAGCTGTGGATAATATAAAATAATATCGGTACGTACATGGGTTATTCTCAAACTACAAGACATTTTGACGAATTAATAAATGAAAAACTGAAAGTTGCTGAAATTTGGTGAAATTTTTACCCTATTGTTCTGTTGCCTCTCCAAATGTGTCAAATGCTAGACAGTTCATGAATGCATTTCTGAGCTCAGAACTGGAATTTGAAATTCAGATCCACGGCAATGAGGATTTAGGTCCACGACAATGTGACGGTTCTCAGATATGCTTCATGAAAGGATATAATATCTTATGTTTAAAATACGAGTACTTTGTATTTTATACGTGAGTAGGTAACGTACAGGATTGCCTCAGACTTGCAGTTCAGTCTTTTAAGACTATAAAAAAAAAAAGTTTAGGATATCATTTGCAGCTCAATTAATACATATTTATGCATTTCACTCAATTGCGATCACAGTATGACTACATTAAGATCACATAACTATTGTAAATCACAAAAATTCAAATTGACTGAAAATTCCAGTCAACCAGCACGCTTTAGAAGTGGACTCCAAATAGATGACGTAAGCCTTGAAAATTATCTCAAAAAAAAAAAAAAAAAAAAAAAAGAAAAAAATATTCACTTCCTCAATCGAGACTTTCTCAACCTCAAGATTCATAAAAATCAGGGCTGTGACATCGTGCTCTCTTGATGGCAGAAGTGCGATTTCTTCTTTTGTTATTTGGGGCAAGTTCTCGATGGTTGGGGCCGACCAAAAATCAGAAATTGAAAACAGTTGAAAATAGTGAAGATATGGATAGACTATTACCCCCTCAATTTCCCCTCCTGTCAACAAAAGTTAACTTTTCGAGGTTTGCTGCACAACTAGAGTAAAATTGAGATCGAACGAAAAAAGAATCACGAAAATCCGTAAAGAACGCTGTCAATTTCCCCCTCCATAAATCCCTGAGAAGTACTGGTTACGAGCTTGGTGTGATGCTGAGACTTCTAAAGTCCGACTACAAGTCAGGGAAGCACACTGATCAGACAAGGGGCCACTGATGCTAATTTCCTTCTAATTAATTGTCCTAAAGTGGTGAAATTTAGAACTGGAAAACATGCAATTACACTAAAAAACAACGTTTAAACTCGAAAAAGTGGTTGTTCTCTGGCTGCTTTAGCAGCAAATTAATGTATCTACCTTGGTGAGTGATGGAAGCCGAACTCGACGAGATAATTTGTGGACTTTGTGGATATGTTCTTTTCGACAGCTCAGTATTCGATTTGACAAGATATTATGACTAATAAATCGGGCAAAACCTTTAGTATCATGAGGTTTTTCCGTGATGAAATACATACGCCCAACTATCTTCCAACTAGCGATATCGGACGAATAGGCCATGACAAATTGCCGTTTAATGGATTTTACGATTGGGCATGTGGAGTGAAAACTAATAGTGAATTAGTGCAGTGAAAACTATTCAAGTGATGAAATTCATTGGGGGCAGTCCTCAGCTCTAAATCGAATCTATTTGTAGAAAGAATGATTTTAACGAGGATTCCACATTCAATAACTACTATTGATACGTTCGCGATGGAATTTATATGGGATGATAAAATCGTTTTGTTGCGACTAATCTTAGAATTTGAGCAAACTGACTACTTGTAGTTGCAATAGACTTCGGCCGCCCCAGAGGTGCAATGGGGGCCTAAATCCACACTCGTAGATAGAGAGGGGTGAGGAGGTGACAGTACCATAAGAGATACAACTCGTACTAATAGCATATATGTGCTATGTTCGGAGAAGATAATTTTCCGGTTCCCGGATCATCATCTATCCCCAACCATAGCCTTTCGAAAACATGATAATGGGAACGCCTGGCGCCGAAGCGAGGGTCACGCACCGCATTCTCTTGGATCTCGCCGGAACTGTCACACTTCCCCCCTTAAAAACATACTTGATTGAAGAGCAAGTGTATGTAAACTAGGTGGAATAGTTTACTGGTTGAGAACTGATGCTCACTAATAAATAGCTGCATTGGCGATTGAGGATAAAAAAGAGAAATTAAAACAGGATGGATTCTCAATGAATCTTCATATGAAGTCTTCATTAGGTGATTAACCCCCAATCATGGATTAGAACAATCGGGAATAATATAACTTGCTCAAGCAGGAGACTTACAGTAGGGAGCTGCCCACTTTGGGGACTTACAAAAATAGGAAACTATGCCCTGGGGAAATAACTTGCTCGACTTTAGAGTCTTACAGTGGGAGGTGCCCACTAAGGGGACTTATGAAATAGGGAACGATACCCTAGGTTTGGGAACAATGCTCTTGGGAAAAATTAAGTATATTAATTAGAAATAATATGAGGGGAAAAATTGAGAACATAATAATCAAGAACCAATGAATATATTTATGTATCCAAGGGAGAGGCCATGTTTCTTCTGAAACATTAACGCCCCAAAAATAGTGGATTGGATTACTAGGCGTCAGCCGTACATAATCCTAACCACGCTCTGCTACCATGTAATAGACTTAGGCCGCCCCAGTGGTGCAATGGGGGCCAAAATCCACACTCATAGAGAGAGAGAGAGAGAGAGAGAGAGAGAGAGAGAGAGAGAGAGAGAGAGAGAGAGAGAGAGAGAGAGAGAGGGGTGTGACAGTACCATAAGAGATACAACTCGTACTAATAGCATATTTGCTATGTTCGGAGAAGATAATTTTCCGGTTCCCGGATCCTCATCTATCCCCAACCATAGCAATTCGAAAACGTGAGAATGGAGCGCCTGGCGCTGAAGCGACGGACGCACACCGTATTCTCTTGGATCTCGCCGGAACTGTCACATAGTCATCCGCAAATCCTTGAAACTTTATTTTTACAATTCACGTACCAAAGGTTTTGTTGAAATTTTCAAGGAATGTATGGGTTAAGCTGAAGACGGCCCCACATCAGTATCGTTGCTTAAAAATCAAGCCTTTAACAAGGATTGATGGATTTTTCGTTTGTGCATGAGTAGAGCGAAGCATTGATTCGTGAGCCTAAGCAATGATGCTTCGATAAGGGACCATTTAAACCTTAACCCTCACATTCCTTGAAAACTTCAACAAAAGCTGATATAAACTGTAGAAATTGAGCTTGTTGCAAGGATTTGCAGATACAAACCAAACAGACAGATAGACAGGAAACCAAATTGTTGTGAATGGAATAAAACGTAAAATGGGAATTTCGATTTTCGCTAAAATATGAGTTCATTTCCTTAAAGTGAAAACAATGCTTCCGCTACCATGGCAGACTCGGAAGCAACAGTTAGATACGAACCCAAGGGTAACAGTGATGGGGATCGTGATTGGGAAGTGGTTTTTATGAACTGATATTTGAGGTGATATGCGCAGACTATTGCAGCCATAATTGAAGACAGGAGCAGTTCTTCTTGAACGATTCAAAAGCTGCTGTTGTGAACTGTGACGAGGATAGAAAATAGTGTAGTTCTTATCGCACACTACAGCATTCAAGGATGGCTTCTAATTGGGAAAGAAGAACTGGGAGTTTGAGTTCCCATAACGCTTTCACTTTTCCTTATGGCTGTTTTTGATTGGTCATAATTGTTAGAACTGCGACTCAGGAAGGTGGTTCTTGTTCTCGGACCAATCAGAATACGCAGTAAAAAACTATGGGAGCAGTTCTCATCTAGTATTGAAGGCTGGAGAGGGGAGAGTAGTAACCAGTAATGCAGTTCATGAGCACATCTTAATAGGGAGTGAACGAGATTATTCCTTCCAGTGAATTGCACATCCCGTCACTATGGGTAACCTTCATCCATTGAAAAATGGTCCACCAACAACCTGCTAGATATATGTATTACTTCCGCATTGATTAAGACCTTTTCCATTCAGGTTTAAACATTATCCACTTGAATTTAGACTTTTTTCACTTATTATTATTATTATTTTTTTTTTTCTAGTATTTCAAATTTTGACCAATCTCGACATTGGTAGGAGGTGGAATTGGATTCCTCAAGCCGATTTTTCCATCTTTCGTTTTTAGTGTAGGTATGTATGAGGTCTGGGAGGTGCTCTTTCTCCAAATGGGAGAACGCCGATTCCCTATGCTTCTTCTTTGATCCCATCAATAATATTAATAATCTCACAAGCTTACCAATCATCACAAACCGAATATGCATTCGTGGGACAAAGCGAATTATTAGTAAGGAACAAAACCCCTACCTTCCCGCTCCCATGACAAGGCATCCCTTCTCTATGTCACCGAAACACCGGAAGTTCAACTTGGGATCTTGGATCAACGGTGGTTCAACTGGAGTTTTCAATGATTCGAATTCAGTTGAAAACTCGTTCCTTGTACCTAACTCAGTTCAACTTGGTGAAACTGAAATGAATTCAAACTGAGGTCAATCCATGGTTTACATTGAACTTAGAACTCTCCAATATCAAGCGAAGTTGTCAAATTTCAACATTTCTTAAAATTGAAGGATTTTTCTTTGATTCTAAAGGCCCATTGGACGAAACGTTCGGACACGGGTCAACTTACTTTTAAAGTAGAATCGCCAGAAAAAATTTGGTCAAGATCGTCGACCCCAACACTTTAGCCTCTTCTTGTTAGATCTAGGGCGGAATTCGTAGACGGGAATTGAGTCTGAGTGGCCCCCTAAGTGTATCGATAAGGGGATTCATGCAGTCAGTGCGATTCATAGATGAGATTTGAGGATGACTCTGAGTGTGCGATCCAAATGCACACTTAACGGGATTTATAAACAGAAAATGGCGTTGAGTTCAGTGTTACCCTCAGCTCGACGGCGCAATGCAAACTTGCACTGTCGAACTCGTTTAATCTGAGTGTACCTCTAACTTCTGAGTGAACCACACCACTCAACCATGAATTCAAACCAGTGAGTGGAGAGTGACCCTCCATTTGGGTGAGTGTGAGTGAACACAGACACTCAGCCTTTGTCTATGAATTATACCCTCAATCCTTTTCCACTTGGATTATACTTTTTGCTTCCGAGACCGCAAGGCAGCGGAAGCTTTGTTTTCACTTTCGAAATGAAAAAATTTTTTTGCTCCAAAATCAAAATTTCCACTCGCATTTTGCGTTTCAGAGCCTCCTGAACAAATTTGGTTCCGTGTCTGTCTGTCTGTCTGTCTGTCCGTCCACATTTCCTTGTAACAGCCATAACTTCCACAATTTTGATCCGATTTTAACCAAATTTTCAGGGGTTGTGCGGGTTAAGCTTTAGATGGTCCCCTATCAACTTCATCATGATCGAATCAACGGTAGCTTCTGCGCAGGCGCTAACGTGAATTCCTTGTGACGGTCATAACTCGGTCAATGTTGAACGGATTTCGGTCAGATTTTCAGGAATGATGTGGGTAAGGTCCCTTGAGGTCCCATAAGACAATCATCATAATTGCATTAGCGGTACGCTATGCGCATGCGTGAACGAAATATTCTTGTTACGGTCCTTGCAACAGCCGTAATTTCCACAATTTTGATGCGATTTTCTTCAAATTTTTAGGGATTGTGCGGGTATAGCTCTACATGGTCCCCTATCAGTTCCGTCATGATCGAATCAACGGTAGCCTCTGCGCAGGCGCAAACAAAATTTTGTTGTTTCGGTCATAACTCAGGCAATGTGAACGGATTTCGGTCAGATTTTCAGGAATGATACGGGCAAGGTTTCTTGAGGTCCCGTATCACATTCTTTGCAATCATCAGCAGCGGCACGCTAGGCGCATGCGCGAAAGTGATGTTTTTGTTACGGTCACAGCCTGATGCCAGAACCGTTCGTTTCTAGTTTTCTGGAGTTTAATAGTGACGTACTGTGAAGGTCACGAGGAAGCTCATGTGCCATTTCCTTGGCAGTGTATTTCCCTTAGGTTTAGACAGGAAAAGGTCCAAATCAAAGTGGGAAAAGTCTGAACCTGCATAGGAAAGATCTAAATCAATGTTGGAATGCTAAATATTTAATATTTTCATTAATAAAATAATAAATCTTAAGAGTTCGAAATTTTTTGATTTGACTGATTACAGGAATGCCGCTGTTCGGGTTCTCGCCTCCTCTCACCCCCTTCTTCCTCCCGCGGGGCCTCCCCCTGCCGCCGCCCCCTCCACCGACGCCGCCCCTGGCGCCCCAAGCGCCGCCCCCGACGCCCCACGCCCTCGATCCCACCGATCTCCTCCGGAACCTCGGCCCCGTCCAAGACTCTCCGATGGACCTCCGGCTGAGGAAGGAGGAGCCGCGGCGGTCGCCCCTCACGGCCAACGCCTCCGCGCAGTCGTCGCCCCCGTCGCTCCACCACCGCTCATCCCCCCACGTGCAACAGGCGATACCCCAGCTGGAAAAGAAAGCGCCGCTGGACTTGAGTTGTGTAAAGACATGAAATGATGAACTATCTAACAGTTTACAATTTTTTCCCCCAGCGTATAGGTAATTATGTTTGATTACCACTACAACTATATTATATGGCTCAAGACAATAAATTTTCATTGATAATACATGCCATAAAAATATGAAGTTTTGTAATATTTTTGGCTCAATGGTTTTAAAAAGTGCGGCCTCTTAAGTAGGTCTGTTGTGGGTAGAAAACACATCACTCATAATTAAGTCTATAGGAACCCATTTGGGCGACATTAAACAAGAATTAGACTATCCACATCCGGACCAATAAGTGGAAATAGGAGCTGGAGCTTTAGCATTTCGTCCTTCGTTTTATAGTGGACCTATCCGTATAGGTTATACTGTGGACTTTTCTAGTAGGTTTCGCTTTCTGTCTTTGCACCTAGTAAAGCTATCACCAGTCCAAAAACAGCATTTTTTAGTCGATTGATTCTATTACAGTTTTGTATTCATCAACCATCACACATTTTGACACTAAAAAATTATTGCAATTGTTTATTTGGCCTATTTAGTTTTACAGGCATCATCTATAACAAATTCAGCAAAAGGAACCACATACTAACCGGTTTCATTTATCGAAAAATGCAGGGAAACTGTTGTACTATATTATTATTTTTTCCTCCTGGATTCCAAGTCTACCTATAGGTATAGGTAGCGGAAGCATTGTTTCCACTTTCGGGAGAAAACAATTTTTTTTTTTTAAATCTACAAAATCAAAATTTTCACTGGCATTTTACGTTTTAGACCATTCTGAACAACTTTCGTTCCATGTTTGTCTGTGTGCGTATTTGTCTGTCGTGTGTCCGCAAATTCTTGAAACAAGCTTGATTTCCACAGTTTTCATCCGATATATAGCATTTTCCGATTTAATTAAACCTTTTACCAAATGAATCAAACCTTTTGCCAAATGAGTTAAACCTTTTTCCAAAATAATTCACCCTTTTCCCAAAATAATTAAACCTTTTCCCAATACAATTAAACTTTTTTCCAAAATAATTAAACCTTTTCCAGAAACAATTAAACCTCTTGCGAGAAAGTATAATTTGACGTAGGCATGTATAGATACGAATTTCGAAAAAAATTCATTCAATTAGGAACTACAGAAAAACTTGAAAAAAGCGTGGTGTACAATGTATGGATCAATCAACAGTGCACCAAATTTACCCCACCCCCCTCCCCCCCTCACAATTTGTTGGTTTACATTTCAAGGTAAGTTGATTCCAAATATCGAATCAAAGCAAAAATATATGACAGGTTATATATGAGAGGTATATATTTTCTTAATTCGATTTTTGAATCTACGTACCTTGAAATGTAAGCCAACGAATTGTGATGGGAGGGGGGTAAACATTTGGTTTATTGTTCATTGACCCATAGATTGCACACCTCGTTTCAAGTGTTTCTGTAGTCTTAGTTAAAGAAACTTTTTCGAAATTCGTATCTATACATACGTCATACTTTCTCGCAAGAGGTTCAACTGTTTCGGGAAAAGGTTTAATTATTTTGGAAAAAAGTTTAATTGTATTGGGAAAAGGTTTAATTATTTTGGGAAAAGGGTGAATTATTTTGGAAAAAGGGTGAATTATTTTGGAAAAAGGTTTAACCCATTTGGCAAAAGGTTTGATTCATTTGGTAAAAGGTTTAATTAAATCGGAAAATGCTATAGATGAAAATTTAAGGGAATTTGCGGGCTAGAGTGTAGACGGTCCCCTATCAGTTATTGTTCCCAAATCAATACTTCAATCTGCGCATGGGCAAACGAAATGTACCAATTACCATTCTCTCGCCCTAGTCGTCCGATCTTGCTCAAATTCGAGGGATAGTTGAGGGATAACAATTTGAGTATTCCGTATAAATTCCAAGATGATCGTGACATTACTAGCTCCTGCACATGTGAAAACGTGAAAGCCCAGTAACAAGCATAAGTTTCACAGTTTTTATCAGATTTTGATTTTGATGATATTTTCAGGGAATTTACGGAATAGACAGAAGATGGTTTCATATTCTTTTCATTGTTGCCTAATAAATACTTCACTCTGCGCATGCGCAAACGTAAATTCCAATATGCTCCATTTCTTCACACCCAAGCCGCTTGATCTCACTCAAATTTGGAAGATTGTTGGGAGAAAAGGATTTGATCATCCCATATCAATTTCAACATAATTGAAATAACAAATCATCATTAATAGCTGGCGCGCAAGCACCAATGTGAAATCCTTTTAATGATCCTAATTTCTACAGTTTTCATCTGATTTGGACGGAATTGTCAGGGAATGTGCGAGTTAGGGTATAGATGATCCCGTACCAATTTCATCGTTCTTAAATCATCACTTCATTCTGCGCATGCGTAAACGTAAATTACATCGGGTATCATTTTTTCGTTTCTTAATTGACCAATAAGGACGTTTAACGTGACATCTTGATTTCCTTTTTTCCGCTATGGACTTGTTCAGGATCATTTAAAACTTTTCAATGATCTATAAAGTTATGTTAAGAAAACAAGGAAGCTATGTGCGACACCCAACTTGGTAGACATTTTTTGTTCTGGCCAAAGTGGATTTTGAGAGTGTGATATAGTAAAAACAAGTTTTAGCTACAAAAACATTTTTTAGATCCAAAACGTGGAGATTGTTGTTCACAAGCAATTCGGCTAACCCTTTCACTGTGTCCCTGGGTAAATCGTACTACTATGTCCACGGGCAAGGGGTGATATACCCAGGGACGAGCTAGCAACAAATTAAACAAAGCCCACATTTGTTTTAACTGTTTCAATGAATTAATCCCGTAGTCTGTTAAAATTAAATAAGTGCTATCTCACTGCTTGCTACTTTTTAGGGGAGACAACTGAATCACAAATGGCTTTCATCGATTTCTCTACTTATTCTAAGAATCGTTGAATGCTTAAAGCTTATTGATGATGAGGTTTTCTCCAGGTTTTGAAAATATGTTGCTTCTCCTGGGAACTTTAGAGGGATTTAAAAAATATATATATCTGAAGTGACTCTCTGCCCCCATTTCTGAAAACAGGCAATTATAACACAAAAACAATCATAGGATATAATAAACCTCAAACTTCTTACAGCAAACAAAGTCATCTGATGGCTCGATTCGGAATATATCTTCGAAGATAAGTCATAACTCTTAAGTTAAATCAAAATCCGTAGGATTAATAGAAAGTACAAAATCTTTTAAGTATTCCTTAACAACTACACCAAAATCCACTTTCCATCCCGAACCATCTAGCACCACTTTTTTAATTAGTCCAGACCGCTGCGACTCAAAACGAACACAGTCCATCATTACGTGTTTCCATGTTTGTGAAAAATCTTCATTGCAACGGCAACTATCATCATCAATTAGTCCGAATCTCTTGAGATATGCCCTATTCTTCTCATGTGCTGACAGGGCTTGCTTTAGTTAGTATGATGAAGGCATGTTAGCCCTCAATCTGCTTGGAACTACTGAGAAAATGTTCTTGGTATATTGAGCAGTGTTGAAATTCTCCAACCAGTGCACATTCCATGAAGAGATCGTGCCCTTATGCGAAACTTGACGAACAAATGTTCGTGGTACCGGAAAGCGATTCAGGAAGATCCAGTTCTCCCGCTGCCTCTTTGGGAAGGAGACTCCAATATGCACCTTCACCCAAACTAAGCCAATCTTCCAACTAGTCCAGATAGAATAAAAGATCCCTAATCCGTTCAACTATGGGCAAGTGAATTCCATAATTCCTGAGAACAGCCAAGGATACCTCGCTATCAGTATAAAAACAAGCAGATCTTTGAGTGTCCACAAGAGACTAACACCGCAACCATTCAAGAGCCTCTGCTGTTGCAAGCAACTCCGCCTGGTTAATTGAGTAGCCAGTCCCCAGCCCTTTGCTGTATGACTAGGGGTACCAAGTTCTCCACAGTAAACAGCAAATGCACAACCACTCTTGTCCTCAAAAACAAGAGGATTGTTTGGGGTGTAAAGCGCAAAGTAAGGACAGGTAACAAGACCGTATGCCGGATACAAGACCACTTCTAAATTTTGTAGTGTTAGCTATGGTTACTCGTTGATCCAAAAATGTTGTTATCTCTAGAAACAAACCAACCTTCAATACCAACTTTAAAAAAAAAAACCTAATTTCTCTGCAGGCTTTGGGTTTTATTTCAAATGTCCCTGGGTACAGGTGTACATTAGGTACAACAGTTTCTCCTATTCACTTGCATTGATAAGCGAGTAGAAAAAATGGGTAGAGCGGCATCTATTCATTGACAACAATCTTAAGTAATCTCTTTACATTGGTGCTCTTAACGAAAATAATTAGTCTTGTGCGATCCATTTTGATTGCCCACTTATTGCGGTTCTTGTTCGATGAAAATGGAAGCAACTACCTATTTATTTTTTGACGCTTACTGTATCCCCGAAACAAAATTACCTGTAACAGTTTTGTGGTTTCTCTTCATACACGTAATCTAACGAACCTACTAAATCACTCACGACAAAGTTTTCGAACCCTATTTCAATTAGGAAAATGGAGGTTAGCTAAGAAACACGAGTGTTGTAACAACATCGCATTTCTAAATCCGTTGTTTATTCAATTCTAAGGTTTTGGCACAATTTCTACAGGAAGTTTTGTAAAACGAATTGTCATACCTATTTATCATCATTGTTTAATTCCATAACCCAAATCATATTTGATATTAACAGTAATCAATATCAAAGAAATTACTATGTTAAATACCTGGAGCTTAAATATACCTAATAACGTATATCCCTGTTTCATTTTCTGAAATTGAGATTTCAGAATCCTAGTCTAAGCTTTTCGTGTTTGTAATTATTTATTTGTAAAAAGTTTGAAATGTGTAATATTTCTGGTAGAAAATGTGAATATATCATTCAAAGCTTGATCTGAAAGATCATTAAAACATTCAAAACATATTTTGTTGTAGAAACTCTTTTATTGTAATTAATTTTGTGATGTATATATATTTTTATATCATTCATAAAATCTACGGATTGATTTTTTTTCTCTGTACAAAAAATGTTTACTTTGAAATGCTTATTTTCATACTTCACTGTTGACCTACCAATCATGTATATCAAATGGTAGGCACATGAACTTTTAGCGAATTTTTGTAGAAAATGAAGCTATTGCAATCGCTTGGAAAATTTTAAAATCTAAATTCTTGAAAAATTTCTTCATTTAAATCCGTTTTGAGGCATTCTGAAACAATTCCTGAAGTTTGCATTTTTCATATGTGTATATATTAAGATGAAAATATCGTTTCGCAGAAAAAAATCAAGCATTCCAAACGAAAGGATGAGTTCATTGGCCAACAATTTTTAAGCATATTAAATTGATTAAATTCCGAAAAAGTACTAAAAAAATCACTAAAAATGGCCAAAAATCGTTAAATTTATATATATTTTTAGCAGAATTTAGTCAAAACTGAATTATAAACGATTAATTAGGACATTTAAAAATTGTTGCTCAAAATTATGCTGGAAAACGTACTTAAATTTCATTAATATTACTGCTAACAAATCTATAAAAACTCCAAAAAAACCTAAAAATCCAAAATCTCTTTTGAATTGCCGAATTTTATTTAGTATGAGTTTTTTGGTTTTTAACGATTTCTTTCTACTGAAATTGCTCAAATTTCGATACAATTTAACATATTATAATACGATAGATAGTTTGTCAAAATTCGCTCATACGATCATGCTGCATGACTGGAACTTTTTTTCATTCTAAGAAATTTGTTGATTTTTTCTTCTTTGTTGTTCTTGTTAGTTTTAAGAAAAGCAACTCTTCGACATTTGATGGGAAAATTGAAAAGCATATCTTATTTACTATTTATAAGTACTTGGATGTGTTTTGTTTTTGCTTTTATGAATGTAGATTGCTAAACAAAATACTCTGGTATGTAAATGTATTTAATTTGATGTGGACAATCGGTTGGTTACAACCAAATCGTAGAAGCTCAAATATTGCTCAGAAGTCTCCTGTTAAGTTTAATATGCTTAACCAACATACAGCATTATTATTGATTAATATATTAATAGTTGTTGTCTATTTGCATTAAACTTGAAGTCGATGATCGCTGTAAACTCTGCAGTTCTAATGGTGAATTGATCTGTAAACGACGAATTCGTGGGAATCATCACTACAGAATGTTGGAATATCTTCATGTTAGAAAAAATACTGTGTTAAGGTTTATGTCGTCTGTTTGTTGAAAGGGATCATTAGAACGAGTTGACCGAAACTTTTTTTAAATTGTCCTGATTGAAGGGCTAATGATGTTGGATGTACATTAAAATTAAGAGTTGCAATCTGCCTGGTTTCGTTTATAACCCTCTCATTAAAAGATCCAATTACCAAAGTCGTTACGATGAAAGCGGAGAACGAGCTTATAAAATAGAAAGACAGAAGTGGTTCTATCTTCGTACGTATGGTTTCACTCATAAAGCCCCAGCTGAACTATAAAGAGGATAATCAGAATATCCTAATCCGATAATTGTTTATTTCTGTATTTATTTCCAGTACGTCCCTCTGAAGCTATGTCTTATAGGCAAGGCATCGTTTACAAGAGGGACGCCTATTGGAATTGATCCGGGGTGTGTACCTAAGTCAACCCAAGCATGAGGGAAAAAAACGCATACAAATCCGTTTCAGACCATTCTAAGACCGCTTCCGTGGGGGATAAAAATTGGTTCTTTTTTTGTAATGCTTAAGGTGAAACATGCTCAGATTCATTGAAAATTTTCCGGATATAACATGAGACCCCTGCATATGAAAATGTCAATTTTTACCACTAAAGGTGGGTTCACATCCATGCGTAAATGCGGTTATCCGGTCAAGCGTTCGGCCATCTGATTGGCTAGCGGCAGTCGGAAGAGTGGGGTGAATCTTGCCGGACAAGCACTCTTGAAACGGAGAGTAGGTACACATCTGAAAAATTAGATATTTTACCGAATAGCCACATTTACGCATGTGCGCAGTTACCCATTGCGCAGTTTTCTTTTGTTTGATACAGAAAGAAAAGATAAAAAGGTAGCGAACCTTCGTTTCTCTTTGTTGGTTTCTTTCGATAAAGTTTTGATTGTATTTGATAATGACAACGAGCTTGCGTATGATAATAACAATAATAAATTAATAAAACACTCAAATTAACACGGTTTTATGCAGATGAGGCCGAGTTGGGTAAAATATACTAAGGTGTAGGTACCTATTTTGCGATCTCACCAACAACCTACCTTCCTGATGATCCTATTTCATTTGTGTTTTGAGACATTTTTTGATTATAGATTAGCAATTTCCTGCTTGTTGAATGAGTAGGTATTTGAGAAGAGATAGCCAACTTGTCCTTACGAAATGGACAAATTAACTACGTTAAGTATGTAAGTACTTCTTATGGTGCATCAATGCACTTGAATGATTTGAAATGCGCCAACCTACACATTTTTTCGGGTAGAAATACCCATAATGTTATCTTGGGAAAAGTACCTAGTTGATGAAAGGACCGAATAATTACCCAACAGTCTCATTTCAAAACGACGTCGCCTTTGCAGTTTTAATGTACATACATAACAATTTCTTCTATACGCCCTCATGATTTTTTATGAGTTTATTATTCAACATTGTTTATGGAGCTGTAATGTCCAAGAAATGTGTGATAGTTTGAAGAAAATTCGGGAGGAAATATGTCTCTTTGGAAAAAGGCAATGGTAATAGAAGACAACAACAATGATAACGCAATGATAACACAACCGGATGGTTATGAACGGCCTGCCGCATTTCCGCACTCCTCTCCACTACTTCCATCCCCCTCCACTACTTAAACGCATAGCCGCATTACCACATTTACGCATGGATGTGAACCCAACTTTACACAGGAAAAAATCGTGGCATGGATATGTCTATTTGATTTTCAATACATATTTTAAATGACAGATGCAAAATGAACCATGACAGATGACAAAGTATAGACTACAGATGCGAAATGACCCACGACGGGTGATAAATATCCATGCCATAATGTCTCAATTAAATGATCTCATTCAGCTATTCAGAGAAGACCCAATCAGTTCAATCGTCTCTTAGTGTTCTAGAGAGTCTCAATATCTAATTTCAACTTCTTCGGATTAACAGGAGAGATCTTAGCTCACTCTGCTGATTATGAAAGAGCCAATAATTGCAATCGTCTCTTAGTGTCACAGAGAGTATCCCTGTCAAATTTCAACTTCCCTGGGATAACATGAGAGAATGGAGCTCACTCAACTAATTGGGAAAAAACCAATAATTGCAATCGTCTCTTAGTGTCCCAGAGAGTCTCCCTATCAAATATCAACTTCCTAGGATGAACAGGAGACAATGGAGCTCACTCAGACCCCCTCCATTGTTGGTAAGATTTGAAAATTCCAAATCTCAAAATTGTGAAAAGCGGACAAATATACGGACTGACAGACAGATAGAGAAAAATTGAGAAAATGGTTATCGTCGACAAATAGCATGAAAAGGAAAAGAAACGAAAAATTTCATAATTCTATTGAATGTACAAACATAAATATTTACGATTTTATTAATATATATTGTATCGTTATATGAGCACTTTGTGTGCTCAAATGATTGAATTTTAATTATTGAATCATGGAAAAAATTATGGTATACTTTTTTTTTTAAACAACCTTTTGCCATTTAAACCTATTTTCCAGCACATTTTCTTGAAATTTTATGTTTTTTCAGCACGATATTGTGAGAAAATTTCTGAATATCCTAATTTGAAGTGGGTACATTTTTACGAGTAAGATTCTGCTAAAATAGAAATTCAACAGTTTTTGGCCATTTTTGGCAACTTTCATCATTTGGCAAGTTTTTGAAATTTGACCTATTGTTTGTACTCATATAGGTAGTATGGAACTGTGTCTTAGTTGTAGTAACGCGGGATACCCCCTTCCTCTAATAACCTAGGAAGGGAACTATTGTTAGCTGCACAATACCTAATGTATCAAAGGTTTTAGCCGAGTTGAAGATGTCGGATTCGGAGATGTAGGCTCTGTCTTTTAGAATCAAAATTTTCGGATAGTAGCAGAGCAAATTAAAAATAAGTGCAGGAATTCATCCAGTGCTCGGTAATTTGATCTATTTTATTTTGAATGAATTTTTTAAGGATCTTCGCCAGGGGAAGCATTTAAATTTCAAGGATTATACTCCTAAGTATATATTTCCAGGGCGATGTTACGATTTCTTTAAGCTTTCTATGAGAGTAAATAAATTCCCCAAGAGAGTGCGTACCTATTGAGGACTTGAACGCTCGTCCCGATCCTTTAAGATACAGAAATTGAAGATACACCAATCACAGAGAAATAGATCTCCCAGTAGCTAAAGATTGATGTACGATTATGGTTTTTGCAAAGCTGTCGTATTCATCTATCTTTATCGGAGTCTAATTTTGCGATCTGGCCCTGCCTCTTCGAACAGAATTCGTCGTATAAACCTGTGCTGGAAAATTGATAACTTTCACCAACCTGGATGGACTAGTATAAGGCATTATTGATATTTCATTTACCTCAACAGCGTCAATTGTATCAGTTAGGGTGTCAGAAATCAGGGTTCGTGTTTGAGAGTTGTATACTCCAATCCTTACCCACAGTTCTAAGTTTTGGGCCCTGACTTGAAAAGTGTATGAGGCTGCAGGGTTCAGAAATCAAATCTTTTAGAAAGATAGCAAGGAAGACAAGGTGGAACCGATTGGGAAACACTACCATAAGAATTACGAGTTAGACCTATATATTGCAGCATAAAGGGTGCTAAGCTTAGGTATAGCTTGGACGTGTAGAGCCCACCTACAGATTGGTATCCTACAAGAGCCTGAGAAGCTAGCCCGATGTGATTCATACAACAAGTAAGAAGGCTAATTGGAGGGGCAACGTAGCAGAGGTGGAAAAGGACGTATACGATTTCGGTGGAAACGTATTAGAAAGACGTGCTTGGACAGGGTTAGATGGAAACTGGTTTGTCAGTCCCTTACTTACTCTGGAGTAATGTTGAATGGGCAGAAAAACAGAGTTTTGTTAATTGGTAAGATGCAACAATCTAACTAAAAAAAAAAAAAAGAAAATACAAATTACCCAAGTTTTTACACCCTGCATTACACATTTGTGTGTTTATTTAATGTGCAGCAAGCTGTCCAGGAAAACATGTATTTGTAATGGCTCACTTTCAGCAATGATGTCTTGATTATGAATCTATGGATTCATCCTCGCTGTTCAATGACTCATAGTCGTCTCGCCGGACGATCCCAGACATGTTCAAAAGTTGAATGTATTCTCAGCCCCAACTAGCAGTTTTATCGGTTTTCACTAGACGATCGTTGAGAATAGCTGATGAGAGATTTCAACGCGGGTTCAACGCATAAAGGTAAGTTCTTTCAAATACAGTAGATACCTAATCAGTAGAAAGGAAACATAATATAAAGCATATGACAAAGAAGTCAGAAACACTAAAAAAATTTGAAATTAAAATGTGCACATAATTTGTGAATAAACTTGTAAATTTATGTAACTGAATCGAATGGAAGCAAACGATTTTCATAACAACAATGTTCTTCAAAAGGTATTAAACTAAGATAACTCGAAGGTTCAGAGTATTGTCAAAAAGGGTCGATTCAATAATTTTTAGCAGACAAGTTTTTTTTTGTTTAAATAATTTCCTAATTGAACTCTTGGCAGCTGAAACGTTAAAAGTTTCTTAGCCATTACCATTAAATACAGTTATTCCAAAGCTAATATTTCATTTAATGCTTTCGTTCGCATCCAATTCAGTTCGTTAAATTATGCGATTGTTTAGGAAAAATTCATGTAAATATTAACTTCAAATTCACGGAGCAACATTTTATTTAAGATAGAAACGAACATTTGATCCATAAGTGGTGGAAAATGTGAGCAGACCGCCTAATTTCAAAACAACGAATTCTGTGCACCGTGAGACTTTGAATTCATAAGGGAGGTTCTTTGGGGCCCCATTCTGATCAGCTGTGACCTAAGTTCTCCTATCTTCCCAGGGAACTTGAAATTTTATGAGGAACCTCTCTGGGACAACAAGCGACGAATGAAACGAAGGGCACTATCTTCTTCAGCTGTTGAAGAAAAACTCTCTCATACTGAAAGTTCAATATCTAGGAAAAATGCAAAAATATTTACCTACATTGGTTCTCGTCAGACACGCTATGTGGTTAGTTGCAACAGCAATGCAAGATCAATTTTCATGAAATAGATACAAATCTTGTTCCCAGCTTACGTTTGATGTCACAGGCGATTTTCAGTTGAATTGTTATTTTTATTTCAGTAACACATTTTTGCTCATATTATCAATCACGTCCTTATATAATCACCGGACACTACAATTATTAAAAAAAAAAAAAAAAAGTATTGGTTATTTTGAAGAACAAATCGTATAGCAAAAAATTTTTATAACCCCTCCTCAAACTTTGTCATTTTACGTTTCAAAGTGCGTAGAATCCAAATTTGCAATGTCCGTCCGCCGTTCGCCGTCCGCTGTCCGCCGTTCGGCGTCCGCCGTTAATATGTCATTCAAGTTTCTGTAAGGCTTGATATATTGGTCAAAACTCCACAAAAAAGATACAAGTCAGTTTCATTACTTAGAACAAAGTACGAAACTTGGGGTAATCTCAGCTTCAACGCGAATTCTCGGAGCAATGTGACTTCAGCAAGATTCTAAAGCATGGTATTTAACTTCTTTTGGATTCCGTTGTTCAGTAAATCGAGTGACTCTTTACACCCCGGTCCTCTACTCCGAACGGGTGTTCCTCGATACGCCCCGTCCATTGAGGATCCACCTGTGATTTACTGCTTTTAGTCGCTGTGTGGCCGCGCGAGGGCCTGAAGAGCCTGAATACATATCTCACGCAGTCACAGGTGGAGGTCAACGGCGAGGGGCCAAAGGTCAAACCCCTGGTCCGGTCAGCGGTCCGGCGAGGGGGTGAGGCATCAGGGGTCATCTCCGTGCAGGGATTAGCCCGTCAAGACCATCCCATTAGCAGGTTGCTCTAAGCATAACAGGATCCAACTTGAACGAATGTAGTGGGGAAGGAGAAAACAAACTGATTTATAGCGGAATGCGTAAGAATACTGTATGTTTGAAGAATGAAGTAGTTTCTCATTGAAAAATGCTCTCACAAATTGAATAAAATATATTTCCCCGGTAACCCGAACAACGTTTCTCTCTTGACAAAAATAAAACGTTGAAAATCATAACACAAAGGTTCACGATTACTGTATTAGATAGCCCTTCCGCGCAATCCATGGTCTGTAATTAAACCCCGTCTGTAATACATTATCTTATCTAAAGTCAACACATCGCAAAGGGTTCGTCACTTCACTGCGCCAAGACCCCCCCAATTCCACGATTTTCAATAAGTTATTTAAAAAAAACCAAAAAAAAAAAAAAAAAACTTAATAACAGTGTCATTTTCCCTCCTTGTAGAAGGGTTGCAAACTTTTGTTTGTTTTTCCTCGCACATAAAGTCTTCTTTTACAATAAAATAATGTAGTTCAGTATATAGGTCGGTTAGAAAATATATCAGCCTCAGAAGACTCTCAGCTGATAAGTGACCCTTTCTACTTCGCAACATTGTTTTCAAGGTATTCCAAAGGCGCCCAATTACAAATTTCAGCACCGTAGGTCGATTAGAAAGGAAATGGGTTTCAGACGCTCCTCATCTGATCAGAGCGCTTCAAAATCGTTTTTTAGTGTCACAATGAAGCTCCATCTTAATTTTGAGCACCTTCGCTTCGTCGACGGTCAGATTTTTTTTTGAAATTCAACAATTGGATTCTAGGCATCTTGATATCCAAACCAATCAATTCTTAGGGGAGCTTAAAGTTTTATTCATGAACTAATACGAAGGTTTATTGTTGAAAATAGTAAACAAAAAATAAAACTAAATGAATAACAATTTAAAAATGTTTATATATTGTACCAAGACTTTTTGTAGTATAATACCCAAAGCCCCATGTCTAAAACTAGAATAATATAAAATTTAAAATAATCAAATCAAACTCTAGGAATGGGTATAAATTATTTTATTCCCTATTATGTTTTCCTCGTCTTACCAGAGTGGTAGATATGTTTTGGTTGAATATTTTCAATAATGATCCTTTCAGGAATGAATTAATCAGGAAACCCTTTGCCGATCGAAGTCTTCCAGACGATTGAGTCTATGACTATATTTGTGGGAATATGGTCATCCTCACTCTTATTCACTAAAAGCGATAGAGGGAAAGCGAGCCATACCCTGTGAGCCATGTCAAAGATATAACCCAATCGCCACATAAAGCCAAAATATATGTCATTCCAGACCTCAATTCATTCACCAAGCAATGTCTACATGACCTGACTAAGCCACTTCCTTCTATCGACCAAAACCCATTACTGCTGGTCATTTTGCTTTGATTCTATGGATGGGTTGCAGTACTTACTATACCCAAATTGTTACAGTCAGTCTTTTGTGACGCATTTGTCTCTAATGAGAATACAAACCTTCTATATAACTCCGCACGAACATAGTAATGAAGAAATTGGATATCTATCACACGAAGAATTTACCCGACAAACCTTCTTGCAATACCAAGGTGGAGGATCGCAATCGACAGACAAACTGTTGTCAATGGCCTAGGGTGAAAACTGGACATTATCAAAAGGGCTTGCACCAAAAAAGTTATAGTGACCAACTTGGAAGTCTCAATAGGAGAAATCGGAAGTGAGGTATTTGAGACACGAACCATCTAAGGTAGGCTTTGAAACGATCGAATGCCAAAATTCACAATACCATCCTTGCGTGCCACAGATCATCTAAATCTACTCTTACGTATCTCGTACGTATATCCTCCAAAACAAAAACCTCCAGGTGTCGATGTTCTCGTGATAATACTTGTCTTAAATTGGATATACGCAGTTAAAACCACTGCAACCATTCAAAACGAATAATGGCAAATTCCTAAGATAATTTCATACATCAATGATAAACCAGACCTGCTGCAAGGAGAGAAGTTATATGCAGTCACCCTGATGAAAATCTAGTACAAGTATCAGAAAAAACCTCAACAGAATCATGTTAGATATTATTCTTATTGACGCCAAGGTACGTGATACTCGCGGTGATACGGGGATATATTTATCTTCTGGGCTTGACTCATGAAAAACTTCACCTCTTTGCAGCTATTTTGCCTTCTCCCGACTCTATGATGGTTCGACATGAGTCATCACGCATTCGAGTAGTAACTGAATAGCTGTGGAACTACAAAAACTTCACCTGATGCTTCAATTGTCGGAACTAACATTTAAGCTGCCCATAACATTAACTGGAGTCGGTACTCTTTGATAGAAAGGCACACTCAAGTCATGAGTGAAACGCCTCGAACACGCAATCGTCGAAAGAGGAAAATCACAATAGCGTACAGTTTTAGAGAAGATTCAAAACAAGGATGACACTGCGGATTGAAAAAGTTATAACAAGCAATGGAGGATGGGAAGGGAAGGCACGGTTAGCAGAACAATACATTTTTTAATGTCTTCTGTCGGTTTTTTTTTTTAAAGATTGGACTTCATTGAGATTTGATTAGGTGTTTGTACAATTTCTGTTATAAAAATAAGAAGGTTTGCGCCTACTTAGTGGAACTTTTCGATAGTGGAAAGCTCATTATGGGCGATATTAACGATTAATAAGGGAGCAAAGCCTACTGTGAGAATCTTATGTTTTGATCATGTTCAAAGGCTACGTTGAATTCAAATGCATTCTCTTGTTTGTGGTCTACAAACAACCCAACTGAAATAATTCCGATAAACTCTATACAACTCTAGACATTGCAAGACATTGTAGAAATCATGTATGCACATGTTCGCAGACACATCTATGACAATATAATTCATGAGGAATGAACCGAAGCCTAACCACTTCAACATCTGGAAGTTAAATTGAAATCAGGAAGTGTAATACGATTTAAATTTAATCAATCATAGAAGTTCACTGCATTGCAAGAATTTCAAACCACAACTAGACGCTTATCACGTTGCGTCTGTGTTCACAGCAGAGTTATAGGTAGTGGCACTGGTTGTTTGACACTGCCAGTTGCAGGGAATTGGGAATTATGTGATCTGCAGCGACTCACGAAGTACCATAGAGACAATAGGGGGCACATATTCTGATGTTCTCCCAACGCACAGCCTACGTGTATAGCTAAACAAGCCGTAGCATTGGGCTCAGCCATAACTATTCTGGGGTGTCAAGCCATGTAGGTATTCAAGCATTGGTGATAACTCTATTGAGATGATACCTTACGCATTGAGGAGAAAATCTCCTAATTGCAACACAAAGCCAATTCCATCTGGCATGAAAAATGGCAGGGTGAGTTCACTGATCTGCATGGGGTCCTTCCAGGCCTTTTCGTAACTCATCTTTCAAGGAGGGACCGAATAGTGGTTAATCGGTTATCCATACTCGTCTTACCCACAGACACCTACTTAGTTCAGAAGCTCGTTGTGTAGTGTGTGGGTGGTACTGGGGTGATTTCTCCGTCCCCAACTTTTTGGAAGACTGCCCAGCCCTTGTGGACCTACGAGTCCAGCATTGGCGTCCCTCTGTTGTTTTACTTGAAAGCGGATGAGGTCTTGAACAGTGATATCTGACCTGATATATGTTCATGTGCTGGTAATGGCTTTACGTCACATTGCTGATATATATGTATAGCAACATGTATTTTGTTAGAAATCTATTCATAATATAACTAGTCTTAGTTGTATTATTTTATTTCTGAGGTTTTTTTTATCGGATGTAGAGGCTTAATATTGATCATAGTTGTACCCTCGGTTTTTTCCCTCTGAAACACAAAAATTGTTCCGTACTCAAACTTATGACGTTAACTTGGGGAAAAAAAAAAAAAAAAAAAAAATACTTCGTACCACTTACACTTGGATCAAATGACTTTATGTCATTCTGAGAATCCGTCATATCTAACGCCCCTTCAATCGAAAAATGTATTCAAAATTAATATTACATTATTTCATGACATAGAAATGTTTTAGCGCTCTTTTAGTAGTTAGGTCACAATAATATGCGT
The DNA here is from genome assembly GCA_030762985.1 of Adelphocoris suturalis. Taxonomy (NCBI): domain Eukaryota; kingdom Metazoa; phylum Arthropoda; class Insecta; order Hemiptera; family Miridae; genus Adelphocoris; species Adelphocoris suturalis. Next base: position 139,352,450 of record CM061040.1, read on the forward strand.
GACCAAAAGCGAAACGTAACACCCCATCCACCTTTCTTCGAAATGCCGTCTCATCCCCAGACCAATCGTCCCATTAATCCAAGACGAAACAAAAGTGCTCTGTGAACTATTTCACCGCGAAAACCATAATAGTGGCTGCGGACGGATCCGTGAGAGCTTGCTCGTGAATGGCTTCTCCCAACCCTTTATAGCTCTTCTTGCGACTCCATCGCTAGAATGAAGAAGATCCGAGTCAATAGTGTGTCGAGATGAAGAAAATTAAATTGAATTGAAACCATGGAAACAATTTACGATTGAAAGAAATCAGCCCGAGATGCATTTTCGCAGTCACATGTGAGAAGCAAACGTGTTATATGCACAGTTGCAACGCCTAAAACGCATAAGCCATTTCCTTTCAGCAGTAACTTAGATATAATTACGGCCGGAGATACGGTGGCTGTTACAGATGATATAACTACCGAGTTTATGATCCACGTTTTATTGTGGCGCATCAAAACTAATAGTATCGCTGATTGTCTTGGAGAGAAATGCTTCCATTACAATCATAAGGCGGTTCGCGAATTTGGTTTTGGAATTAGTTTTCAAGGTGTAAGGGCTGGAGGGTTATGATTGGATCTGTTTCAAGAGGAGGAGAAGGTTTCCATTAGAGACCTGCTATAAGATCGGCAAAAACGAATGGAGTGTGAAAGAGAATCGAAGAAGAAGCTCCATGGCGAGTAATGCCTTTCATCTGGAAGTGCCTTCAGGCCTACCATAACGGGAAGGACGCTGTTTTAGAGCCGGGAGCTGAGAAATACAATTTATGTCTGTACCCATTAATACAATAACCGGGTCCCCTCTTGAGCGTATAACCTCCCCACTCTACCACCAACCCACCACCCGTTCACTCGCTCCATAGCTCTAACTGCATCTGTGTGCCTTATGAACACATCGTCTAGCCTTTAGTACTGCTGACTTTTGATGGGGTGTCAAGTATTTTCTGTGAAACATGTTTTTAATTCTTTAGCTTATCCCCACCATTGTTTTCATCTTTCGTATTATTCATATACTGGTCAAATGCAAAGAACTAGTAAAAAAAAAAAATAAATAATAATAATAACAACACACACACACACATACACTCTGAACTCTGTTTCAGGACTCTTCGAAACAACTCCATGAAAAAAATCACTACAGCTGTAAATCAAAATGTGTGTGTATGTGTGTGACAAAATTATCAGTCAATTCAGCTGCATCCTTACGCGTGCTCTAGCTGAGGCAGACGATACTATTCCTGCAGGATTTGACTGGTGTACGGATGTATGTAGGTACACAGGACATCAGGTAGGAAGTTTCATCAAGAACGCACAACTGAGCAATCTCCACAGTCCTTCTCTAGCAGCCTACTTCCACTAAGTTTAAGACTAGCCTGTAGGTTACCTTTGGCAGTAGTTACGTGCGTAGATAGCGTATCATTTGCTGCGTAGATTGCGTAACACGAGGTAGTGCTCCTCCAGTGGAAAAGGTGGCTGCCTCGATGAAGTTGGCTCCAGGGTACCACAGACTACCAACATGGATTGGAATATGGAAAATAAAATTTTTAACTAAGGGTTAGTTGAGGCAAGTACAAAATTGGTGAAAAGTGAAAGTACAAAAGTACTATACGAACTGGTAGTAGAGAGCAGTATAGTTACAACTGTTATTCACAAAGCAGTTCAACTTAAACATCATTGCTCCCCTTATCGTTTGCACTTCACTATTTCCAGTACACTACTTTCCACATCACGCTGTTATCACAAATAAGACAAAATGAACCGTAGTCTGTTCGCTGTCTTCCGTAGTTATTCCATTAAAGTAGGCGCACCATTTGAAATATTGACAGGTGTGCTATTTGGACCAAAATTGTTAGAATTAAAGAACGCTTGGGACGATCATTTGACCAACAAACAAAAACTGAAAACATAAATAAGAAAATTCCAAACCTGAAATTCCCAGATGTAAGTACCGGACAGCCTGCTGTTGGGTGTTTCTACTTCTCATGGCAATCAGCTTGAAAAGGCAGATTCCGTTGCTGACCTTCTTCAATCATTTCATGGTTCTTTATATAAAATGTCCTCTTCATCGTGGAAATCAGCCTGTTGAGTTTGTCCTCTGGCATTGAACTCTTTTAAAACGTTGGTTTTTAATACGACACTCGTGCGAAATAGGTTTTTTGGTCATTCAAACGTCGCATGTGATTAACAACGTAACTGATGCTAGCTGGACGAAGGAATAATGTACTTAGTCTTGATTGCAATCTCAATTTTGCCTTGACCTTCGTGATCCGTCGATCAGTAGATTTATATAATTATAAATTATATAATTTATAGATTATATATTATATACATAATATTATATAGATTATATAATATAATAATCGATAGATATATATAATTTATAATTTCAAGAACCGTATCTGACACAGTCCCAGAAAATGTTTCTGGTTTTTGGAGTTGAAGAATCCCTTGATTAAAAAGATACTCAAATCTTCTTCATCTGATAATACCTACTATAGTCATCAGTAGTTGTGGTTTACGGTTCGGTTCGCTTGTAGCATGTCAACAGCCAATAAATACAAGAAACACATTATTATATTACATATAAGTATCACATTCCTGGGGGTTCAACAGCCAATAAATACAAGTAACACTGTAACAAAATGTTATATAACATATATAAGTATCACATTCCTTTCGGTTCCTGAAATATGTTACTAGTCCTGAAGCCAAATTTTCATCTGGAAAAAAGGTTTCAGATTATCGTTTGAAAATTAAGTTCAATCTAATCCACACATTATTTTGTAAGTAATAAAGTTGTAGATCCTAATAATGTGATTTGACCCCAACAACTGCAAATTGCTTAATAAAGGTAATTGAAAACAAGAAAAAGTTTGATTAAAGTCCATTTGACTCAGCGTTGAATACTCGTACTTTCCAAGGTTTGAATCGAACAAAGTTTAGCTCAGAATCTTTCGCAAACTAGCCTAATACACCGTTTCTACGAATTTAATCATGTAAAATAATACGGAATATTAAATACGTTTCCTGTACAAATTTAGTAACGTCTTAGGTCTGAAAAAATCAAGTCACGTAAACTGCCCATTTTATTTACATATGCATTTTTTCTAAAATAGGTACTATATGTGTGATTTGCAAAGAAAAATTGTATTTGGGAACGTTTTTCCAGCGTTTGAGGATATGGGTTTATCGCATCGGATATAGAGTGTTACCCAGTCACCTGTTGAAAGGCGCAAAAAAACCTAAACGCGTATAAAGAACGTAGAAAATTTTTCTCGTCTTTCAGTTAAATATAAAATTTTCTGGGGAATGCGTTTGTCTATTGAACATGTGGCTCCAGTGAAATCAAGGGAAATTGAACATTATATATTGTATATTTACATATCTATAAAATCCATTTCATCGCACAGATCATCTTCTGATGGTAATACAGTGATTGTAATTTAGTTTATTATCAGCTGCAGTTGATTTGATTACCTCCAAGAAAGTTCTTCAAGAATTCGTTGACATACCCATTGAGAATATCTTGAGTAGCAGCACAAAGCCCCTGCCATAATAAAAGAATAAGGCAGGCGTAAGCTCTCTCCGGCCAAGCGATTAGGCCGTAAACACTCATCTGACAATGAAGGGGATGCGGGCAACCTCGACAGCTAACATGAAACAGAACAATGAAACAACCCCTTGAGTGCGTATCAGATTCGTATCTGGTCTGTCGTGTTAGCTACGAATCATCTATGCATCTTGGATCGTCAGTATTGTCACAGATTTAACCTCTGGGGGCAAGGACGACAGACTTTGCATTAATAAGTGATTGTTCCACCGTATCGCTTCGGCCTGTACCATTACCGTTTCCTCCTAATAGCGAGATTATCCAGGGACGCGCCTGGATCTTCAAGTGAACGGAAAATACATCAAATGAGATAGGCATCGGAAGCGACAGGAGCACAATTCCTGATGGGTTAAGTAATGTGGGTAATGAGAATTTGAACAAGGACGGGGGTAGATCAACAGCTTGCTGCGCCAATGAATAATTTATTAGCGCTAAAGGAAGTGAGGAAAAAAGTTTGGAAGCGGCTAATGGCAGGCGCCAAAGCCTTCAGTCTCCATCCGATGGGTGTCGCTCGTTAGGTACATTGCCTTATACTAATTGCTCAATAGACTGACAGTAATTCGGTACAATCACCCCTCCATAGTAAGTTCAGAAAGCGTTCGTATTAACTTCCTTGAGGAAAGAACATACAACTGGGGATCAATGAATGAATACGATTTTATGGCCCCCAATACTTTTGTTCTTACATGTGTAAACTTGAAGAAACAGAAACACACACACTTTTTTTTTTTTTTTTTTTTTAACATAAAACTCCCCTCAAAGGCGGAGGGGCACACCATTAACTTGTGAAAATGAATAAATAAATAAAAGAAGTGGGAGGACACCTAGGTTTACCCGACGTCGGCTCTAGGGATAAGGAAAGTTGCAGAAGGATGTGGAGGAAGAGTGGGACGAAAGGAATTGCCCCTATAAAATTACCACCTGTTCAAGTAAGACCCCCTCAGGACATGGGTGGTGATACCATGGGGCACTCCCGCTAAGATGCCCAACTCCAGTAACTCCATGGCACTTTTCCCGCACCACACCCCATGCCATGATAGGGTCGCGGCCATGACCTTGATGTTATTGGGCGCCACTTCATTTAGCTCGTATATCGCCAGAGGTAATTTCTGTCATACTTATTTATCTTAGCCCATCAGGTCTGCTCCATGACCTCGCTGTCACTGACAACCTGGACATCCAAGATTACTGCAGACCTATTGGACTTGAGGCTAAAATATCCGAATTATTGCCTCGGTCACTCGGCATGTGATATAGTCTCGTCCTTTTGAAATCCCAACCGCTGGATGAAAAAGTACCTGCTATCTGCTTGGCAACCGCATCGTGGTGTAGAATGCGGCCGCCATGAGTCCGAGGACACTGCTGCACCACATGGTATAGGTACTCGTTTTCCCCCGACAGGCATGCCAAAGGGCCACTGTCCCGCAACTACCCTTTGAACACCTCACTGAGGTGGCTAGTGTAGCCATCGGGACGGGGTGGAAATGGCAATAGTCACGGGCTCCAATATCCTCTGAAGCCCATTCTACCCATTGGGAAGAAATGGGGGATTCCTAGCACTGTTGGAGTTTTTTACCATCTACCATCTCATGTAGTGCAGCAGCAAACTCAGCAGATGAGATGGGTTTGGGAGCAGTTGGCAGCAGTGCGGGCGACCTCCCAGCTCGAGCCCCGAGGCAAGCAGGCACTGGAGGTGTAAGGATTGAATGCTAGCCGAAAGAGAGACAATACCCAGCCCACCCCCCCTTGATCAGTGCGTGGATGTAGTCTCTTGGGACACCAGGTGGGAAGCCTAGCCAAGAGAACACAGCAAAGCGAACTTCACGGTCTAACTCAAGCAGCCTCCCCGCATTAAACCTGCCAAAAACTAATCCGTAGGTTAGATTTGGCAGAATGTACGTGTGAAGAAGGCGCAGCTTCTGCTGTGGCTTCAATGGAGCCTCCACCAAGGTCCACATGGTTTGAAGCTATAGTGGCCACACCCATGAAGTCGACCCTAAGGTACTGCCAGACCTCCAAAATGGATTGGGCGGGGATGGGTGTCTGCTCTGAAACAAAGCACTCCTCATCCATTACCTCTACTTTATGCTAGAGGCCAGACTGGACCAGGGAGACCAACCTACACTTAGGTGGGTTTACCATCAAACCACACCTGGCTAGCTGCTCAGCAAAGGTGTTAAGGGCGATCTGCAAGCCCTCACGGGTTTCTGCAAAGAGGATGACATCATCGGCAAAGGCCAATGCACCTACTCGCACACCAGGGGCGAGATCAAACTCGCAGCTTTCCCAAGGCTTTATCCACGAGCAGGTTGAAGAGGAGTGACGATAGATGATCCCCTGGCGTATCCTACGCCCAATGATATCCCCTGACATCTTGCCTCCTGGCTCGAGGACCGTCACAACATCGTGGTACAGACAGGCAACATAATTAACCTGGTGCCCCAAAACCACAAAGGCAATTGGTCAGGGCGAATTGGCTTACAGTGTCGAAGACCTTAGCGACGTCCAGAGTGGCAAGGTGGAGCTTGGACGAGTTATCATGAAACTCGACGAACTTGGGTTTTTGGAACGAATTCGGATTAAGACCAACAAGATGTATTCCGCTAACCGTTATAAAAAGTGGATCACCATCGACAGCCTGGTGTGGCTGATCATCCTCCAACTTCGAGCAGCAATAATCAACCTGCTACACTTTTATTAGGTTACCCGTTAAGTAAGGTTCTAAGCCGTTAAGCATTTATTAAGCCGCATACACAAAGATTATAGATTTATTGCATTTCAATATCCAAAACATCATCACAATTTGCCTCTTAAGGAATTTCGTTCCAATTTCGGTGCATGTCCGTCTATTGGCCATGTAATGTGCAACATTTTATTTTTGTTCTGATTTTGATTAAGTACTTGAAAATCAAGCGGGTTACACATTACATAGTCGTGTATGAATATTTTTAAATGCAGTTGATTGTATTTGTATGTCCGAAAACTTAATCATCTGAACACTCTTGAATCCATCAATTTATATCTGTTTATAGTGACATTTGGATCAGGATTTGCTGTTTTGACACCAAAGGTAGGTAGAGAGCATGTGCGAAAGATGCAACTTTTAAAATATATTATCCCACCAAGTTTAAACAAATGATGTACTCGTACGATCTGATGTTCTAAGAGGTTGGCTATAAATTGTCAACAATGAATGCAAACAAGAATATATGTTTCCAATGCACGTTTCCTTTTTACCGTAACAATTTTTATCTGAACTCATTCAAATTCGGAAGGAATATGGAAGATGGACTCTAGGTGGTCCTACAAATTGCCTTTGCATTATAGGTAGCGACAGTTCATGCTTCAACACCCTCTTGTAAAACATGAATAATACATAAATATATAGTTTTTTAAACTGATGTTGCTCCTGTATCGGTATTTATAGAATTCATCTATCAAATTTAATACCCCACATGAAATAAGGATCAGTGCCCTGTGGGTAGATGGCTGCGTTATACTACTTGAACTCAGGATTTGCCGTCTAAACACTCTCTCTGGTGGTATAAACATTCTCTTCGTGATTGATTTTACCCAACGAAGAACAGTGGAACAGTTCAATAGAATAGCTGGAGAACCAAGAAGTCGAGAAGTATGTCATAATACTGTATGCCGTACTGTTTCACCGAACCTCATTAGCTCTACAAAAAATTAACACCAAGTTCATTAGCAGGGCAGCGCATCGACAAAAGAAAATACTGTTGGCACGAGAAGTCCGGCACGCTTCCTTGCCTTTCATTAGAGCCACATGTGCAATAGGCAAACGTATTCCTTGGAAAAACTAATATTTAACTCAAATAAAACGCGTCATGTTTTTCACGAGCGTTCGTGTTTGTTCGCCTTTGTTCGCACCTTCGCGTGTTTGGCGGGAAGCTCGGCCAATAATGGCTCGTGATTTCTAACACTGCTCATGCGATATTCTGGTATATCCTCAAAATGCTATAGAAAGGTTCCCAGATGCATTTCTTCTCTAAGTACAATTATTGTAGAAAAATAAAAAAAGAATAGTGAGCAGTTATCATGTGTAGTTATCGTGACCTGAGTTCATTCACGCCTAAGATGTTCCAGAAATCGTTCAGAAAAATTACCATTTGATTGCTTCAGGTTCCAAATGAAAAGGTATTTATGCCTTCTCGTCTGGGATAGGTACTGTAACCGTTAGTTGAAATAGAATGTATATAAAATAATAAAACTAGTAGGTGCTTCATGAAGAAGTGTATTTATATTTACATAATTTGCAGCGTTCTATAGTACATATCTATCAATATTAAAGAGCAAAGAATAAATTAGTTATGTCCATAGAAGACATTAGGTATATTATGATACAGACATTTTTAAACTTGCTAAATCACAAAAACCGATTACTGAGTATAGTAGCTGTTATCAACACTTTTAGACACGGGTAAGCCCAGGGTGATTGGCGAAGGTGTAACTAATGATCGGAGAATAACCGTCACAAATCAAGATGTGTTTTTGAGTAGGAAGAGGGACTGATCTAGCTGAGTTAAGCTGATTTTTTTTTGCATTATTATGTTTGTATTATTATAGGAAGCGAGGAAGCCCAATCCATTATTTTGACAGTTTTGCTTCCAAGCCTTTTAATAAGTAGCAAAAGCATTCTTTTCACTTTCAGAGGATTGGGCAAAAAAGAATTGTGACAAAATGAAAATTTCCAATCACATTTTATGACATTCTGAGCAAATTTTGTTTCATGTCCGACTGTTTGTGTGTGTGTGTGTGTCTGTCGGTCTATCCATCCATGTATGTTCTACTGTTTTCATCTGTTTTTTATGGAACATTCTGAAAGGGCTGAGGTTGATTCCTTTTCAATTTCAATGGTCAAAAGTTGATAGTTTCCACTGCGCATGCAAAAAACGTAAAATTCTTCAAGACCCCCCCCCCCCCCCCCCCCCAACTACCCTAAGGTCCTCTGACGTATAATTTCTCACTGTACGTTTTGGTGATTGTGGTGGGCTTTTGAGGCACCGAACAACTTTTCGAATGGAAGGCGTGCATTGGATAAATACAAAAACCTTTGTATTATGCGGGGATATAATCAATATTACTATGAGGGCAAATTTAGCGTCAGCCATTTGTTACGCGTCCTAATAACTAATAGAGGCGCGAAGAGATTGGCTAGAAGGTGTTGCCCCCAAGCGACAGGCACCCGCACTCCAAAAGACAACAGAAGAAGCTTTCCGTTTTTATCGCATGCTAGTTAGTTATCATTACGTTCGCTACGCCTTCCGATATCCATCATATTTCATGTATTGTGCTAGGAATTAGTTATGTAAATAAGCTATTAACAAAGTATTCGACTGTCCGCTCGTGTACCTACCGCTTGCGTCCCGCCGCCCGCTGTCTCCCGGCGCTGGGGAAGGAATTCTACTCACCGCGGAAAGCTGTGAGTACTTGCACGTTTGTTTCATAAGTAGCAGATTTAAGTCTCTTTAACTCATTTCTCACCAACATTAATTATAGATTCGGTCCACCGTCTCTGAGTTTTACACCGGCGAAATACGCTCATACACCATTTGTTTGGAAAAGGATCAAAATCTGCATCATTGAGCTATATAAAACAACTTCAGCCGACTCACCTGTTATCAGTGTTGCTGACCTCAATTTTTTTTTCCATGTTACCTAACTAACTATCACACCTATCCTTTCCTGTATTCATTTGTTTCTGTTAGGTCCAAAATCAATGTATATATTTTCATATTTCACATCACTAATTCAATACTTTTTGGTCAGAAAGGAAATTGATAATGGCCGACCAGCCATCATTTTTAAGACGTATGTGATATCCAATCAACATTGATACCAACATTATAATATTGAATCTCCGTAACATTTGAAATTGACCAATGGCAGACCATGCTATTATTTGGAAAAAATAACTCTAAAAATATTAAACCTCGATTTCACCTAACTTGATAATACCTAATAAGAAAAATTACATAGATGACATGATCAGTGGCTAGGTGGGTACTTTTATACGTAGGATGGCATTAACAAGCATAGATTTGTTGTGTTGTATTGAACTGTTTGAAGAAAATTCCTTCAAAAAGTTTATTATAGTGATACCCAGTATATAAAAGGTATTTCAGTATTATGTTTGGTACCGTTATATAAGTAGGTATTCACGGCAATTCCTACACAAACAAAATCACTCACATCGAAGTTTTGGAAACCCTTTCTGGAAACACAGAAAACAGAAGTTCGTGACCTTTCCCACCTTTTCTTTTTCTGAACTAAATTCTAGTGTGTGTATCACATCGTGTGTGTGTGTGACACACGAGTGTGTGTGTGTGTGTCTGTCGTGTGTCCGAAAATAATTGTAACAAGCTTATTTACCACAGTTTTTCATCCGATTTGTGGATTTGGGGGGTTTCAGGGGATGTGCGGTTTAGGGGGTAGACGGTCCCCTATCGGTTCCATCGTTCTTGACGCAATACCTCACTCTGCGAATGCGCAAACGTAAATTCTATTATGGCATATGTTTTCACGCCCTAGTCGTTCGATCTCACTCAAATTGGATGATAGTTGGGGGGATGACAATTTGATCATCATGATCAAATTAATTTCAACATGATTGTACCATTAATTTAGCTACTGCAATATGAAATCTTTGTAACAAGCTTATTTTGCACAGTTTTCATCCGATCTGGATGAAATTTCCAGGGAATGTGCGGGCTAGGAGGCAAACGACCCCTGCCAGTTTCATTGTTGCCAAATCAATACTTCATTATGATCAAACGTAAACTCCATTATGATCCACACTCTAGTCGTTCGATTTCGCTTAATTTCGGATGATAGTTGGGAGAAGATGACTTGATTACCTCATATCAATTTCAACTTGATTGTATCATTAATAGCTACTGCTCATGCGCCAAAATGAAATACTTGTAATGACCTTAATTACCACAGTCTCCTTCCGATTTTGATGAAATTGTCTGCGAATATGCGGTTTAGGTTGTAAATAGGCCCGTACTTATTTCATTGTTTTCAACTCATCAGTTCATTCTGCGCTTGGACAAACGTAAATTACATTGAGTATAATTTTTTCGTTTCTTAATTGATCAATTATGACATTTCACGCTACTTCTTGATTTACTCTTTTCCGCTATGGAATTTATCAAGATCATTTAAAACTTTTCAATGATCTATACATTCATGATAGGTAAACGAGGAAGGTATGCTCCAAGCCCAATTTTACAGACTTTTATTTTAGTTATTGAAGTTACTGTATTCCTTCATAGAGAAGAATTCTGAGCCATTTGGATGACGGAGGGTTTCGAGTTGACATTAGTGCCAACAATATTACTGTAGATGGTAGTGGAACCTCATTTTAGCCCTTAGAAGTAGCTGGCGTCAGCATACGGAGTGGGGTCAGCATTTGGTGCTTTTACCTTACCACACATGGGGTTTACCAGAATCCATGTTTTGCTCAATTTTGGCAGTTAGGCAACTTCGCGCGATTGTGGAACGGGTTGTGCGCGGTCGAAAATATCGAGTGAGGGGTCGTAAATTCATAAAATTTTGCGTAGAATCCAAATCCGCAATAAAAAGGGGATTCTCATTAAAAAGAAGAAAAATTTTATGTCATTTGCGTCACTTCTGGATTAAGTGGCACGCGAGAAAGTATTTTTCCTGTGATTTACATACAAAATTATGACGAATGGTGTTGGTCCCAATTTTTTACGCTAATTTCAGGGGAAATGAAGAGGGGTGTATCCTTTCCGTGGGACACCCTGTATATATAACCAAAATTAATACATTTTCTCTTCATGACTAAATACACCAACTTGTCATAATGTGGTAACTGATGAAAATACATGGTGGAAGGGTATATAATTGAAGGCGATTCTTATTACTGTTCCCACAGCCCAATATTGTCAGATAGCATGTAGCAAGTCCCTTTGAGCTCAATTGTTTGATATCACCATGTTAGGGGCAGAAAAGGAAACTGAACCGCCTGAGGATAAAAACCACAAACAACGAATAAAAAAGGGGGGAAAATACCGTCCAAAGGAATACCCAGAAAACAAAAACACAGCCAGACAAGCCCTTTTAAACATCCAATTTCTAAACATGAAATTTCTGTCGTTTAATAAATGACTTGCCTCAAAGAAGTCCTGGAGCGACCAATAAAGTTCAGCAATAAAACAGGACAGTGAAAATTAAAGAGAGAGAAAAAAATTTCGAGCTCCCCCCTCTCCTCCTGCGCAGAAGCTAAAACTGGTAGCGGCAATAAAAGGTTTTATGGACGGAATGGTTCTTGGTGGGTTTCTTCATAGGGAGCACACGAGAGAAGTCTTGGCTGGTTGGCTTTTGAAGGTGATCGTAAACCGGCCGCCGGACACTTTGGGAACATTGGAGTTTTCCACGGCTCAACGCGTAAATGAACGCTGGTTCCGATAGTCCGACCCACGCGTAATTACCTAATTTCAACAAGTAAACCCTGGAAGTAAAAATTATATACCTACATAAAAAATTGCGAAAAAAAACTGAATTTTCTTCCGCCGAGTACCGAATTTGTTATGGGGTTTTGACGGGTACTCAAACGGCGGGAAGGTTGCGGAAGGCGCTCCTTTGACGAGATGGAATGGGAGGGAAAAAATAATTAAAGTAAAATATTAAAAGACTTTCTTTCTTTGAGAACTTGCGGACGCCTCAATTGTCGAGGTCGGACCATGAAATGGGCGTCTAGGTGCCGGAAACGGCCCAGCCTGGTCATCACGCGTTTTTTAGACATATTATTTCTTATTTGATTACTTTTGGCTCCCTCAGTTCAGAACGTAAGGTATGTTCGTTAGAAAGGAGAAGAGGACGAAAAATGTTTTTCACAGGTTCCACTTGCCTTAAATTTATGCGTTTCACAACTTTGTCAAACATGAGTGTCGGGTCAGTCATTGGCAAAAACGAATAAAATCGAAGTTTGATTTTGATAAGTTTACCAAATAATTATTCATTAACGAAAGTCTTCGCTAACTCTTCGAAATATAAATAATACCATTTACCAAAACGGATAGTAAAAATAATAATTTTAGGTATCTATTCTGTGAAATTCGTCTTCCAGTCGGTCGTTGCGTGAAGTGTTCATGAAAAATGTTGGTACCTTCTGATAAATTCTCCAATTTTCCTTCAATAGGCATTAGCCAAAAGCCTTTATACTATTTTTTTCCAGTTATACCAATCAATTCTTTATTTTAGAGTAAATTATTGACAAAACTAGAACACATACCACACAGTTTAGACTTATATAAATTTGGGTTTGTAATCGATACACCAAGTTTTCGGTACAGTTACCCTTATCGCGAATGAATATATTGTTTAGAATTGGAGGGGTTCTCTAAGTTTTAGACTGAAGTAACGTGCAATGACTCACATTCAAAAGTTTTGGACAGATCTTGAAGAAGTGCTTTAAAGTCTCCTCTCCCATGCTTCACTGCAGGTACACAATTAAACGTGCGATTCGAAGTACGGTTCGATGTAGATATGTCCCAATGGACCGTGATTGGATCAAATCATGTTTTTACGGAATTTATTTGTATACATACTTTCTTTCTTTTCTGGCACACCAATGTTTAGGGAGAGTTCAATCTGCTGTGCTGAGTTTGATGTAAAATACACAAACTCGGCACGGTTTCCGTCACTTAAACGGAGGCCCACACAAACTGCACCTATCGATCACAAACTTTCAACCGGTTAACTATTTTCTATATACCCCCAGCAATATGGTTCACATAGAAGTCCTTCCAGACGATTGCCAATTTAACCATTTCACTTTGGTACTCTGTAACCGCAACTATTAATTTTTCTCTACTTGCAACAGCTTAGCCAAGAGCCTCCTAGATCTCTACTACATCACACGCAGAGTATGTTGTAGTAACAATCTGAACAGATGGTCTTAAATCAATCATCACTACCAGAGGAACGGAATCCATGTATCCATGCTGGAGCTTAAATCAATTTTTGTTGTATAAAATTGGGATTTCTACTTGTTTTCTTCGAAACACGGCTTTGTGAACAGTAATTTTGAGAGGCTAGACGGATCAGCCACTTGACGGCCTCCAGTAGATTTCAAGACTTTACAAAAAGGTCTTTCTGTCCTTAAATTGGTTATTAATAAAAGTAAAAATAAAAAAAACCAGGTGTGCTAAAGACCACACGGGAGAAGTGTAAACTTCTATGTAGATTTTCTGCTAAATATAAAAAGTAAAATCTGACATTACTTCCCACTCTGTTGGGATGCTGGGAAAGTAAAAGTGGACATTACTTTCCACTCTGTTGGGATGTTGGGTAAGTAAAAATGGAAATTACTTTCCACTCTGTTGGGATGTTGGGAAAGTGAAATTGGACATTACTTTCCACTCTGTTGGGATGTTGGGAAAGTAAAAGTGGACAGGCTCCGCCCCTTGACCCTTCGGCTAAAATGCTAAAACATGCAATATGCTTTCTTCCCGCTAATTCGTAAACGTAAATAAATTTAAAACTACGACATAAATGTTTTAAAAATCAAAATTAGAACAGAGTACCTATCTAAGTAGGTAATTTTCTGTTATGATGCGCGTCTACAATTACTACAAGCAAGATAACTTCTCAACCAAGTGACAACAAAACAAGCGGCATTGTTTACTATATCCATTTATAACATGAATAAATATAAAACTACGACATGAATAGAAGAACAAGTACGAAAGTAATGTGTAATAAATCGAGAGCTTTCCAACGAGTGGAGAACGATTTTTGTCCGGTGAAAAATAAAGAAGTTTCATTTCCCCAGCAACGGCTTGGTTGTACGTGAAAATCAAAAGAAAAAACAGCGTGACGGAAAAAAACGTGACGGTAAAATCGTATTCACACCCCGCTAAATTTTGCGACGCGGTGCGCCTATAGAAGTTTACACTTCAATTAAGGACAGAAAGGCCTTTTTTGTAAAGTTCTTTTAGAATTTGAACTTTCCAAATGAAGAGACGTTCCAGTAGATTTCATCACCATAAAGTAAATGTGAAACAATGGACAATCAATGTGCACGCGCAAATAAAATTTCTTGAAATCTCTATTCCTCACATTTAATGGCCGAATTCGCTCAGGGGTCGAAGGTTTCTTGACAATCTTGGTACCCGAACTTGCTCGATTTAATCAACAATTAGTATTCGAATACGGAAAATTTCGCATTTTTTGATATCCTATCGTCGTTGGACCATCAAGAATGTATGCGCCTACTAAAGAATGAATTTTATGGAATAGGGTTTTTTCATCTCCTAACAGAAGTTAGTTGGAGGACGATGTCAAATTCATTGGTTATGAATATCATTGCAATTAGAACACCTTTGGGCTAGCCACAGAAACTGTTCGGACAATCTTAAAAACATTCCAGAAATTTATCGTATTAGCTTTCTTAAATTCCATTCTCGTCGGTTCTAAATACTATATGACAGGCAATATAGACAATTCAGCAAAACGCAAGTCTCGCATTTCCAAGTTAAATAAACCATTGTGACGAGACGCGCCGAGATGAGAAACAGAGATAAGAAACTTAGGGCCGAAATTGGCCTTCTCCCGACCTCACCCTGTCAGCTCAAACTTAATTTTCTTTGTATATCCTGGAAGGGGCATGCCCCCGGAGTCTTCTCATGCAAAATTTATAACGGTAGATCGATTCTATATAATCTAAAACGAAGCGTCAGAGTGCAAGTTGTTGGAGTTTTTTCATTTTTTATTCTCGCCTCTCCTCGTTTACCAATTTTTTCTGAGCCAATTTCGATGGAATAAGGAAAAAAATCTACATTTGGCGTGACAAAGTGCCTTTTGGGGTCTTGGAGCAGTTACGACTAAGTCCCGATCGGCTGAGTGAATGAAATTCTCTCACGTCCACCCTAGGAAGTTGAAATTTGATAACAAGACTCTCTGCAACATCATGATACGAATAAACTCAGGGGCTCTTCCCTTAACAGCTGAGTAAGCTAAATTATCTCCTGTTTACTCTGACAGGGAATTTCTCTCCAACAAATGTTGAAAAATGACTGACACCATTCTGAGCCGCCCGTTCACCAAAATTGTGTGATATCCTCACAAAAATACGCTCCGCGTACAAAAATGCTAAGCCACAAAGGTATACATACAAAGGCTAAGCATGATATAATCCATTTAAGCCAGGCCAATAATCAGATTCTCTCACTCATTTTTACTGCATTCGAGAGTGAGGCGCTTATTCAACGACTTGGCCTATTTTCGCCAACTACACCATTTCTATTCTCCAAATGTGGTGGGGAAATGTCTTTTTGGAATAGACTTCTCTAATTTTCATTTCATTTCTAAATAAAGACCAGAACCCATGACCTCCTCATTGCCTGCTATTGCAGAGCTCTTTAACTTTTAACACTAGACCATTACGAATTAGGTATGTAACACTGTTTCATACATTTCCAATCCCATTTTGTAATACTTCTTAAATTCTAATATGAATGTCGTTCTCTTGATAATATATCATACAAAGACATTTGTTTCACGTATACTTCTTCAGATGTAGAGCTAATGTGGGCTGTAAAGCGCACTGTACTAATCAACAGTAACATCAAAGGGTTTATACCCCCATATAATTTATAAATGGAATATATTATTATTGAACATTAGGAATATATTTTTACTCTCGGTGAGATGTGTGAATCCGTCACCGCTCATACCTACCAGTACCTACTGTCGTGCAATAGGCGAAAATCAGCCAAGCCGTTGAAGAAGCGTCTCACTCCCAAACGAAGTCAAAAAGAGTGAGACAGTCGGACTATTGACTTGGCCCAAATTTGATGAGTGAGAGAATCGAACTATTGGCTTGGCCCAAATTGGATAAGATTCTTAATTGTAATGAAATTGTGAATTGTAAATTGTAAAATCTTAAGATTGTAATGAAAATGAAGCTTAACTACTTATATTTCTACATTAATTTTCCTACCAACATAATTAAATAGTATGAATGGATGCATGCATGATACACAATAGTATTGAAACATGGAGTTGAAGGGTAACTAACACCAAGTTCCAAAATTAGCGAATTTTTCGATTTTTATTCATTGGTTGATGTGGTTGAAACTCCATGATGCTTTTTGATCTCACAATATTGAAAACTTTGTTGCCAACATTGAGATAGCCTGATTAGGATGATTGTAACTAGCAGGATTGCCCGTTGTTTGAAATACAACGAACGCTAGAATAAGGACACCCAAATAGAAAATGCCGTTTAAATTTTCATTTCCTAGGTAGAATGAGGAAAGTATCAGATTCAAAGTCTAATCAGCTGATCATGGTGGCTATGTACCTTGTAATTTTAGCACAGGTCACCTATATTCATTAAAAAATAGCTTTGGCTAATGAAATAATTCTGTCTTTGTACATTCATTATTAAATCAGCATCGCCTCTAACCATTAAGAAACACAGATGCCATTGATGTAAAATGATGAAATTGCTAAATAAAAGTGAACAAAATAGGTATTTATTAATATCACAAAAAGCAAAATAAATGGGAATAAGAATGATAATTATTGATTGTGCTGAAATCCCGGCTCCATGGCAAGGCGAGCCCATGAGAAGTTCATGTCGTTTCGTCCACGACGTTCTGCACCCAAAAATCACCACTAATTTTTGTATTCCTATCGTTTTGTATAACAGAACCAAACT
Source organism: Adelphocoris suturalis (assembly GCA_030762985.1). Lineage (NCBI taxonomy): Eukaryota > Metazoa > Arthropoda > Insecta > Hemiptera > Miridae > Adelphocoris > Adelphocoris suturalis. The sequence continues at coordinate 139,369,812 of CM061040.1, forward strand.
CGGCGCTGCGTGCCTCGTAAGGGGCTCTGCCTCTTGCCTCCGCTGAGATGACCCTATTTCGCTTTCATCTTGTGCCTCGGTTAAACATTGGAAGAACCTGGAGTCAAATGTTAGCTTCATAGAGTTGAATAGCAAAGAACTTAGCTCCAGATCTCACTCAGCTGATGCGGGAGGCGCTTAACTTCATGATTCATTCCCGAGGTTTTCCATTTCAAATTTTAGCTTCACAGGTTCAACAGCAAAAACATTAACTCAGGAGCCCACTTAGCTGATCTAGGGGGCTTCAGACTTTATAATTCATTTGTAGATGTTCGAAGAGGCCTCCATTTCAAATTTCAACTTCATACATTGAATAGCAAAGAACTTAGCTCCAACTTAGCTCCGGAGCTCACCCAGCTGATCTAGGGAGCTTCAGACTTTTGACGATTCATTTCTACATGTCCCAAGGGTTTTCCATTTTAAATCACACTTTCATAGGTTAAGTAGCAAATAACTTAGCTCTAGATCTCACCGATATGATCTGAAGGGCTCTATACTTCATGATTCGTTTCTAGACGTTCCAAGGGTTCTCCATTTAAAATTTCAGCTTCATAAGTTGAATGACAAAAAAGTTGAATCAGCCGCTACTTTTGTCTTTTTTTTTTGTAACTATATTCTGTAACATATTTTTCACTTTTTTTCTTCACAATTTTGCACTTTTAGGTCCTGAGTAAAAGCGTGTTCCAAGCTAAAAAAATTATTCGAGGCCTTTTCTACCCGTAAAATGGCTTCAATATTATGTTAGTTGATCGTCAACAAATCGCCAGAAACTACAATGATTGTTTTGACGGATTCCTTTTTTTGTGTGTATGGCAAGGAGAAAGGCGTTTAGAATATCAATTTTTTTTTATCTGACTTTGTCAACTCCAACTGTACGGTTCAACCCACAAAAATTATCTTGCTATGGGTTTGTAATAGTAATTTTCTTCCGCCTGATCCAATCCCAACCTCATTTGACGTGTAAGGTAGTTCCACATGTCTTTGTTTTCCTTATTTACGAACTTGTTTACCGGGGCAACGTCGTTAGTTAAGTCCGAGCTGACGACGAAGGAGAAGGTTCGGACGAGTTTGCTATATCTAAATATTGATCCCGAACTTTGCGATAATTTTTCGAAAAACCTGTATCAAAATCGGTCATGCCGTTTGGACGTAAATCAACCTTACACAGACAGATAGACAAACGAACTTTCCTCTTTTATATAGGAGGATATGCAATACTAATCAATTTGTTGACCTTTGAATGGTACTGTACGAATGCAATTCATTCCTTCGGAATGTCGAATTCCCTACAATCTATGCGCTACAAATAATTAAAAATTTGAAAGATCTACTGTTAATCAAGAAGAAAAATGGACAGGGATGGATTTATCCCCATGAATTCACCCACTTTTTTACAACTTGCTCATATGCTTCTCTGGTATCCCATCCGTTCTTCTTTAAATTCAATTTCTGAATCCTGAATATGAATTTACTTCATTGGAATTTCTAGCATAAGTATCAGAAAACTCTCATTTTCTTCTTTTTTTTAAATCGTTCCCGAAGCTACAGGAAATTATTAATTACTACCAGGCGCGTACATACTATGAGAACCATAAAAAGGAATTAGCCGCCTTCAAGGAGGAGGAATGTTAACTACACGATAAAATGATTTTTCTTAATGTATGTATTTTAGTTGGTGCAGCTACCCAATCTTTCGGAAGATTGGTGCACTAGCGAAGAATTCACCAAATAAATTTTATGATGATTGGATTATTTGACGAGTAGGAACGATCATTTTCGCCGATAAGCCAATTGAGTGTTTGATGGACATCGCAAGGAAAAAGTTAGTTTCTTTGATTGAAAAATATGGTGATAGAAGTGTAAAGTGATGAGGTGTGAAGTTCATAGCTTTAGTAAAAACTACAGTAATTGCTTATTATAGATTGGCTCCACTTTTTGTTTCAACATTCCTTAGACTCACCGCCAGCAAGTAGGAATAATTCGAAACAGGGAATGACGGTACTTCACCTATCCCATACATAAATCATATATTTTTATATGTGTATTCTATGGCCAATAATATGACAGCAGCCCTTGCTAAATTGGTGTATGAGTTTGGTCCCCGATTCAATCAATAACTGTCAGACGGCTTTTTGAGCTTTTCATTATCTTGGGAGAAACATGATCCACCTATAGCTATGGTTTAGAAGAGCTTTCCTCGGAAGTTAGCATGTGAATAAATCGAAGTTTACGACAAGAGGGATCGTTTGTGAGATATATGACTACTCGGAGTTAAGTAAGTTAATGGTTATTTGATCTGAATGAACAGATGGCCTGAACTGATTAACAATGCAACGCAAACGTTAGAATATAATATGTGAAGAGAGAGAAATTTGAAGAAATGTTTTATTCCTTTACTTTCACCAAATATTGCCAAGGGACCATGAAATGTAAATAAATATATTTAAAATTATATGATAATACAAAAATTTGATCGAGGCGAATTGGTCTTTTCTTAACATGTTTAAACAACCTTGCTATGAGTCTACTGATCTCTTGTGTGGGACTATGACAGTATTTTTTCTTGGCTTTTAACGATATTCTATCACTCCAAGAGTTTATAAGCTAGTTATCAATGGTGTAGCTATTAGCTATGATTTTCACTTAAGCAAAGAGTTTCAGGTGTGTTTTGACAACTTCATACAATTCAATGGAGTGGAACGTGTGAAAAATACGAGTTTTGTTTTGATATTTTCCTTTCCATAGCAGTTACGGATAGTAGGTACGAGCTAAATCAGCTGATTGTTGAGCTGTGCCTTGACTTGCCAGGGGTCAAACCTGAGTTTATATTTATTTATTTTTCTCCACATTATGCTGAACAAAATCTTTTTTCTATCATTTTCCAATAAAAATTTATGATTTTTCGATTTTTTAAAGTTTGAAAAAAGCGGGCCTAAAAATTGAAAATTTCAGCAGGTTTCAGCAGATTTTCAGCAGACTTGCAAGACTACAGTTTTTTGCGATTATAAATACAATGAAAAATATGGAAAATTTAATTTTTGATGATTATTGGGAAAAGAGAGATGGTTTTGGGACCCAAAAACATATCACAAAAAAATCATTTTTTGACCCAATCTTCGTTTTTTGTTCTCCTAAAAAAAAAAAAAAAAGCCTTGGCAAGTTAAGCTTCCTTTTCCCTTGCAGGGTCGCATATATAATAATGATTATATACATACGATTAAAAATACATACTGTATATAATAGTTTTGAAATATATTAATAACAATTAATATCAATGAACCTTTTTTTTTTTTTGGATTTGCTTCAATCAGTTCCTGATCGACTTAATAGCCAACTTTTGGTACTCGTAAAATAGGTTAGAAAATTTTCAGTCGAATCAGGCTGGTGATCTGTAATGCGTACTTTTTTCAAAATTATCGTATAATTTCTCCATCAACTTATTAATTTTAAATGTTCATGTTACATCAAACAAAGAAGCTTGATTAGGCGGTTCTCTATTATTCGATTTTAGAATTTTGTGAAGTTACTACATCTTCGATTTCGATTGTACTATTACTACATTGGAAGCTTTTCTAAAAATTACGGTGTTGCTTGTTGGGAGTAGTTGTAACACGATACATCCAAGCTGATATGACACCGGTGACACCGGTGATCGTCAAACCATTTATACGACACCATGGAAAGAGAAGTGCAATGGTAGTGGGTTCCCATATCAAGTCTCTCACGCGAGCGGATCACATAAAAATGGCCAGACATCGGGACTTGATCAAAGAGGATGGAAAAAGGAAACATATGTTATAGTGATTTATTGTCAAATCGAAATTCCAGAACTCGAATGAAAAGACAGGATTTTACGCCTCCAGGCTATGATCGCACCTACATCCGCCTCTTTCCCGCGCATCCTCTTCAGGGTTCTTTGCTGTGTTTCTTTTGTTATCTTCATTCTCCCTTCTGCGGACCGTGTTACCTCAGTGCAACACTCGCTCGCCACAAAGTCGGCTTAGAAACAAAGGTAAATGAAATTAAGGCTTAAAGGGTACAAGAGGAGGGCATGGGGCGCATTAGCAAGTTTAGTAGATCTTAATAAAAGAGCGCGGTCATGCACAGCGCTACGTGTGGTCTTCATAGGGATCCTACCGCTACCATTCATCCCTACCAGTGTCAGCGCCCTTACGTACATGATTCATTAAAAGAACAATAATCGTGGTTTGTCCATTACATCAGGTATTTGTTGATCATATTTGATCGATGGCCAATTACACTCCCGATTTTGAGTTCAATCACATTGACTTCTGTGGTATTCAAAACTTTACACATCTACTAAGCTAGCTATTTTTTATAGCTAATTAGCTATAAAAAATAACCATAATTAAAAAAAAAAAAAAATTGCTTGGAAATTTTAAAGATTGTCAACCAATTTATAGGCCATCTTGGAATGATACATTTCGGCGTTTGTACAGGACACTACATAAGCGGTATAGGAAGAGGGATACAGCCAGCATGATTCCTAATTGCCTTTCCTAAATACCTAAAATATATATCCCATAATATCACATTATAATATTTGTATCTCATATGTATGTCTCACAGTATAATATATGATACTGAACTTTAATTGCATGAATTGTATCATAATTATATAATGCGATATACGCTTGAATCCACCTCGCGTTAGTTTTTGCTTCCTCACAACCGAAGGTAGGGAAGCTTTGTGTTCGTGATTCATGACGAAAACATTTTTGTACTCCAAAATCAAAATTTCCACTTGCTTTTAGCGTTTCAGAGCTTGCTGATCAATTTCGGCTCCGTGTCTGTCTGTCTGTCTGTTTGAATCCCGTACCATGGGTGTGTGTCATCTCGGCAGGAGTACTCCGTGGTATCACCACCCGCGTCCTGAGGGGTTCTCACTTGAACTGGTGTTCATTTTATAGGGGCAGTTCCTTTCGCCCCATTCTTCCTCCTCGTCCTGCAACTGCCCTTAACCCTAGAGCCGGCGTCGGGTAAACCTGGGCGTCCTCCCCACTTTTGTATTTTATTTGTTTATTTTTCAATTTAATGGTGTGCCCCCTCCGCCTTTGAGGGGCGTTTAAAAAAAGTGCGTGCGTGTGTGTGTACACGAGAAAATAATAATAATCCTCAAATTTATCTGTTTCAGCAGAGTATTACTCAATGTTTATCAAATATTAACTAGAGCATTCGTAAATGCATAAGCAAAATTATGCTCAAAGATGTACTTCAATTTCATTAATACGGGCTAAACATCGATGGAACTGCATAAAAGGCTGAAAATCCAAAATGTTTTTTTGCATATATGATTATTATTTAGAACTTTTTTTTTGTCATAGAATTTACTATGTACCTAACAATTGAAGAGTACAGGGGAAGAACGGGGTATCTCGATTTTTTGTCAAAAGTTGAGTTGATAATGGTACCTAATGTTTTGGGGGTAGCCGAACACACTGGTGTGGTCAAAGAAGGGAAAGAACGGGACTAGATGCTTCAAAACAGCGGGTGAGTATTTCTCATACAGGGATAGAACGGGCTTATGGGAGCGGTTCAGGGGAAGAACGGTCTAGCTTAGAGCTTCCCCCGTCCTTGTTAGTTCATTATCTAGCCTGTGAATAACAGAAGTTAGCTGTGTTTCACATGTCACATTCTACAACTTTTCCGACCTGTTGCTGTCTCTATTCAACATTCATTGTTTGTGTTATGCATTGATTCTTGGCCTGATTAAAATCAGATATTTCGATTGGGCGGGTTTTCATGACACAAGGTATAACTATTAATTTCATGGCAGAAAACATGTTCTAAATAATAATCTGCAATTCAAACAGAGATTTTGGATTTTCATTTTTTTCTGTAGTTTTTATAGATTTTTTAAAACCAAATTTTATTGAAATTTAATTAAAATTTTCATCATCGTTTTGTACATAAATTTTTCATATTCTATTTTATACCTAGTTAATAAACTTTATTTGAGCAACATTTTGCTAAAAAATATAAATTCAGCGATTTTCAGCCGTTTTTGGCCTAATCTTAGTGATTTTTTCAGAACATTATTTTAAATTAGACCAATTTAATGTGCTTAAAAAGTTCTGGCCAACGGATCGTCCTTTCATTTGGACAGCTTGATTTTTTGGCGCAAGAACGGAATTTTTATCTCAATCCAAAAGAGAGTTATCATCTGGAATGACATATATAATAAACTTAATTTGATATGAATTTCACAGATAAAAAGAAAAAAGAATGATTTGATATTTCGAAAATAATCTTTGTCAAAAATAGAAGAGTAATTAGTTTTTCTGAATAATTGGACGAGTAGTGTCTTGGAAGCCTGCAACCATGTAACCATCCATATATTATGGCTTCGCAACTTCTAATGTAGACTCAATCGTTGAGGTTGAGGCCGGGAGGTCGCATTGATCCCAATACCCAGCGATGAGCGCGTTCGGCATAAGCCAAAATATAAAAAATCAGTTTCATGTTGTCAATTGTTGTTTTTCCTTAAAAATTGATTGAATATGTATGATATACATATTCAAAATGGCTCTACATTATGCCATTAATGCTCTTGTAGAGCCATTTCATGCGGTTATATTATATATATATATATATATATATATATATATATATATATATATATATATATATATATATATATATATATATATATATATATATTCAGGGATTTGATTCATTTAAAAATATTCTGTACAGAAAAAGCCAGGAGGTATTTCGAGAAATTACCCCACAAGTGAGGAAAGGAAGCTGTCAAGTGCGTTATCCCATTCTTTCGCTGTTTGATGTGATGTTTGGCACTTTGTTCCGTCATATTCCAATAAAATCATACTGTGAGGTATTTTGGCATTTTTATTACTTTAACCAGTACGTTGACATTATAATTTCAAAATTTCAGATTTTTGGAACGCAAGAGCTACTTTGATTTATTTTTTTTATTTTTTATTTTTTTTCATTCAAATTCTTTTTTATCCAAACTAGGAAAAACCATGAAAGCTCATTCTTCCCTTGTACTCTTCAATTTGATTGCGCAATAAGTGCTCAAATTTCCGAACAATTTATTAAGAGTATGACACGATAATTTGCGAAAATTCTCTCAAGTTGAGACGCTGCACGACATGAACAGTTTAGGAATTAAAATGTTCTAAAACCAATTATATATTGTTTCAATAGTGCCAATATAGCTTCAAATGTTAATGTCTCCTTAAGGATTGGGAAAATTATGCGGTCTTCATTGATTTAGCAAGCAATTTAATCGATTATTTTCCAGTCTCGTGAAGAGCCTTCTGAATACCGATATTTGTGTGTGCTTCAATTTTGAAAAACTAGTCAGTCTCTTAATCCAATTCATCGATATAATAAATATGAGAGATTACTATGGTTATGTCTGAATAAGATTCACCATGGTAAAATACGTTCTGTTCCAATTCCAACTCATGGCATAACAACATTCCATTCAACGGTATGAAAGAAGAAGATAAAAGAAGATGGATAAACGCGACGCAGAAGAGATCGTATCGAGCGTCCTTGACTCTCTGATTGAATTTGCATCAGGTACACCTATTGACGCTAGAAGTATTTTTAAATTTGTCAAACACCTTTCCGCATCGCAAATATACTTGAAAGAACCTTTGAATTGATCACGTCTCTTGTAACATTGATATTTTGTAAATTTATTACAGCCATACCAATTCTGATGGACAGTAGGAGTAATAATTGAAACAACATACGTAGTATTATTAGAATATTCGCATAGTGACTGACATCAATGTCTTTATTTCCTTGGGTTTATCGAAATGAATTACTGAAATCAAGGTGATACATTGGAGAACAAGATAGTACTTAGGATTTTAACTTCGTGGCAGAAAAAACCGCCCTAGAACCTGACCACCATCACATCTCAAAACAAATCGCTCTGTAGCTAAAGAGAGCTGAGCAGGTACCTTACCTACCTAATGTTGGAATATTGAAGATGGCAATACGTCATTCTTCCAGATTTTGTGTTCTTACGTTTTAAATGTATATTGGCATGTATATACCTACTACCTGGAGGTGACATTTCTGGTCCATAGTGTTGTTCTGTAGAATATGATGTACTACATTCTTTTTTTGTATGTGAATAAGGTAAAACGTCAGAAGGTAGTCGACAGTGCACTAATAGTCGACACCCTCTTCAAAAGCAGACAAAATCTTAGAATAAGGACATGGTTTGAGGCTCTTAGTTATTGTTTTTTATCATTCAATGCCTAGTCAATGCAGAATGATAAGGTTGACTTAGAAACTCGTGAGGAGAGGCTGGAACGCGACCTTCTTAAGGCCCTACTAGCGCTTCTAGCGGGAAATGCTTAAATTTTCTTCAGCTGCCATCAATTCGAATTTACGGCTTTTTTTGGGACAAAATCGATAGTTCTTCGCAGATATGCAGTTGAACAAGACTGAAACCTGTTCAAATCAACCAGCGTTGTATAAATATGAGTCCTAAAATACGGGGATATTGACTAGCCACTTTCCTATATTTTCCAATAACTTCAACGCACTTCCAAATATAATTTCAACCCCTTTTTTTCAGCGACAAAAATGAATCTGTTTACTCCTATGCTGTTCTTCAGCACACGTCCTGGCGCATATAGATGTTTCCATGCTTTTACGGCTGACAAATGGATGAAATATGGTCATAATAATTAACCAGTAAAATTAACAAGATCAGGATAAAATTTTAGTTGTAGATGAAGTGTTTATATACCTAGGTATTTTATAACTGCGCAATCATTTCTTCGAGTGTTTACACTTTAACAGCATGATTGGAAATGTTTACTTCCTCACTACCGAAGGTAAAAGCTTTGTTCGTGAAAGAAGTCGAAAACATTTTTATCGCCCAAAATCAAAAGTTCCACTTGCTTTTTGCCTTTCAAAGCAACAACATTTTCAAATCAGTAAGAGAGGGCAAAACTCACTCTTCTCTCACTGTTAGCGCTTCCTGCAGGCAACCTTATAATCTGCTTGATTCTAACAACATCCGCTAGAAGTTTTATCATCAGTAGAAGTGAATTTTCATTTGACTACCAGCTTCGATTCTCAACCGGTTTTTGTGATTTTTATCTCGTTAACTAAAGAATTCGGTCAAAGTTTGAAAACATGAGTTTCATATTTCAAAGTAGAAGGGTGGGATACGTGTAATTCATCTTTATATTGTTATTTCTTTACTGACGATGATTTTAGTGAATCCACGCGAATTTATAAACTTAATGTTAGTCGCAACAATCGACCATCCACAATCAATGGATGCTGGCTGCATTTGACCATGTCTCTCAGCTGTGAGTTAGCGTTTTTGCTAATGACGAACTGGAAATGGAAGGGTATTTCACTCGTATTACATGAAATTTAATTATATATTTTAAATTTCTGTGTTGTTTATAGCTTTTGGTCAACGTTTATTCAGTTTTGTTGCGTATTGTATGATGTGTTGCATGGTTTCAGGGGGTGTCGACTACTGGCACCAATTTCGGCTCATTTTTAGTAGTCGACAGGGGTGTCAACTTCTAGAACATGTCAGGATTTTCTATGCGTCAGTAGTCGACACCAGCTGAATTTTCTTCGAAAATCCCAATATATATTGCTGGGGCTAATTGGGCGTCTCTTGTGAGAACTCAGCAAAATCCTGTTATAAAATCAAATCAAATCGATAGAAAATGATAGTGGACTGTAAAAATTAAATGAACAAAGAATATGGGTGCTCAACGGAAAAAAAAAAAAAAAAATCAAAGTTAGAATGATGAACATAAATGATAATATTCTGTTTATTAATTAAAAAAATGCAAGTGTATGTAAGTATGGAGAGTTCCTACCTATGGCATGCCGAGGAAATACAATATTGATTTAGAAAAAAATGTAAAATATAAATAAAAGGCTGAAAATTCGATCAGGGAATAAGTTTTTGAAAGGCGTTTTCGATTCAGAGTTTTTGAAAAGCAAAACTTTGGTTGGTGTCGATGGTGTTCTGCGGTGTTGTCCAGAATGATCTCTGACGCAGATAAACTACTGTTGAATAGTGCAAAACAAGCCTCGAGGCGTAAAAGAGACCGTCATAAGAGTATGCACCGGGTTCTGGTGGCCACCTGCATGCAAAAGGTTGCACCACGTGGTTTTCGTAGACTTCGTGAGCTGGAGCTACCGTACGGTCTTTGCTCAAGAAGATTTGGTTGGTCACTGGTGGTAGATCGAGAGCGACACCGGAAAGTTGAAGAGGAGGCGAAGTGGTGATGCGGGAAAGGGCTGATAGTGATGGTGAGATCGTATGATGAACTTTGGGGTTGTTTGTCTCATAGGTTCGCGGCAGGCACATAGGTTGTTCTATAAAAAGCTTCCTAATCTCTCCAGCTACCTTGCTTCCTACCTATTCGATGGAGTTACTAAATTTCTCTATCCCTATCTCTATCTCTATTATAAGAATGAAACTCCGTTTGTCGGTCGGTCCGTCGTGTCTATACACGGCCAAGAGAGGGGGGAGTCTACGAATGGGGAGAATAGTGTATAAGCGATTTTAACATTTTCTAATCCCACCCGAACCATGGGTTCGATGGAGGGAGGGGGGTGACAATCTCTTATAATGCGCCCTTTTTCCCGTTCTTTTCTACTTCCCCGCTTCCCCTACCCCTCTAAACGGCCGTCGAAAATTCCGGAAAAATACCGGTTTCGTAGGTCTTTGTACGAGAAAGACGACGGCACGATCGGATCGCGAAAAAAGTATCGGGGAATGCGTCAAAAAAATGAAGCGGACCCGTTTTTTTCGAAAATTCCGACGAAAAACTTCGGTTTTTTTTCACATTAAAATTGACCTGACGAAGAGACGTTTCGGGACGGTGTTCGCGGGCGAAATGCAGTTTTGATTCCGCCGAATCAAATAATCCGAAATCTGATATCGAAAAAAGTGACGGGAAGTTGGAAGGAAGGGAGGCGAAGCGATTAAAATGACAAGTTAATTATGCCGTCCATTGCAACGCAGGCCTTTTTTACCTGAAGGGGTTCCGATGACCATTTGTCCTCACGTTGCTGATCTCCGGGGGGGACTCCATTTGCCCTTCTACGCAGATAAAATAATGTCCTACCTTTAGAAAAATAGAACTGAAATATATCCGTACAAACATTCAACATCTGACTGTTCTGTTGGTACTGAAATGTTCTTAAAACTAAACTTTTCGTGGTTCCTCATCGTTTTATAAGATTTAATTCGTTAGAAAGTAATTCCCAATAGAAAAAAAGTCTGTCAAGTTGGGTGGGCAGTATAACTTCCTCACATATTGTAACATAGACGTATAGAATTAGTAGAAGAACAAAAATTTAATTAGATCGTATTTTCCTGGTAGTACTGACACAATTTACTGGAAATCTATCTATTTATCATATATTCATTCTTATAATATAAATAGAGATATAGGGTATCTTGTTAAGCTTGTATGTATTTCTATATATTTTGATTTTGCAATAGTTCAAACCAAGTATGTAAGGAATCATTATATTTATCAAAGAATATTTTGTCTTGAGATGAAAACAGTGATCCATATTTTTTACTTATCGCAATTTGAGACTGACAATCAACTGTTTGCTAATAAAGTTCTGATAACTACTTTATTACTTCTCATTAATGTATTCTTAAGTACCAATCCACTTATGAATCACTGTTGAATATTATTTTATTGCATGGGAGTTTGTATGGGAGAATATGGAAAAAAAAAAAAAAAAAAAAAAAAAAAAAAAAATGGAATTATGAAACCTGTCGACAACTGAAACAAAAGGTACTGTCGACTTTTGAAACACATGTCGACTACTAGTTCAAAACCCATGTCGACTACTAAAAAAAATCTCTTTCACTGGTGTCGACTACTAGAACATTGGGATTTTTTATGAAACTTTTTTTTCCCAATCCAAACAAGGTTTAATAAATGTTCCCGCTCACAGGCCTTTTGGGGAAGGATCTTGGGCACATAGTGAGCAGGTTCGCAAAAAGAAAAAACGAATTTCCCGGGGTGAAACATTAGCTGAAAGTTTAAATTCCCCTTAAGCTGACGCATTACCTTACTAAAACAAAAGCTTGTATGTACATTTTAGCTGATAGCTAGTTGAATATATCTTACAAAAAGTACGATTAGTGTATGTAGGTAAAACTGTTAGAAAACGAGATTTTGTGACAAAAGTTTAGAATAAATAACAATTGAGTTTTTCCTTTTTCTTGTCTTGTCTTTTTGGTCTTCTAAACTTGAGCTAGCTGTTAGGCTGTTGTGAAGGTTGAAAAATAGGGGCTGAAATGGTCAATATAACCTAGCTAGAAAAGATTCAACAGAATGGCGAGATGCTTTTCAAGGGCTTTAAATATAATTTGTTATTATTTAGACCTCTTTATAAACAATCTCTGGTCGAACACGTTAAATGCATATAAGTTGGCCAATAATATTATCAACGATATTATATATACCAGAGATTACAAAATGCAAAGATATTTTCAGTACCATAAATACACCAGTCGTCAGCTAATTTGTTTTATAGGTTTTTTTTTATGCTCATAGATTGATATCCAGCTAAAATGAAAAATAATACCAAATAAAAATAATGAAATAGCTTTGCTTGCAATACATCCCTGAGCGAATTACTCGTCTAAAAGAACATTTTTTTCTTTCAAACAGGAGTTAGGAGTTGAAAAAAAAAAAAATATTAGGTATGTACATACATGTACGCAAGTACAGTTAAAATTATATTGGTTGAACCTTTCCAAAGGTTTAGAACCAATACGTCGATCCCCGACTCATTGATGTTTGACACACCTCTACATATATATGTACACCCTGTGCCCGCTCGCTTTGCTCGCTCCTCCAACCTGAATGTAGATCACTGTGTATCGTCATATAATTTTCTAATCTATTGTCTTAATACCTTCCGAAAAATGCTATCTGTACTCATACCCTACCACACCTAGAAAAGTCCCGTTCGAATGTGCAGCATCTTGAGTTAAATAGGAACGAAGTTAGCTAAAGAGCTCTCTCAGCTAATTATAGTTGTTGACTAAGGTGTAATTATACAATATCGCACCCAGATTACCCCCTTTTCAAAGTTCAGCATTTTAGGTAGAATAGAAACAAAACTAGTTAGAGAGCTCACCTTTCTGATTTTGGTTCCTCAAGTTGTAATTATGTTTTACCAATCCCAGAGAGATCCTGTTCATAATTTCAGCTTTTCAAGATGAATAGGAACAATGAAATATATAGTTTCACTCACCTGATTAGGGGATTTTCTCGAATTATAGTATTATACACTACCACGCCCATAGGAGCCCCTCTCCAACTTGCAGCACCTCAAGTGGGAAAGAAGCTAAATTCGATGGAGCTCACTCTGCTGGTGGTTCCTTAAATTGTATTTATAATCTACAACACTTACAGTTGTGTCGCTCCCAAGTCCAGCATCTTAGATTGAAAAGAAACAAAATTGGATTCAGAGCTCAAGGTGGGTTCACATCCATGCGTAAATGCGGCTATCCGGTCATGCGTTTGGCCTTCTGATTGGCTAGCGGCAGTTGGAAGAGTGGAGTGAATCTTGCCGGACAAGCGGACTGTGCACATCTGAAAAATTAGATATTTTACCGGATAGACGCATTTACGCATGTGCGCAGTTGCCCATTGCGCAGTTTTCTTTTGTTTGATAAAGAAACATAAGATGAGAAGGTAGCGAACCTTCGTTTCTCTTTGTTGGTTTCTTTCGATAAAGTTTTGATTGTATTTGATAAAGATGAAGAGCTCGCGTATAATAATAACAATAATAAATTAATAAAACACTCAAATTAAACACGGTTTTACGCAGATGAGGCCGAGTTTGGTTAAATATACTTAGATGTAGGTACCGATTTTGCGATCTCACCAACAACCTACCTTCTTGATGATCCTATTCCATTTGTGTTTTGAGACATTTTTTGATTATAGATTAGCACTTTCCTGCTTGTTGAATGAGTAGGTATTTGAGGAGAGATGGCCAACTTGTCCTTACGAAATGGACAAATTAACTACGTTAAGTATGTAAGAAATACCCATAATGTTATCTTGGGAAAAGTACCTAGTTGATGAAAGGACCGAATAATTACCCAACAGTCTCATTTCAAAACGACGTCGCCTTTACAGTTTTAATGTACATACATAACAATTTCTTCTATACGCCCTCATGATTTTTTTTATGAGTTTATTATTCAACATTGTTTATGGAGCTGTAATGTCCAAGAAATGTGTGATAGTTTGAAGAAAATTCGGGAGGAAATATGTCTCTTTGGAAAAAGGCAATGGTAATAGAAGACAACAACAATGATAACGCAATGATAACACAACCGGATGGTTATGAACGGCCTGCCGCATTTCCGCACTCCCCTCCACTACTTCCAACCCCTCCACTATTTAAACGCATAGCCGCATTACCGCATTTACGCATGGATGTAAACCCACCTTCACTCTGCTGATTAGAGTTGTTCCTCAAGTTGTAATTATGCTCTACAACACACAGCAGGGCCCCATTCTCAAGTTCAGCCTCTTAGGTTGAATAGGAACGAAATAAGTTATTTATATAAGTATTGAAGTTAGCTGTGCGTGATAGCTTTACTCGCTCGTCCTAACTGTTGATCATCGCGTACATGTTTTTTTTTTTTTAATACTACTAGAAAAATATAACTACAGAATTATTATATAATTACGTCCAATGTAACCATTCAGCACACAGTTGCACTAAAACACAGGAATGCAACAACTAATATGCTCAGAATAAGCCCATTTCTAATAGCCCGCTGAATATTTTAATATCAGTTGGGAAAGATTGTGATACCTCGTACAGGATGATTTTCTCAACTTTTCTCCCAAACGATGCCGAATTATTTGATAAAGTTCACATGAGTCACTTTTTAACTGTGTTTACAATGTTAATTCTAAACCGAATACCGATTTCTCTGTCCCATGTGCTCGGAAAATGAAAAGGGCTCTGGAGTGGAGAACACTAAAATTGAGGTAACAGAAGTTTTATAGGTTATATACCAGAAATCGTCCATAGAACCATTTCAAGTTGACTGCTCGTTGGGAAAATTGTATGAATGAATGTTTTATGGGTAAATTTTCAGGGGCTGATGGGAAATCTAGGATAAATGGCAACGGAAATGACGAGGTCCCGACAGCCGCCTCGTGCTTGGATCTTTCCGGTTACATGTCTAGATGTGTTGTTAACATCAGTGACGAAAGTTCAATCGTAAAAGATTCCGTAAGTACATAAGGATGAGACTAAATTATAATGAACCACAATCAAGTTTATTACTTTCTTCCTTCAATCTCTTAACATTTTCAGGGCGAGGGTGATGGAAAATATCTTCTTCCCGAGGGAGAAAGTTCATTCGAAGACATCGCGTTTCGATTCACAGAAGATCGCTGGCAGGACGTTCTAGAATCAAATGAAAGGTTTTGCATATTGTTATTTTACTTGTTATGACGGAAATTCAATATTCAATGAACTCATTCTGTCCAGAGAATTAATTTGAAAAATGTTGCTAATTTTTACATACCGGTTTACTATTTTTGTATTACGTAGATAGCCCTCCTACGTAGATCACAAGCATAATCTAATTACAATTACACAGTGGTAACAATAAAATAAATATAACATCTACATATCACAAGCTAGTCGTCTACTTGTTACCAGATCTATTATCTGTAACCAGAGCGGCGTACTGTGGTATACCATAGTCCAAGTATAGGCATATATCTACATTAGCATAGCCAACTTCAGAATGAAAATTAGTAAAAGAAAATAGAATTACACCCTCCTATACTTAATAGTCTCCTAATAGGAACAAACGTTTAAGCAAGTTACTATCGTCAAAGTTGATTCCTTGGAAATATTTAGTCAACTGATTCAATTGTCACTGTTAAGAGATTCTCGACTTGTGTGTTCAATAACATCATGTTGGAAAAAGGATTCATTCGATTGTTTGAAATGAAATTCCAATCAATTTCAATTATGCCCAAAAACATTACTACTATTTTTAAAGTTTTCGAAATCCTGATTTTTAAATATTTTAAATTTATTAATTATACATTTCAATGGGTGATGCCACAGATTCAGGACCAACAAGATCCCATATAAGTGATTATGATCCCAGTTTCATTAATTTTAGTTCGTTGATTAATGAGAAAGGTTCTTTTAGCGAATTTTTGAAGAAAATTAAGCTATTGCTCTCGCCTCAAAATTTGTAGAATGTGAATTTTTGAAAAAATGTTATGCAGAAATCCGTTTCAGGCTATTCTGAATCATATTCTGAAGTTTAACGCATTTTTTTATGTATGTATGTGTTATGACCTCCCAGAAGTCAACACCATATGTAAACAAGTAGAATGTGAAGAGAATAAAGAAACCAGGAAGAGAAATACAAAGGACGGGGAAAACCCAAGTTAATGGTGCCACTACCTTCCTACCTGCCCCGATGGGCGAGGGACAGGGAAGGAGGGCTTTATAAGGGCTATGCCCACAACACTAAGACTCACTCGTCCTGGGTATTGCTCTTGGTAAACTTCCTTAAACCTCCGTGTATTCAATTCAACAACCTTTTCGTTTTACTTAAAAACTCAAAACTTTCAAACTGATGAAATTGGATGGGCTAACGCTCGGGGCCATTTCATCACGTCCAACAGCAAACTAAAATCACTCTACACATCTTTATCTACGTAATTGGATGGGTAAACAAACCTACCCGGGGCCATTACGTGATAAAAATACAAAATTTGGTTAGCTCCCATTAACTTATAAAAATTGGATAGGTCACTCGACCCGGGGCCATTTTTATAAGTTATCAAAAACTCACGCACAGAATTCTGAGCGCCCGATTCTCCTACTAACTCGTAAAATTGGATGGGTATCAACCCGGGGCCATTTTACGAACTTAGTAAAATAAAAATCTATATAATTCGCTTTACGCGAATTATCAATACAAGCTCCCTTCTTGTTCTATTGTCGTTTATGTATTGGATGGGACACTAAGTCTCGGGGCCATATATGAATAAACAGTAGAACCAAAATTTTATGACTAATAAAAATAAGTACCCTACAGAGGGAATAATTTAATGTTAGGAAAACTACAACCTAACAACTGGTAACCCCGACGTTAGAAATTGTACGACACGTAGCGACTAGCTCCCGCACAAAAATTCAAAACTAAATCTTTTTAGTGACCCCACTTAGCAACTAAACAAAAACTCATATAACGAAAAGTAATCTTAAAATTGTGCATAAAAATTTCCAATTACCATGACGACCCCCCCAGAGACGACGTGTTCAGTGTCACCAACTCATACAAAACTTCCGGAGTTTTCATACAGTGACCCAAGCTTATGGTTCGTACAAGTGGATGCAGCTTTCGCGGCCGATCGAATTACCGCAAACTCCACAAAATTCAACAAAGTGCTCGCCTCGTTGCCATTGGAAGTACTGAAGACCGTCTCCGACCTTGCCGCCTCTGACTCGGACGCCTACACCAAGCTTCAGGACCGCCTCATCACTACATACGGTGACACGGAGACGAAACGTTTAAACAACCTCCTCTCATCAGCACACGCAGGAGGCCAGAAACGCTCACTGATACTCAATGCTTTAAGGTACGAGGCCTCGGCCGACTTTCCTGCCAATTTGTTGAAAATTCTCTGGTTTAACAATCTACCCCAACGTATTCGAGAATTACTGGCTGCATCCACAGAAACTGAGCTGAGCAAATTAGCAACAATTGCCGATCGTATTTTTGAAGCAACATCCCCGTCTATCAACAAAGTAGATGACCCTATGGAAAATATTTCAAGACAAATTCTCAATTTACAACAACAACTCGACCGCCTTACGGATAATCAACCTCGGGGACGCTCACCTTCACCTAGAAGACAAAGTTCAAATTATCGGAATCGATCTGCATCCCCAAACACACGTTCCTCGAGACATCGCAGTCCTACCCCTAAAAACAAAAATGGATTTTGTTATTTTCACACTAATTGGGGAAAGAAAGCCCGCAAATGTCAGAATCCTTGCTCGTGGGCGGGAAACGAACGAGAGTAGCTACCACGGCGGGAGTAGCTATCTCCAAACCTTCCATCCGCCTGTACGTCTCATGCTCGAATTTAAATACCACTTTCTTAGTGGACAGCGGAGCTCAGGTTTCAATAATACCTAACTCCATTTGCAAACGAAGACAACCACGACGAGGATAACTGGTAGCCGCTAATAATACCCCACTTACTTCCTACGGAACCGTATCAACTACACTAATAATTGATAAGGAGAAATTCCCGTGGACATTTACGGTAGCTGACATTTCACACGCCATACTGGGTGCGGACTTCTTATGCCACTACAACTTGTTGCCAGATCTCAGGAACAAACGCCTCATACGACAAGAATGCGGTTCATCCCTCCAAGCACATACAGCTGCGGTGCACAATTCATGCACACCCCAACAACTCGTTGACCAATATAACCCGCCCGATTCATACATCGATCCAGGGGTTGTTCATCACATTGATACCCATGGCGCACCAACCCACGCTAAAGCTCGTAGATTGCCCCCCAATAAACTTCGGGCTGTGAAGGCGGAATTTGATATGATGTTAAAAAAAGGAATAATCAGACCATCCAAATCTCCATGGGCCAGCCCACTCCATGTGGTTGAAAAACCAGACGGCTCGTTACGACCCTGTGGGGACTACAGGCAACTAAACACCAAAACAGTGCCTGACAAATACGCGGTCCCCAATATACGGGACGCTAACACCCTCCTCCATGGTGCTACGATTTTTTCAACGTTAGACATCCAAAAAGCCTTCCACCACATACCTATCAACGAAGAAGATATTAAGAAAACTGCAATAATTACGCCATTCGGTCTTTTTGAATTTTTAAGAATGGGCTTTGGGTTGCGAAACGCAGCACAGTCATGGCAACGATTCATGGATCAAATACTGAGAGGTCTTGACTTTGTTTTCGCAAATTTAGATGACGTGTTAATTTTCTCACATAACATAGAACAACACACGGAACACTTACGAGAGGTTCTCAGACGATTCGCTCTTCATGGCTTACATTTGAACAAAAATAAATGTACCATTGCAGAAAAAGAGATCAAATTCTTGGGGCATACTATTTCCTCTAAAGGTCTGAAACCATTAGATGAAAAAGTCAAGACCATACAGCAATTCCCGTTGCCGGCTACATTTGAAAAACTCAGACGATTCCTCGGAATGATTAACTTTTACCGAAGATGCTTACCACACGCTGCTGATATACAGAAGCCACTTCACACCCTTCTGCATAATACAAAAAAAAAAAAGACAAACGACCAATACCTTGGACGGAAGAAACACGTCTGGCTTTCGAGAAAACAAAACAGCAACTCGCTACGGCAGCCTTACTCTTCCACCCTAGCCCTGACAAGACTTTAGTTCTCCACACGGACGCAAGCGATACAGGAATTGGCGCTGTCTTACAGCAGAAGTCGGAAAAAGGGATCCTACAACCCTTAGGATTCTTTTCTCGCACATTATCAAGAACTCAAATGAAATACGCCGCCTTCGACCGGGAACTGCTTGGTGTTTACGAAGCTATAAAACATTTCAGAGATCAAATTGAAGGCCGAGAATTACAAGTGATAACAGATCACAAACCTCTAGTTCATGCTATGGCACAAAATCCTAAAACCGCGTCCCCCAGGCGAATTCGACAACTAACGTTCATCAGCAAATTTACTACAAATATTACATATACAAAGGGTTCTGACAACGAAGCAGCAGACGCACTATCACGCGTTGACACTGTTGACTTCACGGATATAGCGCGCCAAATTCAGGAGCAGCAATCTGCAGACACAACGTTAACTCAGTTTCAAGAAAGATACCCCAAGAAACTCATAAAACATAATATTGGCGGTTACGAGTTATGGTGCACAGCTGACGATGAGAGACTCCCCTATCTGCCACCCTCTCTTCGATACGCAGCATTCAAACATTTGCATAATATCTCACACCCAGGCGTAAGGGCTACAAGGAACCTGGTTAAAAGCAGATACTTCTGGCCTTGCATAAACAAGGAAATTACTACTTGGGCCAGAGCATGCACTACGTGTCAAGAAGTTAAAATAACAAGACACACCAAAACTCCGTTACAAAGCTTTCCTGATTCACTACCCCTACAACATCTACATGTGGACATCGTTGGTCCACTCCCGGCTTCAAATGGACACACATACTGCGTCACAATGATTGATAGAAACACGTCTTGGATGGAGTGCATACCAACGTCTGATATTTCGGCCGAAAATGTAGCCCAAATTGTTCTACACAATTGGGTTGCTAGATACGGAGCACCAGCCACTATCACTTCAGATCAGGGCCGACAGTTCGAATCAGCATTATTCCAAGATCTCGTACAACGACTCGGTATCAAACATATCAGGACAACGGCTTATCATCCACAATCAAACGGAAAACTGGAACGCTGGCATCGTAGACTAAAGTCAGCACTATCAGCATACCCTGAGCCTACCAAATGGGCGCAAAATCTAACAACCGTCCTATTGGGCCTCAGAGCCATACCTAACCTCGATGATGGCCTATCTCCAGCTCAACGCCTATTTAAAACAAACATACGATTACCTACAGATCTCATAAATCCCGGCCCCAAGGAACACACTACTCCGGCTTCACGCATTAAAAACAGTATTAAAAACGTGGGAAAAGTATTCATACCACAAGATTTATCAAAATCTAAGCATATATACCTACTTAAACCAGTTAAACCTCCGGCGTTGACATCTCACTACACAGGACCTCACGAAGTAATAAAACGATCAGACAAAACTATTACCATAAAAATTAATGGTGAAAAACATGTAGTTTCCACTGACAGATGCAAACCAGCATACACACTTGATACGGCCGATACAACTAGGCACAGTAAAGCCCGACCTTCAACATCCATTCACAAACAGGTACCTAAACCATTAATTAACAGTCCCACCACCCAGCCCCGCAGGTCCCCACGGCTACTTAAGCGCGTGACCTTCGCGGTACCTGCACAGTCCATCTCAAGTGTTCAACCATGTCAGAGCTCCCAATCAGCCTATGCGACGTCCAGATGGAATACAAGTACGTTAAATACGTACTCTCCAACCCTGTCACGCCGATCCCGGACCACCCCATCGACGCCCGTGAAGCCAGGCACACACAGCAAAATACACCATCGATCCACGTCTCTCCGTTGCCTGATAGGAAGCCAGAGGCAGGAAACAAAGAAAACTGTGGACGAAATAATCTCGCACGCCGCCACAAAATCGATGATAGGGATCAACTCCGACGAGGAGTCCTACAACCTAAACAACTCCCAGAAATACCACAACACAAACCGGTGCAAATTGCATCAATATTTGACGAGGAGTACGACCCGGAAGCCCCGGAGATGTCCACTGCCAAAACCAACTACAACGCAAATAGAAAAAGGTTGCAGAGGATGAAGAAGTCTGGCCTCAACGAAATTAGATTCTGACGACGGCAAATTCAGCCAGCAATTGTATAATAGTTAATACATTTAAAAAAAAAAAAAAAAAAAAAAAAAAAAAAAAAAAAAAAAAAAAAAAAAAAAAAAAAAAAAAAAAAAAAATATATATATATATATATATATATATATAATATGAATAATAATAATAATGATAAAACATGTTTAATTATACTAATAGCATAGTAAGTGTACATAGACCATTGTAAAAAAAAAAACATTGCATTACTACATATAACATAATAAGTGTACATAGACCATTGCATTAGTACATTTAACATAGTTAAACCATGTCAGGTCCGCCATTTAGTATGTAACCAGACGCCTCACGCAATTTGAAATGTTCAGACGCCTCACGTCAAAATTACAAACACTTGAAAAAGTCAGACGCCTCAGTCAAAATATAACAGTTGCTCGATGTAATTCTTTAAATTGTTCAGACGCCTCACGTCACAGCAATCACATTTAACATTGTTCAGACGCATCACGTCACAACATCGCACAAGATTCCACTCTCCAGGTATAAAATTAGCACAACCTTTGTTACACCAAAATAGTCTCTCAACCTTAGCCTATATCGGATTATAGTACTTTCACTTTCTATTATTATCTCCAATTCTAGGGGGGCATGTGTTATGACCTCCCAGAAGTCAACACCATATGTAAACAAGTAGAATGTGAAGAGAATAAAGAAACCAGGAAGAGAAATACAAAGGACGGGGAAAACCCAAGTTAATGGTGCCACTACCTTCCTACCTGCCCCGATGGGCGAGGGACAGGGAAGGAGGGCTTTATAAGGGCTATGCCCACAACACTAAGACTCACTCGTCCTGGGTATCGCTCTTGGTAAACTTCCTTAAACCTCCGTGTATTCAATTCAACAACCTTTTCGTTTTACTTAAAAACTCAAAACTTTCAAACTGATGAAATTGGATGGGCTAACGCTCGGGGCCATTTCATCACGTCCAACAGCAAACTAAAATCACTCTACACATCTTTATCTACGTAATTGGATGGGTAAACAAACCTACCCGGGGCCATTACGTGATAAAAATACAAAATTTGGTTAGCTCCCATTAACTTATAAAAATTGGATAGGTCACTCAACCCAGGGCCATTTTTATAAGTTATCAAAAACTCACGCACAGAATTCTGAGCGCCCGATTCTCCTACTAACTCGTAAAATTGGATGGGTATCAACCCGGGGCCATTTTACGAACTTAGTAAAATAAAAATCTATATAATTCGCTTTACGCGAATTATCAATACAAGCTCCCTTCTTGTTCTATTGTCGTTTATGTATTGGATGGGACACTAAGTCTCGGGGCCATATATGAATAAACAGTAGAACCAAAATTTTATGACTAATTAAAATAAGTACCCTACAGAGGGAATAATTTAATGTTAGGAAAACTACAACCTAACAGTATGTATATATGTATATATGTATGTATTTATTTATGTAAAAAATAGAATAACTCACGTAGATAGAGTTTTTAAAAACTGATTTATTCGAATATAACACAATACGGACTTGATACGGACTTGGTGAGAGAAATAAACAAGATGAAGATGGTTCGGATGGCGGAACAAGACTGAGGTTGGAGCCGCCTACGCTGCTTATATAGGATAGTAATGCGTGATCAGCAGTTTGTTGTTACAATACGCCTAGTGTGTACGTAACTCCTCCCCGCCGAGACAAAATTTTGGGGTTAACAAAATTTTCAAAGTTCAAAAGTTTCAAAGTTCAAAATTTAAAGTTTCAAAGTTTAAGTTAGTCCGTGTTGCAAACATAAGGGTATGAAATGCTTAGGGTTAGGTATACACTTACAAACAATGACAACCTAGAACTAACTACATTGTAACTACATTGCAATTATTACAATTATGACATTACAAACATTACGTTACATTATATGTCCATTATAGCAATATCATAATACTACCACATAATACTAGTACAAAAATTGGTACAAAAATTAGTACAAATTATTAATACAAAAATACAAAATTACAAAAATACAAAATTAATACAAATTAATACAAAAATACTAGTATGAAAATTAGTACAATAACAATGTACAACCTAAAACCTATTACATGATAATACAGAGAAAAACAGATTTTTGATTACAAATTACAGAAATTAGGTTACAGATGTTTGCACTGTATTGTATTGTACTGTACTACTGTTTTGTATTGTAATGTTGCACAATAAAAATACGGTTACTGATGGTTTGGGGAAAGCCTTACTTTTCTTTTGTGGCGGTAGTACTGGGTCATAATGTATGTGACGAGTGACACGAGGAATAAGTACAGAAGGATGGTCCAAAAGCTGGGTGTTTTGAGTTTCTCATAATACGAGATGGGAATTGCGCGGGCATCGGGCATGTGAACTAGGTTAAGGTCGAGACCTTTTAGTTGAATTTCCGATTCCGGATATTGAGAGGGTTGTAATTGTAGTTTGATGGAGTTCATGATCAGGGGTCGGCCGGACAGTTCCTTTCGGGGGGCAAACAAAGTTTGGTCATGGTATACTAATCGGTCCGTTCCTGGTTTCGCGAGATGGATTCCGTATAGGGTTCGGACTTCTGTCCCTTCTGTATTAATAATTTGAATCGTATCTCCGTGTGGGAAGACAAGAAGGTATTGGTTGATTTCCGGTATTAAGTTCACGTAATTGGTGGGGATGTCAAGATTGACGTACTTGCATTGAGTGGTGGAACCTGTTTGTAGGAATTGAATTTCGCATGGTAGATCTAATTCCGATGTTAGGTGACTTGGACAGAGAGATAGGTGACCGGTAGGGCACTCGTGGCGTAATGCTACGATTCTTGAGCTTGTTTGGGATTTGAGGAAGAATTTTTTCTTTGGGATGATGGTTACTATTTGAGCGTTTTCTAACTGTGTTGGTAAGGGTTCCACGTAATACAAATCGAAATTTTCTGGGTCCACAATGGGTATATCTAAGAAGTAAATGATTTCGCTACTTCCCACGAAACATTGGACTTGAATGTAGGATTGAATCTCAAACAGGGCCTTATTGGAGTAATCTAGGAACGTGTTGCCGTAGAATTTGGACAATCTTTGTAATTCAGTGAAGAGTTCCCGAGAGTCGACTATGCTAGGATGTAATTTTCCTAGTTTGCAAAATGTGAGTGAGTTTTCAATGTCTTGCAGAGCGCTTAGAAGTAGGTTGAGGAGCGTTTGAAGGTGTTCTAGTGTAGTGATAATTGCGTTGACTCGTCCTAACTCCAAGTTTATATATTTGAGATGTCTTAATTCTTTGATGATCACGCGGTTATTGTGTGCTATGGTATCTATGGTTTTGTTAAAATTCTCTAATATTGCTTGGTTGATAGAATACTGTGACTTTATTTGCTCCTGAAGGTCCTCTTGCTTGTTTGATAAATGGTTCAGGATTTTATTGTATTTCTCCTCATCGCGGGAGTCTAGATTACCAGTGATGAATTTTACTAACGTGCCTAGCCCGTTAATCAGTCCCCGTTTAGATCTAGTTTTGGGTGGAGTTATTACAATATTGTCTAGTTTCTGGTCTATAAGTCTGAAGGTGTGGTTTACGGTGGCTGTGAGCATCATTGTTTTTTCGGCGGTGTGGGAACTGTTGTGGAATGTTTTGAGGGTTTCGTTGTAAGTCAGTCGCAGGAGGTTGAGTTGATCCAAAATTTGATTGAGGTCGTAATAGTGTGAAAGGGTGTGGTAGCCCTTGACAATTTTTGCGGGTTTCATATTCACTGCTATGAGCCCAGGGTTTGAGGTTACATCGATAACCTCGATTCCGTATGTCGCCATGAGAAAAAGGGGGAGAACGATCCTGGAACAATGAAAATCGATAAGGAGTTTTAGGACAGTGAACCCTTTAAAATTTCGGAACACATTTGTTCTCGAAGTTGGGGAATATCTTTTTGTTCGAAGGACAGGGCTTCTTTATGTGTCAGTTTTTTAGCGAATTGGCACATAAACACACCACAGTCATCGAAATTTTCTTGTTGGGGAACAGTCCTCAGAAGGGTGGTTCTCCAGTTTTCTGAATCGAGCATAACATTCTTTTTCTCGAGGTATTTGAAGGCTAGGTAAGATTGGATGTTCTCGAGGATTTCGATTGCGATTTTGTTAGCTGTTCCTAGTTTGAGTCTGTTTTCAGAAAGGAAGTCTAGGTACCTAATTTCTTTCTCTTTGACGTCTACTATGACCAAAGACCAATGGTTGTTTTCATGGATCGGAAAGATGATAAAGTCTTTTCCGAATATGTCGGACCTACTCGTGAATTTCCTTACTCTGTCGTAGCCCCCAGATTTCAGTAGAGGGTAAAGGAAGGTGTTGAAACAGTGGGTCGAGGGTAAATTTCTATTATTGCGACTCCTTTCGTCCAAGAGTTCCATATAGAAGTTTATGATCATATCATCGACCCAGTTCCCTGGTTTTAAGGTAAGGAGGTTTTGTCTTGTTATTTTCAAACCGTATTTATGGGCAAGAGTTGCGGAGGGCGGTGCTTGATCATCCCAAGCGTTTTGCACGTTGGTTTGATAGAACTTCCGTGGGGGTTTGATGTTTGTTAAATGTATTTTTTCTTTAGTATTGTGGTGACGGGGTTGTATGAGGGCTGTTTTTGTTATTGGATCGATTTCCTTTAGCTGTTCTTTATTAAATTTGGGTTTTGACTTACTTTGACGTTGTGTTGTTTTGACAAAAACTTCGGGTGGCAATTCTGGGGGGTCTATTCGTCCTATGTTTTTCGTGTTGGTCAGGTTTTCTTTGTGTTCTTTGAACTTGTCTGTCATGTGAGTATAAAGAGCCTTGGTTTTTTCCTTGTGTTCGTTGAGGTAATTATTTGTTATTAGTTTATCTAAATCTATTTCTACTAATGGTCTGTTGTTTATGTGTCCGTAAAGTAGTTCAAAAGGGGTTAGTTTCGATACTGAGTGTATCGTGTTGATGTATGCGATGATCGCATAATTGACTTTGGTACGGGTGTTGGAGGTCTTGAACGCTTCTTGTTGGTTTAGGAGTCTCACGTGTTCAATTAGGGTTGAATGGAATCTTTCTATGATTCCGTTTGACTCCGGGTGTTGGGAAGAAATATAATGAATGTTTATTTTGTGTAAATCCAGTAGTTCCTTTATGAGGCTGCTCTGAAATTCGGCACCGTTGTCCGATACTATAGAATTAGGTATACCGTGGTGAGTAAAAAATTTTAGGAGTCCGTTTACCAGTTCCATGCTTGTGGATGAATTTAGGGGGTACGCTTGCGCGTAACGGGAAAATGTACAGATCACTGTGAGGAATTTCGTATTTTCTATTGTGAATTTATCGATGTGAAGGGTCTCTAATGGCCGTGAGGCGGTTGGTGTTACGTTATATTTGATTTTGAGGGGAGATCTCTCATATTTGCTCCTAAGGCATAATTCGCAATTATTAATGAATTTTTGTATTGTTGTCTTTAAATTGGGCCAGTAGAATTCTCGTTTTAACTTCTCGTATGTTTCTTCTATTCCTCTGTGATTAGTGTGACCTTCATGGTAGTTGCGGATTATTTTGGTTTGTTCTTCGTTTGTTTGTATGTCCCTCAGTTTTTTGGTGTATCTCGTGATGTCTATCTCCGTATGGGTGAATTGTTTGGTGACTACTTGCACAAATTTCTCATAGGTATCAGTTTCGAAATAAATACCATATTTGACCTTTGGGTGAATGAATTCTTTAACAAATTTTGTAATTTCGGATTCGAATTGCGATTCGCTGACTGTTACTATCATGCGCGTTTTGTTTCCGAATAATTTGATCGTCGTAACGGGTTTAAAAACAGGGTGTCGTACGGTAGTGAGTAATATTTGATGAGTGCATAGGTTCACGGGTTGGTCTCTGATACTTATTGTCGTTACGGTGTTGCCGATAAAATTCGAGTGTACTGTAAGGCCAGACAAAGTTTCTAAGTTATCGGAGTGAGAGTGAGTTTCTCCTCCCTCCTCCGGATCAAAGTTGGCTATCACTGAGTCGGAAGACTCATACTCGTTTTCGATTGCGTTTAGATTTTGCGAGACAGATTTTGGATTCGGCGAGACAGATTTTGTTTGCGGCGGTCGGGACAGTGCGTCAGCGTTCGTGTTTAATGCTCCCTTTTTGTACACTATCTCAAAGTCGTAAGCCTGAAGTTTGGTTTTCCAGGCGAACAGCCTTGAGCTAGGTTCTTTGTGGGAAAATAACCACTGAAGGGGGCGATGGTCTGTGTAGATTGTGAACTTCCTTCCAAAAAGGTATGGTCGGAAATAACCCACAGCGTAGACTATTGCAAGGAGTTCTTTCTCGATGGGCGAGTATTTTTGTTCAGAGTCATTTAGTCTACGACTGGCGTAGGCAATCGGGAGGTCCGCATTATTAGTTATTTGGCTGATCAGATTCCCTTTGGGAGCGTAGGTTCAGATTCCCTTTGGGAGCGTAGGTTCGTGTCCTACCGACTGCGCCAAAAATAGAATAACTCACGTAAATAGAGTTTTTAAAAACTGATTTATTCGAATATAACACAATACGGACTTGATACGGACTTGGTGAAAGAAATAAACAAGATGAAGATGATTCGGATGGCGGAACAAGACTGAGGTTGGAGCCGCCTACGGGCTGCTTATATAGGATAGTAATGCGTGATCAGCAGTTTGTTGTTACAATACGCCTAGTGTGTACGTAACTTGTATGTATGTATGTATGTGCCATTCCAGACGATAACTGTCCGTAGAATTGTGCTAGAAACTTCAAACAAATTTTAAAATGTTAAGGACACAAAACGAAAGTTCAAGTTCGTTGGCCAGCATGATCGGATTACAGCTTCGGGTTGAAATTTTCAAAAATGTAGTCAAAAATTTCAAAATAGCCTGTTTTTTGCGATTTGTTGTGCGAAATAATTTTTTCAGCATACTAACATGTGGTATATTCGGAATCAGCGTCAAATTTTCTATAAGGATATGTATCAAGTTTTCAAAAATTTCAAAGTTGAAAAATCAGTCAAAAATCGAAATAATGCCGTTTGCTAGTTGTAAAAATCGGTAATATTTGCATGAAACATTGTCCAAATTCAGATTGAACTACTCTTATGGAAGTATCCCTGTTTAACCAATTTTAGAACCATGCTGTTTAAAACGTAGGTAGTAGGTGCTTAAAAAAAAAAAAAAAAAAAAAAAAAAAAAAAAAATCTAATCACAACTGATGAGTTTTTAGCATGTGTTAATAATTTGATTCCACGATCAATGGCGACTGAAATGTCAAAGATTTCTTCAAAAATTCGCTCATGGGGTCATGCTGCATGACTGGACTTTTTTTTCCCTCTTATAATTATCTAGTTTACCTTTTTAAAATCTTGAAACGTTATCGAACAAATTTTGTGGGGGTTAAAGATTTTTTTGTTTACTTTGTGGATGAAAATTATTTACTACTGAAAATAATAAACCAAAACAAATCAGTCTATTATAATCCCAACTTAGCTTGAAAAAAAATTAATATAAAATGTAGAAAAAAACAACTTGATATATTAAACAAATAACACAAAAATTAAAAAACATAATATATTAAACATAAAAAATGAACAAACAACAACATGATAAATGCGATGTTGTAAATTATAGGTTCTTGTGCAAGCAATTTCATACCAACAATGAATAAGAGTTCATAAGATATTACACTACACTATCCGGAAGATGTTAAAGCTGACACATATATCTCATTGGGAAGAATTATAAAATAAGTAAAACAAGAGCAATAATAATATCGCAATATAGGGAAACAAGGTTCGGCGAAAAAAATATCAACATATATATACCTTGTAAGAGAGGTAACACAAAATTTGGAGAACTAATGTCATCTTGCACTTTGTGAGGGATATGATTTTAGAGTTCTGCTGCGCAATATCGCCGTGCGCTATAAGCAGGGAAAGGACGGAAGGTAGTTAAGTATCATTGAGAAAAGGTACGCAAGAGTTACGTTTGAACGAATGGATGCACATCTAGGCTCCACACGTCCTTTCATACCCTGATATAAGCTCTATACTCATGAGCCGACTCTCTGTCGGTTAGAGCTCGAACGGGGATAGAAATTTATTGTGAGAACTACAGCACATATGAATGTTTACAACAGAATTGTAATTACGTTACTGTGTAGAAAAAATCATCGTCAGCTTTGATTGAGGGAGTATACGAACTTTTTTTTAATACTCGTAGTTACATCACGAATTGGAATTTTTATCCGGTGTCTTCCGAGGATCTTTTGAATCTCAAGCCAGACGAAATGTGCGAAAATTGGGGCGAAGATGAAGACAAAAGAAGAATAGTATACTGGGGGAATCGTGGACTCATGCAAGAAAGATACATTCGAACATTGTTCCGAGAAGTATGATTCCCCTTTTTACAATTTTTACTCCTATGATGTAAAATAATCGTTTTCAAGTTTTTCAATTATAATTTTTTGAAAATGGATATGTCATATAAGGTGAAGGAGGGGGGGGGGGGGGCAACCAAAATATTGTGCTCTATTTTTTTACACACTGAAAATTGTAACACCTCAGGTATTCACGTACATCCGCTCCGTCGCTAGGGATGTGTAGCTCCTTCAGTTTTCATGCCACAAAATCGTTCACCACTCGTTGGGAAGCTCTAAATTTACATAAAACATAATGCTGATAATCCTCCCCCTCCCTACTCCTTATTGCGTAAAATACATAATCAGTAACCAATTATTAATATAAGCAGCAATCGTATTTAGATATTTGAAATCATGATGAAAAGACGGCAATGGGATTAAATATTATACAATGCAGACATGCGTCGCGTATACATAACAGAGAGGAACATCGGCCCAAATTTAGCCCCCTCCCTACCCCACCCTGTTGGTTAATCACCTGGGTACACTGTGGGAGGTGTCCCGAACATTTTCAGAGAGTGTGGGTGGGGGAGGAGGGACCTAGAGTGGGCAGTGGGCGCTCGACAACACGGTCTTGTAGAATATTTTTCGAAATTGAGCAATTGGACAAGTGTTATATATTTTCGGATTACAACTAATTATCTACTTGGTGGGCTGTTGACGAAATCAGCTGGTATACACTCCACTCCTTTATTCCAGCAGCCAAATATGTGTGATATCCCCCGCCCCCCAAAAAAAAAACGCCTCGATTACAAAACATGCCAAGCCACGAAAAGCAATCATCCAATTGGTGCCAAGAACACGCCTAGGGATAACAGCATACCTCTTGCGGTCCACCTATTCACCGCGTGTACAGTACAACCACTCCCGAACGACTTGGCCGATTATCGTTATTATGCAACTCACAACAATCTGTTTGGGTTTGTTCTGATGAACTGATAAACTTCCTTGAACGGAACATGATCATACGAACATAAGAGCTGAGATATTTGTGTATTGTATGTAGGTCCGTTCGGATGACATTTCAGCAATATCGTGCGAATCGGGAGTTTTGATTTGAATTAAACGAAGCCGTTCGGGAGTGGTTGTACTGTATGTGAAGAGGTGGACCGCCAGTGGTATGCGGTTATCCCCAGGCGTGTGCTTGGCGCGAATTGGATGATATCATGCATTTCGTGGCCTGGCATGTTTTGTACGCGAAGCGTCTTTGAAGCAGGTACAAATATTTTTTCCCATGGGTTGGAATAATAATGTAATAAAGAAAAACATATCCATGATCTCTTGTTTCTCTCATTAACGGAGACATTTCATTGATCCATACTTAGTATCACCTAGGTACCTACTAGTTTTTCATAGCTTTGTTCATGAGTAGGCATAGCAATCAAACAAAAAAACGGAAGTTAGTGAAAAACGTTGTCTATTTCCACGAAAAATAAAGAGTTACACTGTTAAATCGATTTCGACGGTTAGGCCATCATCAGTAACAAACAATAACTGAAGATACATTAGAAAGGACACAGCTTTTATAGTAACAGGTGAAGGGAGATTGAATCCCATTGGTCAAGAGAAAGGAAAGGGGCAAGAGGTACAACCAATGAAGTGCGAACAAGGTGACGGGGGATTATAGCTAATTAGATGAAGTGAAAGGGGGAAATAACTGAATATGGTTTCAACATTGTGAAGGGATAATTCCAAGCTTTATAAAAATGGACCTATTAGTGGTGAAATATATTGAGGTATATCCTCATTTAAACATTTACCAGATCTGTCACTTTTGATAATTTCGAATTTTTCAAGTACATTCAACATACCTCCCTTCGGACAAAAATGAAGAAATTCTACAAACTGTCTATCTGTCAAATCAAAATTGTAACTATGATTGGATTCCTTAAGATGTTTTGCAAATGTAGACTTACCCTTATTTTCCCTGAAATCCTCCTGATGCTCGTCTATTCTTTCCCTGAATTTCCTACCAGTTTGACCGCAATATTCGTAGCCACAAGAACATTTTAGTTTATAAACCCCACTTTTATCCTGAACATTGATTTTGTCCTTAACGGATCCTAGTAATGCTTTAAGACTATTTTTAGTTCTAAAACCTACTTTGTAACCTCTCGATGATAGAATTTTGCCGATTTTATCCGAAATTTTCCCATAATAAGGTATACTTATCCATTGCTTTTCTTCTAAATTTACATCTTCCCTAGCCAGATTGGAAACTTTTTCCCTACTCTTTTTCCTAAGAACATTATCCCATATGGTATCAACGAGATCTCCTCCATATCCGTTACTAGCCGCTATGCTTTTGATAATGGATTTTTCTTTTGATAAATTTTGTTCACTCATTGGAATAGACAGTGCTCGGTTAATCATACTATGGAAGGCTGCATGCTTATGGACTAAAGGGTGATTTGAAGTACTATGGATGGTTATATCGCTATATGTATATTTTCTATAAATTGAAAAATCATGCTTTTCGTTTACCAAAGAGACGGATAGATCTAAAAAATTGAGTTTATTTCCGCCGAATTCGAGGGTAAATTTGATAAAGGGATCTAATTTATTGATTTTTTTCGTGAAAAGAATTTAGTTGTCTTTCTGTGCCCTTCCATAGAATGACGATATCATCGACATATCTATACCAATAGAGAAGATCATTTGTGCTACAAGTTGTAAATATTTGTTGCTCAAGATAATCCATGTAAATATCTGCAAGCAGAGGAGATAACGGAGAACCCATAGCAACCCCTGGCTATGTATAACATTTCCCCTCAAATAAAAAGTAGATAATTTTGATCCATACAAATAGACATCAAATTAAAAAATTCGTCCTTTTCGAAAATATTAAGTTTAGAGGCGTGAATCAGCCTACACACCACATCTTTGCATCTAGCTACATCGATATTGGTGAACAGACTAACCACGTCAAAAGATGCAAGTTTAGGATTTGGAGGCATTCGAATGTCCTTAATTTTAGAGACCTAATCATAGGAATTTAGTACAGTATGTTGCGGTCGAAAGTTGATTTTGTTTCTAAATAAAATATTGAGTTTTTTAGCCAATTTGTAAGCGGGAGCTCCGATATAAGAGACCACCGGTCTCATCGGCGCTCCTTCCTTATGAATTTTAGGGGGACAAGATAACCTAGGCGCATGAGGGTTCATTTCTACAAAACTTGGAATGTACATATTTTTTTGTAAACTATCTTCTGATTGGTGAACTACTTTTCGAATTAATCTTTGAAATTTTGAAGTTGGGTCAGATGAAAGATTTGAACAAATTATTATCTTCTAGAAATTTTACAGTTTTCGAAACATAATCTTGCTTATTTAAGATGACAGTTGTATTACCTTTATCTGCTTTGAGGGCCACAATATTTTTCTGGGAAAACTTCTTCTTTAGACCAGCTGCAACTGTTTCCTCCTTCCTTTCCTTCCTCCATATTCAGTTATTTCCCCCTTTCACTTCATCTAATTAGCTATAATCCCCCGTCACCTTGTTCGCACTTCATTGGTTGTACCTCTTGCCCCTTTCCTTTCTCTTGACCAATGGGATTCAATCTCCCTTCACCTGTTACTATAAAAGCTGTGTCCTTTCTAATGTATCTTCAGTTATTGTTTGTTACTGATGATGGCCTAACCGTCGAAATCGATTTAACAGTGTAACTCTTTATTTTTCGTGGAAATAGACAACGTTTTTCACTAACTTCCGTTTTTAAATGGGTTTCCACAACTTCGTCGCGAGTGATTTAGTTCGTATCAATCAAACTCTGAAACTGATTTTATGTTTCATAACAGCTTATTAAATTTTATGAGATCAGATTTCGAATATTTATGTTTCTCATAAATACATGAGACATGGTAATGTCTTTACCACAGAATTTGTGGCCCAAACATCAATAACACAGTAAATAAAAAATCATAACGTAACATATTCAACTGCTAATAGCGTTACAAGGTCATTTCAAATTTCAGCTTTGTGGTAACCAGCATCCTCTAGTTGTCTTCATTTCATGTTTCAGTTTCGTGTATTAAATAGAAAAGTCATCATCAGCCCCACAAGTCCTTCAGCTGGTCTAGGACGTTAGGATGGGCTCCTTATGGCTATAACCCAAATTTTCCTAGATCATTTCAAATGTTGGGTTCTTAGGTTGAATTGGTCAGAAAGTGGTTTGAAAATAACAGTGCATGGTTTTTCGGAAAGTGAAAGTTGCGTTATTAATGAAATAATTTATTTTTGAACGAACCCTTTTGGATGATATAAATTAGGAGACAATTAAACAAATCAACGTTCACAATACGTAACATAAAATTAAAGATACATTGCTATATATAATGTATATAGTGCATTTGTGGAAGAAAAAACACTCAAATAGAGCTATTTCAATACCCAAACTCGAAAAAATGTAAGAAAACACCGTTTGGCAAGCCAACCCAGTGACTGCTCCAACTAGAAGTAGGTACCTATTCAAAACATGGCATATAAACACACGAATATAAGAACAAAGAAAGAATTCGAGTAACTAGAGCCATAACTGGTAAAGAACAATGGATACTACCATCGTAAAGGTGTTTTATATAGAAGTAGTACAGGTTTCTATCTACTATTATAGAAAATGGAAGTAAATGGACTTGCTTGAGAGCATTTTGAAGTGAGATAAAGTAAGTATAGGACTATAATATTAGAGTTGTTGGAGCATGGATTTGCAAAATAAATTTATTCATTTATTAAGGGGCAAGCCCAATTACGTTATATAAAATAAGTCATTCTAACGGTGGTTACTAGGAAACTTAAAACAATAAACTATAGACGTGAGAAAAGAAACCTTTATTCAGAACAAAATACTACCGTTTTTATTGTATATCAATAATAAATATAAACTAAAACATAATACTCTATAAATTTGTCAAGCCCGACCTGTAGCAGTCATAGTTCTCTCGAAATAAATTACTTAGATGAGCCTTAGGAGCAGAACCAAGCGTTAGAGTAGCGAGTGTTTTATATAGAGGCCGTGCACCGCTCAACAGTTCAAACTCAACAACAACCAGACTTTCTATCTCTCTCTCTCCCCCTCTCTCTCTCAAAACCTAAATCTTCAGCTTGTAAGATTATTTATTTTCCTTTCATCGTTGTTCTATATCCGATCGTTCCAATTTCAGTAAATCAGTTTTAGTTCCTATTTTTACTTTTCTTATATAAAAATGTCTACAGTGCACTAGCGGTTCGAAGTGACTTAGTGCTACTGGTGCCCAAGCGGTCCGGTTATTAGAGCTACGGTATGATCGGCCACTAAAGCTACGGTATGACTGGACATTAGAGTAGGAGACAACGGTACTTGGAGATCCGACCAGGTTGGATTAAAAACGTCCATTTAGGGTTTTATTGGTTCAGAGATAAACACACTCTTTCCACGTCGTACATTTTACAGGAAAAAAATTCAATTTTTCACATTTCATATTTCATCCGTAAGCAGCCACAACGAATAATACTGCATATAATGAATCGTAAGACCCCTGGTGAGATTATGTTTTCCTCATCCCTCAACAATAGGCATTGTCTCACAGACTGTAAAAACTATCCATATCTCTACTCTGACAGTGAGAATATATTCGTGAGCTGTAAAAGCGTATTGTAAGTACCTATTTTTAAACTGCATTGTAAACTGGTGTAAACTGTAATCGCTGCACTTAATTGGCATAAAAATCTTCGATACTGGCATAATACTCGCAAAATTTTCGTCAAATTTTTGTGACATTCACAGGGGTTGGGACAAATGACACTAATAAATTGAAGAGCGTTACCCATGGGTACTTTTAAATGGAAGAAGACTGCACCCTAAGATGATTGACACCAACTGCACACTTCTACAATGTATAGTAGTTTTCAATCTATGGTTTTTCAATGTTTACCACTCACGTGATGTCAAAACACCCCTCCCGTCTGAACAGGATCATTTGCCCAGTGTGACGTCAACTGTGCAGATAACTTTGAAAAATCACAGAAATAGAGCCTTTCATCTTAGAAAATGAGGATAGTGTCAAATTTCTTAGAATGGATTTCTTTTTTATTTATTTATGAATATGAAATGAGTACGATGGTTACACCTTTTGGATTTGTATAGAGGAATATTGAAACATAATATAAAAAGCGTTAGTTCAAAGAAAGTCAAGTGGTAGCACACATTGTGACTATGGTCTCGAGCTGTTTAGAACGTTCGATGTGATTACGAAAAGTGTCATCTGAACTCAAACATGCTCCCTATGACAACAATATCAAAAAGACTACATATTTAATTTTGGTTTATAATGTTCCATGTATTTAGATGGACGTACCAGACGAAGCGAGACCAACGCTGGACAGAGTTTCTTCAGAGGAATTCCCTAGTGGGGCCGTACCTCACGTCACCGCGCTTGTTGCCAGTAGAAGACTTCCTTCGGGTGTGTCAACCGGTACTTTACCCGTCACAAGGAAGCGATGTACAATTTACAATGAGGATAGCGAGTCCCAAAAGCCCGTCGAAAGAAAAAAACCGTTGCTCAAAGGTTGGAAGCGATTCGTCTACAAGAAAATCCTTAAAAGATTCCGTATCAAAGTGCCTAGCAAACAACAAATTGAAGTCGTACCTTCGTGACGTCTCCGTTGAAAATTTTGCGTTACTAGTAAAGCTTCAGATCCAATTCAAATTGTTTCTTAATATGATCCGATATAACTCATTATTCAATTTATATAAGGACTGTATGTCTTCTAGCATATGAAACAAAAATCCAAACGCGTTTAACATAATCATAAATATCTCAAGTGATTAGGATTAAGCTCATTATTTCATTTGAAACCAAAATTAAAACTGCTTGTGTTATTAGAACGGCTTTATTAACTATTCTTTATATATTTGTATATATATATATATATATATATATATATATATATATATATATATATATATATATATATATATATATATATATATAATATAATAAAATAAATAAATGAATAAGTAAATTAAAACAGGGCATTATGTAACTATTATGTAAGTATTTTTTACAAAAACTAAAATGTTTAATTTTTGATAATTTTTCGTATTTTTATTTAAAATCCCATAGTATAAATCACATATTATAGATTACCCATATTATAGATTACATATCGTACATAACACATCGAAGTACATTCAATAGTTACATTACGGATTGAGAAAATATGACTCGTGATTGTTATTTATTGGTTGCAACAGGAAATCTTTATAAAACGAATAACCATCGAGAACATCTAAAGGGTCATTTTTTGCATTGTTTGCGTTGTTGCAATTGTTGCAATGCTCTCCGTCATAGATTTTGGAAAAACCTTAAACTTTTCATTTTTACAAGATAAAATATCCTTATCACTTATCACACATTTATCTTGCCAAACGAGATAAGTGAGAAAAAAAGCTTGCCTCAGTAAGTTCATTATCTATATGACTCAGTAAGTTTATCAGACGGGCAAATTCATATAAGATTCGCTTTACCGCCATATTACACTACTCAAGTTACATAAAAATCCAAAGAAACCTGGAATTGAAACATCTTCGGGGATCCTAATTACACGGACCTAACATGTTTCCTGCTTCAGAAACATGTTACTACCTGTTGCCTACTGCCTAATGCCTACTGGCGCATTTATTCAAACCAAATACACATTTGCCCCGTTTCGTCAATTATCTCGCCCTACCTAATTTATTTAAGCTGTTTTAAAAGACTACATCATCCCACCATTGTATCGTGGCATGTTATTATTTTTGTGTTTACAATGAAATTCATGCCTCACAATAAAAAAATTTTGTATTACATCCTTTCTGGTTGAGATGGGTCACTGTGATTAGCAATATTAGTCTAGATCAGGCTATATTTGCATGATCGGAATTCAGAAAATTTTGCATAAAATATCAGCATGATTAGCTATCATATTCGGGTAATATTGAAATGTATAATTAGTTCCAATAAAGCCGTCTGATAGTTTTCATTAGTGAATACCTTACTTTGAATCTAATTTATTCTCCGGGACCACTCACTTAGCTCATTTACTTTTCATTGTATTTATCGAGCATTAGTACAAAGATGAATTACATAATGGGTCAGTCACTCCTAGCCTTAATTGATTAATCGTGCGGTTTCTTAATTTTTCTTTCGCTTGATATGAATGTACCTAGAGCCTAGTACGGTGCTCACAGAATACATTATCTCCAATTCTACAAGGCGGTAATTCGAGGTATGGGCTATCCATACCTCGAAACTACCACCTCTTTATTGAATCGAAAACCCTGTAAAACGACATTATTCGTCAAATGAATTGAAGTGCTTTTGGAAACTGAACTACGAACTAAATCACTCGCGATGTATTTGTGGAAACTTATTTCAACGAAGAACGTTATCTATTACCAAGAAAATAAATGGTAACTACGTTAGATCGATTTTTACGGTTAGAACTTCATCAGTAACGAACAATTACTATCAAACACT
Organism: Adelphocoris suturalis; assembly: GCA_030762985.1. NCBI lineage: Eukaryota > Metazoa > Arthropoda > Insecta > Hemiptera > Miridae > Adelphocoris > Adelphocoris suturalis. The sequence continues at coordinate 139,408,376 of CM061040.1, forward strand.
AAATACAATATAAAAAACAACAAATAATAAGTTATTTTTTGTTACTGATAATGACCTAACCGGTGATGTAACGTTTACGTAATTCTTCGTTTTCTTGGATAATTACTTGCGTTACTTGGATAATTAAGTTCTTCGTTTACTTTCGTTTTTTCATGTATAAAGCCTCATATATCAGCAATTATAATATATATATATATATATATATATATATATATATATAAATTTATATGTATATATATATATATATATATATATATATATATATATATAAGTTACGTACACACTAGGCGACACTAGGCGTATTGTAACAGCAAACTGCTGATCACGCATTACTATCCTATATATACAGCCCGTAGGCGGCTCCAACCTTCAGTCTTGTTCCGCCGTCCGAACCATCTTCATCTTGTTTATTTCTAACACCAAGTCCGTATCAAGTCCGTATTGTGTTATATTCCAATAAATCAGTTTTTAAAAACTCTAACAACGTGAGTTATTCTATTTTTGGCGCAGTCTCCGGATCGATAGTGTTTTCTTCGACGCATACGACGTAAACTCTATCGGAACCTACATTTTACAACTCCAGTTCGGATCGGTAGTGTTTCTTCGACGAATACGACGGAACTCTATTGGGATTACCAACGGGCAAGACTCCTTACAGCATGACACTCCAACATCTGTAAGTAAATAACCAATACGAGACCTACCACTTCTTCAGTAATTATTCGCACACACCCAGTGCTCATCGTTAATTTCGCACACACCCAGTGCTCATAATTAATTTCGCACACACCCAGTGCTCATCATTGATTTCGCACACACCCAGTGCTCATCGTTAATTTCGCACGCAACCAGTGCTCATCGTATTATTTCTCGCACACACCCAGTGCTCATAATTAATTTCGCACACACCCAGTGCTCATAATTAATTTCGCACACACCCAGTGCTCATCGTTAATTTCGCACGCAACCAGTGCTCATCGTATTATTTCTCGCACGCACCCAGTGCAATTCGAATTCGCACACACCTAGTGCAATTCAAACTCGCCCACACCTGGTGCGATTTCACCAACAGTTAACTTAGAAACAAATAACTTTTGTCGTTCACTCCAAGTAAACAAGTTAACTTGGACACAAATAACTTTTGTCGTTCACTCGACGGAACCTTGGCTGACAATCTTTATCTCAGCCAACTCACATCCTGTTCGCCCCGCGAGAGCCTGACGTTATCTCTCGTCTTATCAGGGGGAGAGGAGAAACTCTGACGACCTTCACTTCTCACGACCTTCGCAAGATCGTAATTTAAGTTCCCGCGTCAACTACATTCGATTTTATTTCATTAATTCAACCAATTTCATTGTTTGTGCTATTTCATCTTTTATTTTGACTAATCTTTTACTCTAATTAATTAATTAATTCATACATTTCATTTTATTTCCTTGTATTGTATGTGCATGTCTACTGTTTAACTAACTGATAACTGAATTCCACACCAAAATTCCCAAAGTCAAAGAACCGAAACCCCAAACTAGCTTTTGGGATTGGAGCTCACAACGACTCCACAGAACCATGGATTCTAATAACGTCGCTAATATTCCCCTTCCACTCGGACCACCACCAATAAATGGGGCCGCCCTGATTCGTCAGGCACTGAACCCCATACCCGAAATACCCGAAATAAATCCACCACAATTTCCCCCCGAAAATCAACCACAACTTCCAATTGAAAATCCACCACTTCCGCCCGAACACAATTTCCCACAAGTAAACCCACAACTAGGTCCAAACCAACAAATACCCCAAATATTCCGAAAAGAATATGATAGGTTAATCCCGGAATTTAACGGGGAACCCCTCGTTTTACCCAAATTTATAAAACAATGTGATAAAATATTTGAGAAATTCCACGACCACAACGACCCAGATAACTTTCAAAATGAAGTAATCATGGGGACATTCACTTCAAAGTTAGGTCCCAAAGTAACGGAAAAAATATTCATAAATTCTATAGATAACTATCAGGAACTAAGGGGAGCGCTAGTTCAAACTTATAGCGACAAAAGGGATACGTATACTCTATTACAAGAAATGAGTGAATTGAAACAGCTCCCACAAGAGGATTGTTTCAATTTCCACGACCGTCTTTGCCATCTATTAAATGCGCAGGTTGCCTACATCAAACTGAATATGGGCAGCGCTGCTCCGATTTTAACGGAGTATATGAAAAATTACGCCCTAAGAGTGTTCGCTCATGGTATTTCGGAACCATTGGGTGGCCTCTTAAGGACCAAAGGCCCAACCAGTTTGGGAATGGCTCTCACTATGTTGACAAACGACTTCAACCTAAAACCCAGGAACAAACCTTCCCCAGGTTATTCCTCCGCTCATCCGGCTTATCAACCTGCCGCTGCGTCAACGAGCCGGAACGTCCCAAGACCAAACCCCTCGTTTCAACCACAAACATCGCGTTTCACGCCCAGACCCACTCAAAACCAATACCAAACACCAGTTGCTAAAGCCTACCAACTATTGCAAAGCCTTGCCCAAGGCGGCCAGTCGAGGCCCGGCCCACCTTGGCAACCGAAACCTCAATACCAACCGAAACCTCAATATACCCCAAATCAATATCAAAACCAAACCTCCCCAAACCAAAACGCGCAAACGTATAATAGGCCTGCTCAACAACCCAAAACATCTCAAACTAATTCCCATAGAACCCCAACGGCGAAACCCCAATCTCAAAAATGGACGCCTATGTCTTGGAGGACATCTAACCCAAATTTCCATAACCTCGAAAATGACGAACCCCAAATTCCCGACTCTGAGGAACAAAATCGGGACCACGAAACTTGGCAAATCTTACAAGATGAACAGACCCAGGACATCGACCCGATCTATGAACATAACATAGACGAAATCACAGATTTTTTAGACCACACCAGCCTCGAACCCCCACATACGACCTAATGTCACTATACTCTAAACCGACTGACGAACTAACGTACATAACTATGCCTAAACTAAACCTAAAAATTCTAATCGATACTGGTGCTTCTGCAAGTTTTATAAACCCCGAAATAGCCAACAAATTTTTCCCCGACAAAATTTCCCAAAGTACTTTCCTTGTAAAAACCGTACACGGAATTTCTAAGGCAAAAACTAACGCAATGGTCCCATGTGGCGAACTCTTCCAAACCAAAGGTCTAAATTTAAAATTTAACATCTTCGATTTCCACAGCAGATTTGACCTCCTCTTGGGCTTAGACAATCTTAGACTACTGCGAGCCGGAATAATGCTGCATGAAAACGTCCTAAGAACACCAAACGTTGACATACCCCTCCAATTTTTAAACCTCAAAACCAACGAAATCCATAACATTGACAGTCCAACAAATCAAATTGAAAATAAACAATGTTAAAGAAGGTGACGCTATCGTCCCTTACCAAAAGATAGGTCCCATAGAAATACCACAATGCTTAGTACGAGTAGACAACTTCGAAGCCCATGTTCACGTCCTAAATTCAGAAGAAAAACCCACGAGACTCGTACAAACATTCCCTGTAACAGTTGAACAGATTACCCCGAACGAATTAACACCATCACACGAATCACAAAATCCGAGTCAAAACTTCAACAATTTCGACTGTCCCAAATTCAAATTCGATCTAGGACAACTCAGGATGGACCATATGAACGAGGAAGAAAAAACAGCTATCTCCCAGTTAGTAATAAAATACGCGGATATCTTTCATCAAGACGGCACTTACCTGACCTTCACAAACAACGTAAAACATGTGATTAGGACGACAGACAATGTACCGGTATACGCGAAAAACTATAGGTTCCCCGAAATATACAGAGAGGAACTAGACAAACAAATGGAGGAATTACTTCAACAAGGCATCGTTAGAAACTCTGAAAGCCCTTGGAACGCCCCCATTTGGATTGTCCCAAAAAAGGCAGACAATAGCGGTAAACAAAAATTTCGAGTTGTTGTCGATTACAGGAAGCTTAACCAAAAAACGATAGAGGACAAATACCCTCTTCCCCAAGTCTCAGAATTACTAGACAAATTAGGGAGGTGCCAATACTTTAGTACGATCGATTTGAAATCCTCATTCCACCAGATTGAGATGGATCCGAACAGTATTGAGAAAACAGCGTTCAGCACGCCCACACGCCATCTAGAATGGACTAGAGTCCCATTCGGATTGCGTAATGCACCCTCGACTTTCCAACGTGCTATTGACACCATATTACGCGGAATTGCTAACGAGTACTGTTGTGTCTACCTCGACGACATAATAGTATTCAGTACTAGCCTGCAAGAGCACATCCAACGCTTAGAAGCCGTTTTTAAACGCCTTAGGGACGCGAACTTAAAGGTACAACTCGACAAAACAGACTTCCTCAAACGCGAAGTTAGTTATTTAGGACATGTAGTAACCCCACAGGGAGTAAAACCTAACCCCGATAAAATATCAGCCATACAGAAATATCCTATTCCTAAAACACCAAAGGAAATCAAGGGTTTTCTAGGACTGTTAGGGTACTACAGAAAATTTATCAACAACTTCGCCCGACTGACTAAACCCTTAACTCAATGTTTAAAGAAGGATGCGACGATAGACATAACGGACCCCGATTACGTAAACTGCTTTGAAACGTGTAAAACCCTCCTGTGCAATGATCCGATACTTCAGTATCCTGACTTTACCAAACCTTTCCACCTCACAACGGACGCGAGTAACGTAGCATTACGAGCTGTTCTCAGCCAAATAACTAACAATGCGGACCTCCCGATTGCCTACGCCAGTCGTACACTAAATGACTCTGAACAGAAATACTCGCCCATCGAGAAAGAACTCCTTGCAATAGTCTACGCTGTGGGTTATTTCCGACCATACCTTTTTGGAAGGAAGTTCACAATCTACACAGACCATCGCCCCCTTCAGTGGTTATTTTCCCACAAAGAACCTAGCTCAAGGCTGTTCGCCTGGAAAACCAAACTTCAGGCTTACGACTTTGAGATAGTATACAAAAAGGGAGCATTAAACACGAACGCTGACGCGCTGTCCCGACCGCCGCAAACAAAGTCTGTCTCGCCAGGTCCAAAATCTGTCTCGCAAAATCTAAACGCAATCGAAAACGAGTATGAGTCTTCCGACTCAGTGATAGCCAACTTTGATCCGGAGGAGGGAGGAGAAACTCACTCTCACTCGGATAACTTAGAAACTTTGTCTGACCTTACAGTACACTCGAATTTTATCGGCAACACCGTAACGACAATAAGTATCAGAGACCGACCCGTGAACCTATGCACTAATCAAATATTACTCACTACCGTACGACACCCTGTTTTTAAACCCGTTACGACGATCAAATTATTCGGAAACAAAACGCGCATGATAGTAACAGTCAGCGAATCACAATTCGAATCCGAAATTACAAAATTTGTTAAGGAATTTATTCACCCAAAGGTCAAATATGGTATATATTTTGAAACTGATACCTATGAGAAATTTGTGCAAGTAGTCACCAAACAATTCACCCATACGGAAATAGACATCACGAGGTACACCAAAAAACTAAGAGACATACAAACTAACGAAGAACAAACCAAAATAATCCGCAACTACCATGAAGGTCACACTAATCACAGAGGAATAGAAGAAACATACGAGAAGTTAAAACGAGAATTCTACTGGCCCAATTTAAAGACAACAATACAAAAATTCATTAATAATTGCGAATTATGCCTTAGGAGCAAATATGAGAGATCTCCCCTCAAAATCAAATATAACGTAACACCAACCGCCTCACGGCCATTGGAGACCCTTCATATCGATAAATTCACAATAGAAAATACGAAATTCCTTACAGTAATCTGTACATTCTCCCGTTACGCGCAAGCATACCCCCTAAACTCGTCCACAAGCATGGAACTAGTAAACGGACTCCTAAAATTTTTTACTCACCATGGTATACCTAATTCTATAGTATCGGACAACGGTGCCGAATTTCAGAGCAGCCTCATAAAGGAACTTCTGGATTTACACAAAATAAATATTCATTATATTTCTTCCCAACACCCAGAGTCAAACGGAATCATAGAAAGATTCCATTCAACCCTAATTGAACACGTGAGACTCCTAAACCAACAAGAAGCGTTCAAGACCTCCAACACCCGTACCAAAGTCAATTACGCGATCATCGCATACAACAATACGATACACTCAGTATCGAAACTAACCCCTTTTGAACTACTTTACGGACACATAAACAACAGACCATTAGTAGAAATAGATTTAGATAAACTAATAACAAATAATTACCTCAACGAACACAAGGAAAAAACCAAGGCTCTTTACACTCACATGACAGACAAGTTCAGAGAACACAAAGAAAACCTGACCAACACAAAAAACATAGGACGAATAGACCCCCCAGAATTGCCACCTGAAGTTTTTGTCAAAACAACGCAACGTCAAAGTAAGTCAAAACCCAAATTTAATAAAGAACAGTTAAAGGAAATTGATCCAATAACAAAAACAGCCCTCATACAACCCCGTCACCACAACACTAAAGAAAAAATACATTTAACAAACATCAAACCCCCACGGAAGTTTTATCAAACCAACGTGCAAAACGCTTGGGATGATCAAGCACCGCCCTCCGAAACTCTTGCCCATAAATACGGCTTAAAAATAACGAGACAAAACCTCCTTACTCTAAAACCAGGAAACTGGGTCGATGATATGATCATCAATTTCTATATGGAACTCTTAGACGAAAGGAGTCGCAATAATAGAAACTTACCCTCGACCCACTGTTTCAACACCTTCCTTTATCCTCTACTGAAATCTGGGGGCTACGACAGAGTAAGGAAATTCACGAGTAGGTCCGACATATTCGGAAAAGACTTTATCATCTTTCCGATCCATGAAAACAACCATTGGTCCTTGGTCATAGTAGACGTCAAAGAAAAAGAAATTAGGTACCTAGACTCCCTTTCCGAAAACAGACTCAAGCTAGGAACAGCTAACAAAATCGCAATCGAGATCCTCGAGAACATCCAATCTTACCTAGCCTTCGAATACCTCGAGAAAAGGAATGTTATGCTCGATTCCGAAAACTGGAGAACCACCCTTCTGAGGACTGTTCCCCAACAAGAAAATTTCGATGACTGTGGTGTGTTTATGTGCCAATTTGCAAAAAAATTAACACATAAAGAAGCCCTGTCCTTCGAACAAAAGGATATTCCCCAACTTCGAGAACAAATGTGTTCCGAAATTTTAAAGGGTTCACTGTCCTAAAACTCCTTATCGATTTTCATTGTTCCAGGATCGTTCTCCCCCTTTTTCTCATGGCGATGTACGGAATCGAGGTTATCGATGTAACCTCAAACCCTGGGCTCATTGCGGTGAATATGAAACCCGCAAAAATTGTCAAGGGCTACCACACCCTTTCACACTATTACGACCTCAATCAAATTTTGGATCAACTCAACCTCCTGCGACTGACTTACAACGAAACCCTCAAAACATTCCACAACAGCTCCCACACCGCCGAAAAAACGATGATGCTCACAGCCACCGTAAACCACACCTTCAGACTTATAGACCAGAAACTAGACAATATCATAATAACTCCACCCAAAACTAGATCTAAACGGGGACTGATTAACGGGCTAGGCACGTTAGTAAAATTCATCACTGGTAATCTAGACTCCCGCGATGAGGAGAAATACAATAAAATCCTGAACCATTTATCAAACAAGCAAGAGGACCTTCAAGAACAAATAAAGTCACAGTATTCTATCAACCAAGCAATATTAGAGAATTTTAACAAAACTATAGATACCATAGCACACAATAACCGCGTGATCATCAAAGAATTAAGACATCTCAAATATATAAACTTGGAGTTAGGACGAGTCAACGCAATTATCACTACACTAGAACACCTTCAAACGCTCCTCAACCTACTTCTAAGCGCCCTACAAGACATTGAAAACTCACTCACATTTTGCAAACTAGGAAAATTACATCCTAGCATAGTCGACTCTCGGGAACTCTTCACTGAATTACAAAGATTGTCCAAATTCTACGGCAACACGTTCCTAGATTACTCCAATAAGGCCCTGTTTGAGATTCAATCCTACATTCAAGTCCAATGTTTCGTGGGAAGTAGCGAAATCATTTACTTCTTAGATATACCCATTGTGGACCCAGAAAATTTCGATTTGTATTACGTGGAACCCTTACCAACACAGTTAGAAAACGCTCAAATAGTAACCATCATCCCAAAGAAAAAATTCTTCCTCAAATCCCAAACAAGCTCAAGAATCGTAGCATTACGCCACGAGTGCCCTGCCGGTCACCTATCTCTCTGTCCAAACCACCTAACATCGGAATTAGATCTACCATGCGAAATTCAATTCCTACAAACAGGTTCCACCACTCAATGCAAGTACGTCAATCTTGACATCCCCACCAATTACGTGAACTTAATACCGGAAATCAACCAATACCTTCTTGTCTTCCCACACGGAGACACGATTCAAATTATTAATACAGAAGGGACAGAAGTCCGAACCCTATACGGAATCCATCTCGCGAAACCAGGGACGGACCGATTAGTATACCATGACCAAACTTTGTTTGCCCCCCGAAAGGAACTGTCCGGCCGACCCCTGATCATGAACTCCATCAAACTACAATTACAACCCTCTCAATATCCGGAATCGGAAATTCAACTAAAAGGTCTCGACCTTAACCTAGTTCACATGCCCGATGCCCGCGCAATTCCCATCTCGTATTATGAGAAACTCAAAACACCCAGCTTTTGGACCATCCTCCTGTACTTATTCCTCGTGTCACTCGTCACATACATTATGACCCAGTACTACCGCCACAAAAGAAAAGTAAGGCTTTCCCCAAACCATCAGTAACCGTATTTTTATTGTTCAACATTACAATACAAAACAGTAGTACAGTACAATACAATACAGTGCAAGCATCTGTAACCTAATTTCTGTAATTTGTAATCAAAACTCTGTTTTTCTCTGTATTATCATGTAATAGGTTTTAGGTTGTACTTTGTTAATGTACTAATTTTCATACTAGTATTTTTGTATTAATTTGTATTAATCTTGTATTTTTGTATTTTTGTAATTCTGCATTTTTGTATTAATTTTGTATTTTTGCAATAATTTGTACTAATTTTTTGTACCAATTTTCGTACTAGTATTATGTGGTAGTATTATGACATTGTTATAATGGAAATGTAATGTAACGTAATGTTTGTAATATCATATTTGTAATAATGCGGACTAACTTAACTTTGAAACTTTAAATTTTGAACTTTGAAAATTTTTATTAATTTTGAACTTTGAACTTTGAAAATTTTGTTAACCCCAAAATTTTGTCTCGGCGGGGAGGAGTTACGTACACACTAGGCGACACTAGGCGTATTGTAACAGCAAACTGCTGATCACGCATTACTATCCTATATATACAGCCCGTAGGCGGCTCCAACCTTCAGTCTTGTTCCGCCGTCCGAACCATCTTCATCTTGTTTATTTCTAACACCAAGTCCGTATCAAGTCCGTATTGTGTTATATTCCAATAAATCAGTTTTTAAAAACTCTAACAACGTGAGTTATTCTATTTTTATATATATATACTTATATACATATATTTTTTTTTTACATATTCATGCGACAGTCAAAGCATTTTAATGTTCAATGCAATAAATATATTGCACCACTAGTTGCACCACTTAGGATCGGACAATATAACTATTCTCCCGCTAATAAATCATGGTTTCCAAATGAATGGATGGTTTCATTGGCCCTGCACTTTATGAGAGCATTAAATTGCTCAAATTACAAAAAATGTGCTAAACAAATAATGAGCATGACAGACGTTTTTTGTTCTATCACCATGATACTTAGGTGATACTATGTAACTAGGTACGAAGATTATGATGTCACTAGCTGGTTCACCCGTTCGTTGCACAGGTTGACTTGAATATGCGCGAGCCCCCCCCCCCCCCCCCCCCCCCCCATCACCTGTCATATTTTGGGAGTGACTTGTGGCCGTTTTTTAAACAATGTTGAGCTTGAATGTTTAAAATCATTATATATTATTATATTTTTGGTAATTAAGTAAAAAGTGGAAATTGAAGGCCATTTATCACAACTCAATGATAATCATCCGTTAACCACTTAATCCCTCGAGGGTCGGGTGATTAGTTATGCAGCTTCGGTTATCAGATTGTCAAGTTTTGACGGAAGATTTAACCAACGATGGGTGTTGGTAAAAGAAAAATCGCTCTAACGTCTGATTAAGCTCAAACATAATGCCGCGTTAACGCTAATTCTTGATTAACTCAAACGGCGAAACTGGCCCTCAGAGTAGGATAAGGCGTGAAACTAGCGTTGACCATATTGAAACCGACCAAAGCAAATAAGGTTAAACTTATGCACGAGTCTTCTTCTTCTCGTGTGGCTCTACCTACTGGCTTTATGAACCAAGGCTAAATCGACAATCTTCCTCATTCCTGTCACTCAAGCGCCTTCTGTCCCCAGTGACACTTAATCCTCCGGTGTCGAGGTCTCTTCTTAGGTACATCTCTTTCCACCTGGAATTTCATCCTTTGCTCTCATACTTATTCTTAGGACACGCTTCAACTATTTCATTCTTCTGCGTCTTATGAAGGGTACTGTCATGCTGGAAGTCTTGTAACTCCTAGTGAAGCAACTCTTAGTTGCACTGGCTCCTATCCTTCCTTCCGCACAGACAGGGCCAGATTCTGCGAAGCATCTTTCTCTTCCAGCAGTTCAGCAATTTCTTGTTTGTCTGGATGGGGATATAGGTTTCACCGCTATAAGTGACAACGATCTTATTATGATCCTGTAAATTTTGACCTAACTATTCGAGCAAAGTGTGGACGTTTAATGACCTAAGGGTCCGTTCCACACCGGAAGATCACGAGCTATTCCAGTTTTAATCCAGTTATGTCACTGCCGTTTTGAGGTATTACTTCCAACTCTGGATTAACCTCCTATAGTGGAAAGCGCTCCACAGAAAGCCGAAAGCTGGGGGTTCCCAGCTGCAATCCTTGATTTTATTTGAGTCACGCTTTAGGACTGAAAATAGGCTAACTAAATAAGCTTTGACTGAATAACTTCCGCAATATTCCGCAGAAGTCTAACGAAATTTCATTAAATCGGGGGAAAGATATTACAAATACGAGAGGGAAATCTCGTAGAAGAGAGAACACGCTCAAATCAGAACAGTTCGGGGAGGGAAGCGCTGTCGCTTTTTCAAAATCGTGACCAAACCCTAGTTAGCGGAGCCTTCTCGCACTTTGACGTGTTTGGGGAGTAGAGGGTTAGCTCTGGGCCGTCAACCTCCGGTGATGCGCCTAATTGAATGGGAGGGCGTTCGGACCGGCGCATACGTGACGCAGTCGTGACGTACGCCTTCCACCGCTTTGACAGCGTTTCCTTCATCATTCGCTCACCTGGTTAGGGGCGCTTTAATTATTTTTGAAACCTCCCCGAAATCCTCCCTCCCTCTTCTTCACACAAGCATAACTTCGGTGTGTAATTTGATGGTTCGAAGCGTGGTTCACACGTTCTCGGGGGGATGGGAGGCCCTTGATATCCAATCTTCATAGTGTTTACATCGACCTTTTTAATGTACCCATGTCAGGATCTCTTGTTTTCAACACGTTTAAATGGACGTGTTCCGAAAGCTTCATAGAAAAGAGTGTTAACATATTTTACACTTGATAGAATAGAAAACATCTTTATGAAGAACTATTCCTACCTATTGATATTGGCGAAGGCGACCAAACAAAGGTAAAATGCTGTAACCATAGGTACCTATAGATGTACATACTTATGGTACATGTAGCTTTTCCTAATTAATATTAATGTTTTCCAAATATATTCATTCACTCAGAAAGTAAAAGTAATTTGAAAATACGAATACATTTATAAAATTAATACGAAAGGAGTTGTAATAGGCTGGACCATTTTTCTGATAGTTGCTATTAATAGCCCAAGTGATGTACACTATAAAATAATTACAAGTGATCTAACTATTGTAGTTTGGTCGCTTCTTGGAATAACTCAGAGGAAAACTCCAAGAACATAACCCTGAATTCACGATTGTCATATACGCCTGTTACGAACTAACTCGGTACATATTTCATAGTGGTTTCATAAATAAAGTACCATCTCTTTGGTTTGAGCTCTAGTAAGAATTCGCAATACCCATCTCACATCTCCGGCTCACGACTCTTCACGGAGCACAAGAAACTAGGTAGTCAGTCAGTCAGTAAGTACGAAAACCAAAAGTATAAATAAATATTTTTCAACTAGATTGAAACGTTTTAGAAATATAAATAAACATTTTCCCAATAAATTTAGTTAACATTCGAAAAAAAAAGAAGTTGGTTAAAAGCAAAACAGCTAATTCATCAATCAAGACAGTACGAAAGGGATTGGAATGTTTCTCTGATCGTTGCTATTCACAGCTAAAATGTTGTGCACTATAAAATGATAACAAATGGTTCAACTAATGCTCGGTTGTTTGGTCAGTTGTTGGAACAACTCAGTGAGAAACTCCAAGAATCACCGACTCTACGTTTGCCATGTACAACGCTATAGTACATCGTTTCAGGGGAATTCAAAAACTGAGTGTATCTTCCATGATGAACATCACGTATTTCCTCTCATTTTCCTCCCCTATGATCTCTGCAGCAGAACATGCCTTTTCAAAAATACAGTGCATAGTGGAGGTATCCTCAGCGAACTAAGAGACCACTCATTGGATGTAGCAATCACAAGAGGTGTTGCTGCCATCACATCTTCAGACTGCAGAAATTACGACAAAGGCCGCTGCAAGTCTGCTTCTTCCCTGTTTATGGTCCGTTATGTTAGTGATATCATCGTGATGCCCAAGTACTGTTTTGTTAGAAATTATTTTGGCTATTTTTTAAAATTTCAAACGTTCTTTTACGATTAATGTTTATTTCTTTTTGAGAAATGTTCATTTCTGTTTGTAAATCGTTTCATCCTAGTTGGAAAATGTTTCAATCAAAATGTTGTCAGCTGAACAGCAGGGGATCAGTCGTCGATAGATTCGGCAGCTCTACAGGTGCAACATGTCGAACGTGTAGTACAGGAGGAATTATGGGGCCATGCTGCTTAAGCAACAGTGTTTGGCAACAATATGCAGCAAGTGCTCGTTCCATTGAAATCAAGTGCCGGCTTCGAGACGTTCCCGACGCGCTGTCACGTAATCAGCCAGCGAAATCCGTCGTATGGCGATGAGATCTTCCCCCGTAAGCAATTGAGATCTCACCGAGTCCCGTTTCACGATAGGGCCATCCTCCTTTAGAAGATACCCGCGGAGCCGACGCCAACGCCTCGGGCGTCATTACCTCCTAGGAGAGTTCGGAGGGCACGATCTGACCCTCTCGCCCCTTGGGAGCAGTGACACTTGGAAAACCGGCCGACCTGTCATCAGGGTCCGTCATCCGGGACGCGGAGGAATCCGGGAGATGTCGGTGGAGTTTCGTGGACTCGTGAACTTGCCCGATGACCTCGTAGATGTGATTGCAGCCATCAAGAGCATTTTGATATCTAAGATATCTAACTTCCAAAATAAAATTAACGGATCAAGGGCGTTATGAAATTTTAAATGCAACATTAATGAAAGAAACATTAACAGCTATTGGTATTTTTACCGTCAGCCGGAGTTCGCCCGTATTAGAATGAATCGTTTTGACATTTTATGTCTTTACTTTGGCACATAAAGTTCTAATTTTGAGTATTCAAGTAAAAACCACCCTAAAATCCGACTCAAGAAAGTTCTCACATCGCATATCTAAAAACACTTGCATACGAGTCTGCAACACATTGGAACATTTTATGTCTTTAGTTGCAGACTCGTATGTGTTGCAGACTCGTATGCAAGCTCTAGGAGCCACTCAGCTGATCCGGACCCTGGGCATCGTCAAGTAAATGTCCTAAAGAGGCTACATACCTACGTAATTACAGCTTCCCAGAGTGTAAAATATAGAAATTACCTATTAAAATGATTTAACCACCGCTCCACAAATCAAACCGTTCTCGCAATATTCGGATCACCTGCTATTAGGTAATCGAATCATCGAAACACCAGCTCAATGAAATCATCAGAAATTAACAAGCGGTTGCAATCATGTTCACAGTATCTATTATTGAGAATGATCACCTGTGTGTAAACAATTATTCACATAACCATGCTCATACCTCAGCTTGTTGGCCACGCACTTCGCAGTAGTTAATATAATGTGGTTGGATAAATCGAGAGCTTTCGAACGAATGGTCAACGAATTTTGTGGGATGAAAAACGATGAAGTACCATTTCCCTAGCAACGACTGGGTTGTAAGTGGGAATCATCAGAAAACCAACGGTAACGCTTTTTGTTAACGCTTTTTTTCGTTTATGTGCCAAAGTAAAGACATGAAATGTCAAAATTAAATTCATAGTACGGAAAGTGCCTCTTTATGGCGAAGTGCCAAATATAGCAACATACAACCCTTCATGGAAGACACAAGCACATTATAGCTAGGATCAGCTGGATTGTAAAGTTTCTTGACTGGGCACAATAGGCGCTGGGGTTTATTTTATTTTTTATCATTATTGTTTCTACAGAAATTAATTGATGGCCAACATTTATTCGACACAAGGCTTACCAACAAAGTAAGTTGTTTTTCAATATCCTAATGCTTGAATGTTTTATTAGCTTCCGAAGAAGATAAGACATAGCCATCATTTCAAAACACACTGTAATATTTCTTCTACAAAAATATAGCAAATTTAAGGTGGCGGATTATATCATATGCCATATGAGGTAACCTTTGGATTAACAGCAATGAACTTTTTCTGTTTCTCTTTCTACATAAAAATAAACTATTTCATCTTGTTGCAGATATCAGATTCCTCTTCAAATAAGAAGAGGAAACAACGGGACATATAGCAAGTCTGTTGGAAGCGGTGGAGCTGCTGTGGTAGCTACCATTCTATGTCTGTTTAGCGAGTTGATTGTTAAATGGGAAAATTGTATTCTACTCATTGGATTTGCTTGAACATCTTATTGTTTGATTTTTTAAATGGTTTAACAAAAAGTTTTCTACTTTTGATGTAGGTTTCTGAGAGGGAAAAACTTCTTCCTAGACTGATCTGAATATTGCACCTAGTAGGTAGGTAATTTTAATTAGCCAAATACTGATTGGAAGAAGACTTCATTAGCTTGTGAACTGTTCGAAAACTCACTAGGGTTAACTACTATGAATTATTGATATCAACCTCTATTTATAGTCAATTGTCAGTAAGAGTAGTATTTTGAGGGTCCACTTACTCTAACAGCAATATACCGATGCTCGAATAGTGTATAGTATTAATGTTTTTTTTTTGTTTATTTATTTATTTATTTTTTTGGCTTCAAGAATGAAAAGAACTTTAGTTAAATAGTCTTCTTTCACCTTGGTTAAATTCATGTATTTGGTGAAACCATCAATATATCCATTATGTGTAAATAATAAAGGGCGTTCATCTCTATGAATTCAACTGCACGACTACTACGGTTGTCGATTGCTTACTGACCCACGTTCTTAAAACAACTAGGTATTCGTTATCCAAGGAAAATTTGAGAATCCATAGGGAAAGAAATGTTCCGCTCACACAGCATGATTGTGTGTGCGAATTTTCTTAAATTTTAGTATTAACTATGTTGCATTGTTTTGAAATTTGAGCACTCTGAATCCAAAGAAATAGTTAACTACCAAAATTTTAGCGCAACAAAATTCGTTCTAAATAGTATTCTGCGGATCAAAATATATATGGAAATTTCAGCTTTTTTATGGTGTTTTCATCGATTTTTTTTAGCAAATAGGTACCTACTAGTGAACTTCAAATACATTTTTCGTCGTAATATTTTTTCTAAATTTTATAATGTTTTACTTTGTTGTTCATGAACTTTATGTGACTAAAATGTTGCCGAACAATACGAAATGTTGCTGAAAAACTGGTATCGGAAACATTGTTCCTTTTGGGATATATATAAAAAAAAAAAAAAACTCCAAAACCCAAATTTGCTCTTGAATTTTACGTTGTAGACCATTTGAACAAATTTGGTTGCGTGTCTGAGTGTGCGTGTGTGTTAGCGTGTCTGTCTGTGTGTCCACAAATCCTTGCAACACAATTTTTGCACTTTTCATCCAATTTTGATGAAATTTTCAGCGAATATGCGATTCAGGCTACAGATAGTCCCCTCTCACTCTACGCATGCGCAAACGTCAATTCCATCAAGATTAATTTCCTCACGTTGTAATCGTCTGATTTCGTTGAAATTCAGAGGATAGTTATGAAAAACGATGATTTAATCACTCCATATCAATTTTATCACGATAGAATCATTAATAGCTGCTGTGAATGCGGGAATGTGAAATCCTTTCAACAAGCATAATTCGATTCGATCCCGATGAAGTTTTCTGGGAATTATCATTATATTCTACGAGTGGTCCCCTATAAAATGCTTAACTAAGAAATAGATAGGTAGTTTTTGCAGCGCATGCTCAAATGTAAAATCAATCAAAAGCCATTCGATAATGTCTATTCGTCCGATCTCGCCCAAATTCGGGAGGTAGTTGGAAAATTGCAATTTGATCATCTTACATCGGTTTCAGAACGATCGTACCATTAGTTACTGCTGCGCATGCGCGAATTCAAATCCTTGTAACACCATAAAATTTACAGTTCTGTCTGAGTCGATGAAATTTTCAGCGATTGAACGGTTTATACTGAAGATGGTTCCGTATGAATTTCATCACTCAGCAGTTTATAGTTTTCACTGCACTTGCATCAAAATCAATCAAGCGTAATTTTCTAGCTGCCTGATTGAAGATTTTGCTCATACTCCAAAGGAACCTCCGTGGAATCTTGAAAGATTATTTGAAACATTTCAATAATCATGATCTATGCATTCATGACATGGATACAAAGAAGCTATATGTCAGATCCACCTTTGCAGAAATTTTCATGCTTTCCACACAAATTATCTTTGCAGTAATTATACCTACATCGTTATTATAGAATTAGATACAGAATAGGAATCAGGAAATAATTAGAGTCTTCAATAATATAAATTATTAGAAGCTTGAATCATTAGTAGCTACTACAAACACACATACCTGAAATTCTTGCCTTGCGAAAAATGTATGGTATTATTTTCCTCCATTTTTCAAGAAACTAATATTAATCGCGAATCAAATTAGGTCTGCGCATCCCAAACAAAACTGTTGATAATGCAATATTTACTTGCTATTCATTAATGCAATCGGGTCACGTACACTTTGCGTTTGAAATCACTAGCAAGCTAAGGATAAGTAATGAATTAATACATAAGAATGTATTATACTTTCACTTAGTTGCATAGTAACACCTACTTCAGGAATATCTACCAAAATGAATTCTGTAAGTAAGTAATGGAGTAGGTAATCCAGTTTCTGTTTGTTGAGTCATGAATGACAATGACTAGGCACACTGTATACTGATTGGATCATAAACTATTCTTATCGATCCATTCAGATTTATAGGTATTGGGATCAATGTTATTGCACATCTCTGTACAGTGTTTTATGACAATCCCTCGTTGATTCGGTAAATCGATAAACCACATGTATTTATGCCTGTACTTGCTAGACCGGATGTTTCCACGTTGAAAGAGTTCACTAAACGCATGAATAAAATTTACAACCACAAAGTATCAAATGAAGATGAAGTCGTGAGAGTCAAGATTCTGATTAGGATGACATTTTAGTTGTGATAGGAATGCAAGATCTCAGGAAAGCACTGACACTGCTCCGATACCTTATTCCTATTCGAAACAATACAAATAAATCAGATCGCAACTCGGATTTCAGATTAAAATCATCTCTGGCTTGCACGAAAGGCTTGATACTCTATCAAATGAACCGATCTTGACGTGAAAAATGCACGGAGATGCTGAAAATGTCTTCGCCAGTCATGGAGGCTTCGGATTCTTGATACAAATTAAACCTATAACAATATCGGAAAGACGCTCTTTTGTGGGAGATTTTGCGATACGCTGTGCAGCTTCACTGTCTAAACTCCACCCGATTTTCTTCCGAATGGATGTTGACTCTGAGAGAAAAAAGATTTCAAAGATGCGGTGATTTTGATAAGACGGGCTGAGGATCTTCCCTTGATCTGCAGATGCGCTCGGGACCAGGGCAGTTAGTCACTGGTTTATCTGCGATAGCCATCTGAAATCCCACTTTGCGCCTGACAGGCACCCGTATATTCAATGGCGAGTGCTGGACAAGTCAAGGAGTCAAATTGTCGAATCGATCGGTCTCAGATGTTCAGCTCTATGAACAAAAGAACTCAGGCTTGCTATAGAGATGTTTTATTCCATGGATGGACGTATTAATGAAGAAAATCTTGAAAATATCTCGAGAATACCTTGAAGAGAATAAAAACTCTCGGTGTTATTCATTTTCAATACTCACAGTTCTGTTTCACAATCAATTAATCAATTAGTCTTCAATATTTCCATTTTAGCATTTTACTTTCATGATTTTGAGTATTTCATTGTATATATTTATAAATAGATATTAAAGAACGTATGATCATAACTATATCTTTAGTGTAAAGTACGTAATGTGCTCATTAAATCCAGAGAACAGGTGAGAAAACCGGTGTTTTTGATAAAAACAAAAAATTCAAATAAAAATATTTTTTTAAACTATCGAACTTATCAAATTAAAACTGGGTCTGGGCTCAATATGGACAGACTACCGTTACGATTGAGAAAAAATACGTGTTCGTCTATTACGAGTGAATTGGATTGCACCTTCCTGGGATGCCTTCCTTTTTCTTCACTGACAAAAAGTAAATTGATAACTTACGAACCTTAGAAGGGACTTCGCTGAAAATCGCTAGAAGAAAGTCGAATTTCAGATTCTGCATTGGAAGAATACCTTTAAGATAGGAAGCTGATAGATAAGTCCAATCCATCATCTATTTTGAAAACGTTAAACCCCATAAATTAAAAAAAAAAGAAAAGACGTTAGGCTTATGGGTTTGTCATTCTTGAGCCTCTGAAATGATTTATAAGGACAGAACCAATTAAAGTTTCCCGACACTGTCAACCGGGCCGAAAAGCAATAATGCACAAGTAATAACACGTAATGCATTCGGTCTCGAACGTGATTTACATACGAGACGTCGTGAGAAAGGTCCGCTACAAGACGGGCTGCCGGCGACCGCTTTTTGACCAAGACAGGTTTAAGAGCGCAGTAAAAGAGCGCGCGCCAAATAAAAGTTAATTTCTTTCCTTCATATATATCGTTCAATCAGACTGACACAAGCACATCATTTTGAAAGGACTGACTGGTACGAATATGGTGAGAGGATGCAGAGTTATTTCCCCTCCGTCACAACAACATCTTGGGAAGCTTTGTGTTTATCATTTGGTTCTCAGCCAGTGAATGCGGTGAACCCCGAAACTGAGGTCTAATTTGATGAAGATGAGTTTGCGCAGTTTGGCCTATCTGTGTATTGTTTCTCAAATGTAGAAAACTAGTTGAAGCGAAGATTTACGATATATGCTTATCAAATTTCTTTGGTAACTGTTTCTGATATTTCTTCCGAGTCTACCAATATAGATGAAGTTGTACATCAGGAGAGGATTTTTGGTTCCAAGCACGGAAGGCTGTTAGCTTATTAACTATTTCCTGAGAGTTTCAAGTTTATTCAAAGAGACTCAGACCTCTAGTGCGGGATGTGAGACTATTGATTAATTGTTCGCTTCGAATAGACCTCACTGGGGTTTGTGCCCTAAAGAGTTCAAATCTGCGATAAGTGAGAGCAGGGTATTCAAATATTAAGTATGTGGGATTCTGTTTCGCCTATCCTCCTCACATAACCAGCATAGGGTTGAACTTTGTGAGACATTTATAAGGTGTATTATGCGGTGTGACCAATGTTTTTAGTTTACAACGGTTTTTCCTGAATAGCCCCTCAGTAATCTTATGGTTTCAGCCAGTGAGTGCGGTGAACCCTGAAACTGATACCTGCGTTTGATGAAGTATGATAAAGTTTGCACGTGATGGATTTTTCTTCAAATACTTGAAACTCGTTATGGCAGAGGTATTAACATTATATGCATATCAAGTTTATCTGACGAGTTTTAAAAGCATTTCTTCCAAGTCTACCAATATAGAAGGAACATTGTGTCAAATTTAAGAGATGAAAAACTGTGTCGGTCTCGTGTCTGATGATTTCGGTCTTCCTGTATCTATGTATATCTGCCACTTTGACCGCGCATCCTTGTCGCAAGTATGTTCCGCTTTTTTTTTCTTTTTTTTTGGTTTTCAAGAATTTTTGCACATATTTAACAGGAGCTAACTGATATTGTTTTCAAATGCACATTTATGCTTTTCATTTTATGGTAGGGAAATTTTGTAGAGAGTGAGTATAATGGGTTTTTTAGAATCTATACATCGAAGGCCCTTTACGAAGTTTCTAGGCAGATAGCGAAGTTCTCACATATTCTTACCGAAAGAACTATACACATCATTATGATCTATTCGTCGAACTAATCTGTATTTAACCAAGAGGATTGATTTAGGATAAGTTTTGAAGTGTAAGCTTGAAACATTCAGACCCCCAATCTATACACATTATTTGTTTTCCAACTTCGCTATCTGCCTAAACACTTCGTGAAGTGCCCCGTTCCGCATTGTGCTTGCGATATACACATTCTTGAATGATTGGTATCTCAAGTAGGTAAGGGTGAATTTCAATTTCGTTCTCGAAAACACACTTTTGCTGTGGGTACGCGATGTTAGTAGTCTACATTGGTGTAGACAGGATACGATGATGTTATTGTGTATGTCCACATAAATAATAATGTTGGAGTTATTTATCCAATATAATAGAAACCCGAACAGTTTTGGTAGCTGTATTGCTGTTCTTCCTTTTGCAAGGTTTCGCATTATTATCTCACGAACGGAAAACGCATTCTCTTGTTCCGTGTGATGTTAGCTGTCCTTCTTCAGGGGTTCTCGGCTTTACAGAGACCAACAGACGGTAGGACTCGGTATAGAGTTTCAAGCTTCTTGTAGTCCTTTCCAGGGGCATTTTTTCTCTCTTTTTGTGTCGATTCCAATGGTAGGCAATACTTTTCTTTTCAATTTGTCGAACTCTGCCCTGACTCCGCTCTCAGTGCTACGTTGCCTTTACTCTACTTGGATTATAGTCGGCATTTCAGGCCGTTGTTTGTGACGGAATACAGAGCCCATGTTCACCATCGAATGTAATCACTTCAACTCCAAGATAAACCGACAACTTCAATTAGGACGGCCTTATGCAAATAGGGGGTAACCGACAAATTTTCGGAAATTGAGTTACTAGTACCGTTGGATTCGTCTGATCAATATCTACCAAGCTCTACGTTTTTTGGCGCCATCTATTGTAATGTAGAGCTAATAAGCAATAAAAAGGTAAGCGACAACTCCCCAAAAGGAAGGACTGAATTTTGCATTCAGTGAGTATGGGACAGTAATTCTGCAAAAAGAGTGTAAGTGACCCAAATCTGTCCAAGCTTCAATCTAAGATAGGCAAATGGGGGGGTGTTAACAAATTATTGGCGCTAAGTACCTGATTGCACATTGTCATTATTGAAAATACGGGACAGGAAGTATTTCTCCAGAAGAATCTGAAACAAAGTCACCAAAATTTCAATTTTGATGTCCAACATTGTGGCCTTAAGGCCAGCTTATATCTCATTAAAAAAGCAGGATGATATCAAAATCATGCTCCTGATCCCAAAAATTGTACTCACATTCTACGCCATTATAATCTCAAAAGAACAGAGGAACATCGATAGATTCAGCGGAGAGTTTGACTTCGTATTGGAAGATGATCTATGATAAAATTTTGTTTTGCTCTCCTTTTTCATTTTTTTATTATTAAAAAACAAAAAAATTTTTTTTATACTATCAAGATATTCTTGTACCTTCGTATTCTTGTATAATAAACTTAGAATTATTATTGTGTTTATTCGATTAGAAGTAGTTACTTTCATACTCCCCAAAAATTCACTAAAAGAGTTTTTGCATCCCTCGGGGATTTTTCTATCAAGACTGTTCGTCAAGTTTGGTAGCAGAATGATGTTGAGTGGACAAATAAACAGTCGAATAGTATGTTGAATGTAGAAGCATGCAGAGTAGAATGATGTTATAAGTAAGTATGGTAACTTAGATTTATTCACGACTCGCTGAACGGGTTCATTATTTTCCTCATATGCCATATTTCTTGATACTTATCAGGGACTTAGGTAGCTCCCCAGAGGTGCAATGGGGCTCTAAATCCTCGAAAGGGAAAGGAGAGTGACAGTATCCCGTGAGAGAAATACCACTCCTACATAGCATTAATGTGCTATGTTAGGAGTAGATTGGTTTTCCAGTTCTTGGATCACCCATCCAACGCCAAACGCAGCCTTTCGAAAACATGAGAAGAGGCGTGCGACGCCCGTTGGGTAACAACAGAGCGACGGCAGCGCTTTCTCTGGGATTCTGACGGGAACTCTGTCACATTTCCTCCCTTAAAGACAAACTTGATTGAAGAGCAAGTATGTAAACCAGGTGGAATAGTTTACTGGTTAAGAACTGATGCTCATTAATAAAAAGCTGCATTGGCGATTGTGGATGAGAAAAGAGAAATTAAAACAGGGTGGATTGTCAATGAATCTTCATAAGAAGTATTCATTAGGTAATTAACCCCCAATCAAAGATTGGAACAATCGGGAATAAACGGTGGCTCAACTATGGAGACTTATACCTTTAGGAAAATGAAATAGATATAAATTAATGTGCCCACGTTGGGGACTTAAATTGGGAACTAAGCCCTGGAAATAATAATTGGGAACAATGCCCTTGAATTAATAATTGGGAACAATGCCCGTGTATAAAGAATAATAATAAAAATGGCAAAGGCCAGGTATACCATAGGTATGAAAATTGAAAATATAAGAGGGGAATAAATGAGAAATTATAAGTCAAAGACCAATGAAATCATTTATATACTAAAGGATGATAATGGGAATTCCTTCTGGAAAACCCGGGCCATGTTTCTTCTGAAACATTAACGCCCCAAAAATAGTGAATCGGATTACTAGGCGTTAGCCCTCCATAATCCTAACCACGCTCGGCTACCATATCAAGGATTTAGGTAGCCCCCCCAGAGGTGCAATGGGGTCCTAAATCCTCGAGAGGGAGAGGTGACAGTATCCCTGGAGAGAGATACCACTCCTACTAATAGCATTAATGTGCTATGTTCGGAGTAGATTGGTTTTCCAGTTCTTGGATCACCCATCCGCGACGCCCGTTGGGTAACAACGGAGCGACGGCAGCGCTTTCTCTGAAAATCTGACGGGAACTCTGTCACGTACTATACTTGGATTCATCATAGAAATGATATTCACATATAATGGGGTTTAGGGCTGGTTTATCAATAACATTTATCCAATGGATATGAGGGATTTATCTGAGGGATAGCGTTATCCTCCAGATAACACAATATGGGGTGTTTTCCGTCCCTAGTTTAACCTTATCTGGCATTATAATTTATCTGGTCCCTGGACGGCTGAATAACTATTGTAACTGGAGGTTAATGAGATATCTAGAGCTTTCTAACCTCAAACAAGTTTATTTATTCACAAAAATCTTTTTTGAATCAAGTTTGATTGTCTTTATTTTTGTACCTTCCATTGGATATATTTGGGGATTTGTCTTCAAACAGCAGTAACGGCGAAGATTCTATCGTAGCATAATTTGTTGAATGGAAAAGAAGACCGTATACAGTGAGACTCCGTGCAGATCACTAGATCATCTACTAAAATGGAACGAGCGCGTATTTTTATTGAGGTTTTGGTTGGACTAAGATACCGTTTTTTACTTTATAACACAGATCGAAGATGAAATGAAGTCCACGACTTACTGATCAAAATAATTCATTCATAATTATTCAGGTTGCAATATCACAATTCGTATATGACTGTATTTCTCTCTCTAGAAATGAAGCAAATAGCAAATGGCAAAAATGTAGTGTTTTCTTATTTGCCGAGCTTGATAGCATGATGACACTGTTGTGTTGTGGACGTCAGACCCGGTTTTTTAATAGTCGATCCATGAAGAAACCGTAGCTCCAACTCTACTGTGTGGTAGCTCCATGTGTAAATCGCTCTTATTTTGTCACCTACGGACACCAATGAGGATTTTAAACGCGCTATCTGCCAGACATAATTATTCAGAGAGATAATTTTATACGGTAGGTATTTCGGCATTGATAAACGACTCACATTCTTTATCTGGAGTACAGCGCTATACTCAGTATAGCTATCCTGCCGTAAATGTAGATAATTAATAAATCGGCCCTTAGACATATTGCCCCCCCCCCCCCCCCCCCCCTCCCCCGATAACCCTGTTTTCCAATATACTAGTTTAGCAAAATTGCTTTGTGCATTTAAGGGGCAAGCATCAAAACCATTGGAAGATCATTTTTCATGGCTTTGAAACCTTAATAAACTAAAAGAACACCTTGAAAAACCTATTTAATTCCATCTTCTCAAAGGTACGATCACTACAACGACGACAGCAACATTCTGACGCTAAAAAACTTTGATCGTCGATTCCCAAAAGTTTAGCTGGTGTCGGTTACCTCTTTTTGCATAAGTCCGTCCAATTGAGACTGCTGCTGCTTTGTGCATTATTCTAGCGACAACCGAATGAGCAAATGGATATTACGAAATACAAGAAGAATCATACTCATTACGTTTCAGATGCTGTCTGCATGCTTAAGCGTCACCTCATTTAGTTACTTAGGCTAACTTTGTAGCTTTCCAGCTTAATAAAGAGGGTACCTTTCAAACTCCAGCATATTGCACGAAAAAGCTATGTAATAGCTTCAGAGATTGAAATAAATGTTGATTGAGCTAATCAAAAATATCTCCCAAGTCGGGTGGGCAATATTGTAACAAATATCCGTGCCAGCAGCCAATTACTAACATTATATAATATGATAACCCATTGTTATTTACCATCAAGATGGCTGCACACGAGAGTAAAAATAAAAATAGTTTCGAGTCAGTTCTCAAAGTGAAAACTCATTTGTAATATTTTAAGTGTAATACTGGAGTGTAGTACTACACTTGTGGGTTCGAGATTATGTAAAATCAGTTGAGTCCTGGCGGAAAAAGATCAGGTTCCTTCACCTCCGTTTCAAACAGACTTTGTGAATGTTGTGGAAAGTTTGATGGAGGCCCAACTACAATTATCATCCGATTTCACGTTGGTGCAAACGTAAAATACATCAAACAAACTCAACATCTGCAGCTATTATCACATTTTGATGAGATTCTTAGAAATTGTGCGGGTTGAGCGGTTAAGCTCTTCGAATTTATCCGCTGCCGACATATCGCCTATATGCGAATTTCTGAAATTTTTTAACCAAATTCAGTTTACATTTGCTAATCTATGAAGTTTTAAAGATTGTACTCTAGTTGGTGCCCATGAATTTAATGGCTGGAGCAGGTGCTAAGTGCTGACCATCATACTATTTACGTTTGCTTCTGATTAGAATACTCCAATAGAACATATCTACTGCTAAATATATAAGGTGGAACTACGGAGTGGAATATATTGGGATAGCAACGAGTTAGCTTAATGTACACCTATGTGTCTACGAACTAAATCGATATTTTATTCTTCGCAAGAAATGGAGGCAATTATATGGAAATTATAAGGCAATGTTATTTTCGGTCAACTTGACAAACAAAGGGTTCCTTACGTCAGGATGTCGCAAATAATCAAGCCGCCGCGCGATCAACACAAATTATTCTCGAACGGGTTCACGTAGGTACATGCAGGTATAATTCGCAGGACCACATTCATGTGACAACATCTTAGTCCCACATTCGGACTCGGAAGACGAACCGAAGGCTCCTTAGGCGAAATTGAGCAATAAGATATTCCCCGATGCAAATGTACCTCTAATCTTCTTGCTAATGGTCGGTTACCCCTGGAGATTGTGGGCTACTAATGGTCATGAACGTCTTAGAGGGGCGTGCGGAATCGTTTATTATCGTTACACTTATGCAAATGATTACCAGTGACGTTATGGTTCTGAATAATTCAGCAGGAAAGATCAAAATTTACTTCACGGAATCAGACGAATAACAGAATATACATAAAACGGAATACCCCTTGCTCCAGCTCCTGGTGATTGAATGAATCGTTTTCAATAATGCGATCGAGAACTAAAAAGGTAGGTGTTATTGGTTGAAGTAAAATGTTCCCTACACCAAGACTTTTATTTTTTTGCTTATAAATTTTATATTTATCTAAAGATGTTACCATTTACATGGTAGATATAGGTAAGTACTTTCTTATTTGAATAAATGTTATAAACGCTTAGGTCCTGCTGTCGGCAAATAATAGATTTAAAAAAAAAAAATCGTTTTTCAGGTAGTTTTTTGGTGTTAGGTTTGTTTGTTGTATAAAAAGTGAGGGCGTAGGGCAATTTTCCTAGAGTCCTGCCTGAACGTTTGACTCCAGCCGGCTGAACGTTTGGCGTCTCCATTCTCGACTAACAAAAAAAAAGAATATATATATATATATATATATATATATATATATATATATAAATATATATATATATTTATATATAAATATAAAAGAAATATATATATTAAAGATATTAGAATATATATATATATATATATATATATATCTTCAGATAATTTCAGTAGTCTATGTTCAACTTTGTGACCATCCTTCCAAGATTCTCATATTAAAGTTAGATTGCCTGACTCGGGTGATTTGATCGTGAGGAGTAGATGTTTGTTTAAACAAACGTTAGCGTTTGCGCACTCGATACAAATGATATGATGATGATGAACCTATTTGGGGAACATGTTGGGAGTAACTCCCACAATCCCAGAAGTTCACGTTAAATAAATTGTAATTAAGTAGACATTTTTGATGGTAGAAACAATACTATGAAACTCCAAAGCAAATGGACACTTCTAGATTGGTGCGCACATTATTGTTCAATATCTTTCTTCGTGGGCACAAAGATACCCAACCTTCAGTAGAAAGGACTTAAAATTTAAAAATCCAAAAAAAGTGGTTATCTTTTTTTAAATTAAAGATACACTTAAATAGGTATTTTAGGTAAAACATTCTTTTATTAACCCTGTGATATCATTAACTGCAGTTGGTTCCTGTTCGTGAGGAACAAAGCACAAGCTTCTACGGAATGGAAACGTTAGTTTTTTCCAAGTAAGCTAATTGTCTACGTTTTACGTAGGGACCTCCAACTGTACTTGTAGGTGCAGGTAGGAACTCCTATAAGTTGGAAATGGTTGTTCGTTATCATTATATGAACTACGTATAGTTCCAATAATTATCAAATAATACGCCTACAGTTATATGCAGATATTATGTAACATTCAACTGTTTCCAAAATAAAAATGTTGTCTCGTATTTTATGTGTTGGACGTTTCCGAAAAGTTCTATTTTCTATTCGTTCTTTCAGAGAGTCTCCTAATCGTTGTAAATACGAATTCGTTAGAAGTTATGTCAGAACGGGATGTGTGGTTTGAGGCTGAACTCCTTTATGTTTTCATCGCCGCCGGGTTTATAGTATCTTTTGAGCATGCGCAAGCACAAAACTTTGAAGCACTCATAGCATCTATAGTTTGCAACCAATTTCCATAAAATTCCCAATTATGTCTTCGAGTCAAGATGTTTCCCGGGCTAGGTTGTGTGGTTTAACTCCATTGTTTCCTGAACAATTGTTGTAGAGTATAATTCTTGTAAGCAGCATACCATTTACAGTTAGTAAAAGAATTCGATGCATGTGTATTCTTAGTGGTAGATACACCTAGCAAATAATGAAAGTGATAACATCCTGCTTGCCTAAATTTTATTCTCAATTTTTGAAAATGGGTTGCCAACGACCCGACGCGAGTACTGTTAGGTATCTTTTGCTTTATCATGCGACTACTTAAGGGTTAAAACGGATATCATTGGTCGACCCCTGCCACTTTAATCTTTGAGAAATTATCGAATGATTATTGACGTTAGGGTGGAATGTACTCGGCCTCTTTTTCTTCAAAGTATTTATTCACTACTAGTTTCGTCCAATTATGTTACATCTTCAGGAAATGTGCGGATTAAAGTGCAGATAAACCCCTATCAGTTTCATTTTTCTCAAATAAATACTTCACTCTCCGCATGCGAAACGGGAGTTCCATCAAGCCTTATTTTCTGACTCACTAGTTATCTGATATCGCTAAAATTTAGGTAATTGGTTCATAGCGTACGCGCAAACGTAAAATCCATCGGCTCTCATTTTTTTACGCCCTAGTCGTTTGATCTCGCTCGAATTCGAAGGAAAGTTGGGAAAGGGTAATTCAAGCGTTCTAAAGTAATCTCAACATGATTGTATGATTTGTGGCTGCTGCGTATACGTGAATATATGATTCTTATAACGAGCTTAATTTCCACAGTTTTCATCCGATTTTGATGAAATTTTCAGTGAATGTGCAAATTAAGCTGTATATGGTCCACTATCTATATCATTGTTCTCAAATCATTACTCCATTCTGCGCACTTGCAAACGTCAATTATTTCAAGCACCATTTTCTCGTTTTAAATTTGACCGATTTTGACGTTTCACACTACATCCTGATTTAATATTTTCCACTTTGGATTTTTTAAAATTATACATAAAACATGTCCATTATCTATACATTCATGTTACAAATACGCGTGAGCTAAGTTCCTGCTTGGCAGACATTTGTTCTGTGGTTCTGGTGTGATAAACGATCTGATCTACCTGCATTTTATTTTGCATTTTATCTTCGTTTGTGGCATTTTGAGATACTCTCCTGGAGTAGCCATGTCAAGAGAAAAATAGCCTTTTAAGTGTGCAGTGTTAATACCTACTGCTTCATGAACAATAAGAATAGATTTCATTGCAGAACCACTGTTTATAGTAGCTAATCGCAAATTAGTATACCAAAGGATGGGAGCTTTTATTGCAGTTTAAGTTGGCCACTACACACAACTTGTGTTATGTTGTTAGGTTCCATATGTTCATATGTTGAATATTGAATAAAGTTCATTCTGTGTGTATTCAAGAAAATGTGAAAAACGTGTATTCTTCAAAAATAATATTAAGTACTAGAACACAGATCGACTGTAACACTAGGTACATTTACATAATTCCTCCACTGTTCGTACTTCATCTGCTTCAACTGCATTCCGACCGGAACTGCTCCGCAAAACTTTTTCCACCTTCGGAACGGAATGGAACTGTGACAACTTGTTGAAATAATTAGTTATTTAATAACTAAACATTAACAAAAAACTAAACTCGTACATTAATATAGGCTTACTGTAATATTTTATTTTACTTGAAAAACGAACAGACCTTTGATTATTCAGATAGTATTGACCACGTTCTTCGGCTCATGAAATACGACCGCTTGTCACTCGATCTTAGTGACCAGTAAACATAGGCCAGCAATGCCAAGCGAGGGTCTCGGCTAAAGCTTTTCAAAGGATTTCACAGGGTGAGATTGCAAATGCATAGCGCTTTTGATAGAATCACAACGTCAAACAGTGTTTGGTCACGGAGGCAATACAATACAAAGTACCTAACTGAGCCCCCTGGCGCCAGAACATTTCAATCTACAAAGCGAAGCAAGCGGGAATAGTTGATTGATGGTCTTTAGTTCCACGCCTGGCCACGCCCCCTCGGTCGCTATTGGTTCCGCTCTTGTCTTTGACTTGCGCACTACATTTTTTTTCCTTTCCGTTCCGCGTCCTTCCACCCGTCTAGGTCTCCCACTTTAGAGCATTAGCGAACAAACGGGAACTCGCGTTGCCCATTGATTGCCCTACAATGTACTGACCGATCATTGAGACATCAAGACGCGCAGAAGGCACCTAATTTTCTGCACGGTGTCTAATCTGTCAATTGAAGATCATAACAATTATGTATCCAACAGTTATCTGCTGTTAACAGGTATCAGCGCATTGATAGATTTGACAATGTTAACTAACAGTTGCAGAAGAGCGGGTGTAGAAGCATGGATACTGCATTATGTCATCATTTAAGTTACTGTTTAGTTATATAGAACTACTGGTTTTAAGAACCTAGGTATTATTATTACTTTTTAATTATTCGCGGTTTATTGTACAAATAAATTATTGTTACTAGAGTTCATTTCTAAATATACTTATTCCTCTAAGTACACCGGAAAATTAGATTTCAAATTCGAATATGGTCACAATGCAAGAACTATAACTGTCATTTTGTTTTATATTGACACTAGGGACCTATTGGGGCTTGGTAAGCCCCAATCTAGGATTACGTACCTACCTACTTGAAAAATATTTGTTATCGTATGAGGGCAAAGTTTCAAAGAAATGTGAACGTAGGTACAAGTATTAGGTAAGTATATCCTGCCAGTTCCCAAAGGCACCTACATGTGCTCTTCATTTATTCTCATATTATGTTACTCTTCGTTGTAATTTTGGAGTTTGTATCTATGGGACCTAAAACTACTACTAGTTGCCAAGCGTGGCCGCTAAATGTGTTCATTTGTGAACAGTGTCAGTCTGTGTTAAACGACTTCAGTGATCGGTGCAAGGTTGTGGGCACACCTCTGCATTTCGATCAAAATAGCTATACATATTTCTGCTCTGTTTTTATGTGTTATGAATCTAGCTATTGTTTAGAATCGTTGTTATGAGTATATAAGTAAATTATAAGCCAAATAGACAAGGGTGAACTCATAAGAGCACCGAAAGGTGCCTTTGGGAGCTGGCGGGGTTGCACTGCACCATGTTGTTGCACCGCATGGTGCCTTCGGGAAACTGCAATGACCACTTTAAACCTGAACTGTGTGTTACTTTTTGTGTTGTTACACGTATTTTTTCATTGTTGTTTAGTATTAGGTACTTATATGCTTCTCATATTATTAAACTGAGTTTCACTTTCATCAACAGAGCACGCGTTTGTGTAGGTATCATTCAAACGCTGATGGCGATCGGAAGGAGGTTGAAATCATAATGCTTCACACTGATGAGAGACCAAATTTGAAAAAGAAAGTTGAGTAAAGGTTGAGGTGAATATTTATCACCTAACAGATTGTATACCTACTTAGAAGTGAACATGAAATAAGTAGGCAGTCAAACATTTTCGCTAATGAAGATGCATATGAGAGTCATAGGTAAATATAAATAATGTAGGTAGGTGACAAGTAGTTCAACTTGATTAGGTGATACCAAACGTAAGCAGCCGAAGAGGTTTTAGAAAAATGCCCAAACATCATATAGATGTTCAATTTGTTTTGGTGGTATCGGCAGGTTCGATTAGATTCTTGAGTACCTGCGTATCTCTCACTGAAAGAAAGAGAGTGGTAATACAAGCTATCATTATTTTCTTTTTCTTTTTTAAAATACTTTTGGTGTCTTTGTATCATGCCACAGTGTGTGGCTGTTAACAATGAACTCTGAAAATGACGCGAAAATTACTTTCTATGACTTCGAGGGCAATTTTTTAGGAATAGTAGGACAACTCCCCCCCCCCCCCCCCCCCCACCTAATTGTCCTGCCCTAGATAAAAGTACATCTATATTAAGTATGAACAGCAACAAATTCTATCACCAATTGTTCAGTTATGGACACAAGCGAACGAGAAAATATAAATGAAATCTGGGGCTCCACGTCCACGGTTCATACGAGATCCATTCCAAAATATAATAATATTTTTTTCGAATTCCCGTTCGACTTATTTACGTGATTATTTCATTTTATACAGTGTTAATAAATTATCACCATGTGCATATTTATTGATTTACATTCTTTTACCCAATATACAAGTTAACGCTAGGCACTCAGGTGCCAGGTGCTTGTCGCCCAAAGGCACTCCATCCAAATTCTTCCAAGAAATTTAAAATTTATTTACATCTGATTACCCGTGCCATTCGCATGTAAAAAACATAATTATGGGGCGAAATTTGAAAAATATGGTTCCACCTGCCCGGGGGAATCAGTGGGATATAGCAACACGTTTATTCAAATCTGATCACAAATGTTGGATGGATGGAGGATGTTGGGGGCGCATGTCATTGGTAAAGACAATGAACAACAGAGGACCAAGAATTGACCCCTGTCGCACAGTCGTGAGAGGGCGGAAACCCGAGAATTCCCCATCATACTGGATGCACTGCTGCCAACCCACTTTGGACCACTTTTGATTAAGCAATCCACTAGGAAGTGTGAATAAATTATCACCATGTGCATATTTATTTAACTTGACGGCCACAAAAGCACGCCATTCCCCAAATCCTCCTCCAAGAAATTCAAGCCCTGAAAAATTTCAATTCTACATCTGATTATCCGTGCCATTTGCATGTAAAAAACGATGACATTATGGCCTCTTGGCGAAATTTGAAAAATGTGGCCTTTTTCCACCTGACCGTGGGAATCAAGTGGGATATAGCAACACGTTTATTCAAAACTGATCTTGGGCATCTTGGGGTGAGATGGTTTCCGAGCTATACTCGCAGTCTTTTTCGTTTTCTCTTGAGAGATAGTACTTAGGCTTCCGTATCATCTATGTCCTGTTTCATGTCGCTTATTTTATAATTACATGATCACACGAGTACACTTCCTACTACCCACTGAAACTATGATGCCACAAATGGAATAGTAGAAGCACACATAAAGTAGAGTAAACTAGATCAAGTAAACGACCATTACTGGTTGGGGCTTTTCATCCGACTGCCTCGGCCGTCGCGGACGTAATCAGCTGTCCTCCAAATCACCAACCAAATCAGAATTAGTTCGGATGATTTCACATACAGCTACTTATTGCCATACAACCTTGAGTGGAGAGAGGATTTTTAAAATATTTTTTGTTTACTTACTCTGAATTTTTACTACTTCATGTTATGTGTCTTTGAGATGCGAGCTTGCGAGCATCGAGACCACCAAACTATAAACATCATTCTGACCTCTATCATTTCCAACTAATCTGAATTTTTATATGAGATTGACTACTTGATGTTATGTATTTTTTAGATGCCAGCTTGGAGTATCCAACCACCAAACTATACGCTTCATTCTGCTCTATAATTATGTTCAACTAATATGCATTTTTGCAATGGGATTGACTACTTGATGTTATGTGTTTTTTGGTTTATTAAACCTTTGTAATCGACCATGAAA
Organism: Adelphocoris suturalis; assembly: GCA_030762985.1. Taxonomy (NCBI): domain Eukaryota; kingdom Metazoa; phylum Arthropoda; class Insecta; order Hemiptera; family Miridae; genus Adelphocoris; species Adelphocoris suturalis. The sequence goes on from CM061040.1 coordinate 139,441,774, forward strand.
AAAAAAGAAAAATGCCTTCCAATGATTTCCTCAAAAACTATTCGACCAATCTTAAGGAAATTTGGCTCAAAAATCATTTATCGGCCGGGGATGTGCCAATAAAATCGGCATCCCATTCAATCAATATTGATCGGATGATTGGTAGAACTGAAATAAATTGGTAGAATGGACTAAAAAATTCAAAAATCGAGATCTTGAAAATTCTCGGTAAATCGGTAATGATATTTTGAGTTTCATTTATAGGTGCCCGCCCAAATAATCAAACTAAACCACCCTGGTCGCTATGCTAAACCATATTGACAAGAAAAGTACATCTACACGGGAGTGACTTGCAACCAATAAAACATATCAAAAGTCACCTTGAAAACTATATGACAGTTATTCTTCTTCTTCTTCTCTCTTCTACTATATGACTAACTATATGACAGTTATTGTGTGACTTCCCGAAATCGAGTTTATTATAACTTATGTATCCTAGTGGGCTTGTGCAGAGTAGGTAGGTAATCACTTCATTGATTTTCAGTTGTTTGTACAAGAATGATGCTAACGGTAACCGAAAACAGAAACATATGACAGAGCGTTGGTCCTAACATGACAATATAGTGATAATGAACAGGTGAATAAATGGAATAAAGTGAAACTTGAAAAATCAACGCAGGTGGGAAGCTGTATTATATAGAATCACCTACTTCAATTATATCAATTAAATTGTTGATTAGTAAATACTTAGGAACTACTCTTAATCAAATTATTATTACTATTCCAACAATATAAGGTTAATTACTTCCAAGTCTACCATGGTAGGAACGTTTAAGCCAATATCGTAAGAAAATGAAACTATTGCAATGAATCCCAAAATTCCTTCATGGAAATTAGTTTTGAAATTCCTAGTTTTATGCTTTTTGATATGTGTATGTACAGTTTGACCAAAAAGTTCTGGTTCTTTTCAATTTTCGCGCACAGAGGGTCGTTGAAACTTCGCCTTATTATTTTTACTTGCTGTAATATTTTCAGTTCTCGTGTTATTCTGATCAGCTTCTGAACCTCCGAGGCTAATTTCTTCCCTAATCGACTCACTACGCTGAAATTTAATAGAGCTTCTTCGCGACATCTCAAAAACAATTACGAGGTACGGAGGCTCACTGACTAGCTGATGTGGCCTCTGAGGCTAATTTCTTTCCTTTCAGACCTGCCGTTTCACTAAGTTTTTTGTTTTGACATTTTTAGAAAAATTTTCGACATTTACCTACTATAAACCGCAAAAGTATGGAGTCCTGATCTGTAAAGGTGTGAACCCTTTTTGGAGGCACTGTGCACCAAGTTTTGATCATTCACTAGATATATACGATGCTTATTAATGATTACAGACCAATAATCTGCGAAGGGTTATCTAATACAGAAGTAAAAAACCTTTGTGTAATAATTTTCACTGTGTTTTGAGATACGAGCTTGCGAGCATCCAGACCACCAAACTATACACATCATTCTGACCTATATGGTCAACTAATCCAAATTCTTACTAAGGGATTGACTACTTGATGACAGACCTAACGCTGACGGGTTCTCAGATCAGGTAAGGATTAGTGAACCCTTATTGGCTGGTTCCCAGTTCAAGTGGGCCTCCAAGTACTCACCACAGGAGCACTCACCCGTACGTCTAGCACATAATTCAATGATACAGAAAGGAAACTCAATTGCATTGGGTTTACAGCTCAATTCTTATAGGTAATATGATCATTTATAATTGCTAAACGGCCGACCTCAAACCATCCAAACTTCAACAGGTGCCTTCGTAGAGAGGGAATGAGTACGGGACTTGATTTTCACGACAACACATTTTTGACTCCTAATCATTCATTAGGTCAGGATGGGGATAATTAAAGCAATCTTAGTATAATTATTTGGGAATAATACCTGGAATATGTCACCTAATCGTCACATGAATAATTCATCCCACCTTTTAGCCGGCAAGCCCGAGTCAAGGTTCTTTCCTTCTAGCCAATCAAGGGAACTCGAGTTTACCTATAAAAGACGTCAGACGGTATCAGAGAATCAAACATTCACCTATATCATTCGAGATGGATTGAATATGAAAGGAGGAGAGGTATGGGGAATGTTAGAGCTCTGATTATTACTGAATCACGCTTTCATGGTCTCAAAGTACAAGTATTGCTCAATTTCTGTGATCACTAATATTTGACTTTAAGGAAGTTTTATATGGCTATCGAATGCACTATGAAATCACTTTTTTGAGTGGCTACCTTACATGTACATTAGATATTTTTGATAGATCCAATTTTTGATCTCGGTTACAATGAATTCCTCCAAGTTGAATTTCATGGAGGATCAATTAACCTATCTACCGTGACAGCTTTTCCCTCAAAATTACATCACGGGTACAGTAAAAATGCAAACTACATCAGGTTCATTCGTATTTAAGCTAGTTCAACTTTATTTTGGTAGTGTACTCATCTAGTGGAAGCATTTTGATCACTATAGGGAAGTGAAAATGAAAATTCCTCCAAAAACATAATTTCCAACCGCACTCCCTGATTTTGATGATATTTATAATTTCACTTACGAATTTCATTGTTATAGTAACCGTGGTAGCCTAAATCTCAATACTCTTTTTGATGTCACTTTTTTCTTTTACTATTGAACCATAGTGTGAGTATTAAATGAACTAATAGTTTCAACCGGATACTATTTAAAAGGTTCAGTCTTGTCGAACTCGCGAATACATGGGCACTGTTGGTAAAAGGGTCTCTGTATCCCATGTTGCGTACCCATTGTCCCCGACGTGTGCAAGTGGAATAATTAAAACTGAAAAGACCTCGCGTGCAAAGAAAACAGCTAGAGAAGGTCAAACCCACAAGAGGCGTTGATAACTGAAGTAATGAATTAGGCTCATTATACCCCCGAGCGCACAACACCCAACTGGTAACCCGGGGTTATCTGCCATCTCAGATGGTGCGTAACACTTTCCTGTCACCATCGCCCTGGAGTGGGGGGGCGTTCTAATCTCACGGAATCAGTTTCGCCGATTGTTAGTTTTCCGCCGGGTTCGTCATTGTCGTTAGGCTATTAGCCGTAGTGAGATCGTTGGGCGAGATGCTGGAATGAGCGCCCCACCACCTCGCTACTACCTGTAGGAGGGTTGTAACTTGTGTGATTCACCGGTATCTCGGAACCACACCCGGGATTCCACGGGGACGTACAGTGGTTTTTCTCACGTGGGCTGTGATTAACCTTAGAATTAAAGTCAATTATTACACCCTCCAATGATGCAGATTTCTAGTACAGGCTGTAAAATGGACTGCTGAGAGGTGTACATACCTTGCATTCTGTCACATAAACGAGCTGCTTCAAGTGGAAAGCTGATTTAAATCAAACGGTATTTGGTCATTTGAATAGTATTGCGCTTGGCCGTTGAAAGAATGAAATTCAAAAACATGATTACAAAATTCAGTCAAATTGAATGGGTCATAGTTGCAAACAAAACCACAGATAATACATATGTCGCAGCCGTTTTGTAAAATCAGCCTTTTAACATGTTTAATGTTTTAGGGCTGGGGGTCGTTCTGTGAATTCCGACACGCAAATCTGCAACGTTTTTTTTCTGATGATTTCCGCTTACAACCGAGTCGTTGCTAGGGAAATGGTACTTCGTCGTTTTTCATCCCACAAAATTCGTTGACCATTCGTTCGAAAGCTCTCGATTTATCCAACCATATTATGTTAACTACTGCGAAGTGCGTGGCCAACAAGCTGAGTTATGAGCATGGTTATTTGAATAATTGTGTACACTCAGGTGATCATTCTCAATAATTGATATTGTGAACATGATTGCAACCGCTTGTTAATTTCTCCCTTGCGAGGGAAAAACATTAAACATGATTTTATGTTTTTCCCTCTCAAGGGAGAAATTATGAAATCGTTGTAGAATTTTTTGTAAAAAGCCTAGCCTTTTTACAATACGCCGCCTTTTCGTGATAAAAACGTTGGAATGAAAATCAGCCTGTTGTTGTTCACCCTTCTTGCCGAAACGATTCCATTTGACAAAAAGGCTGAGGGTGATCCCCCTCTTCACAAAAAAGCTAGAAAATACCAGGCTGATTGTCATTCCAACGTTTTTATTACGAACAGGCGGCGTGTTGTAAAAAGGCTAGGCTTTTTACAAAAAGGCTGGCTTTACAACAGGGCTGCGACACATATGTGTACAGTGCGAAGAGAGAGGAATAGGGTAGTATCTCAGGGGCAAGTCCCTTAACCTGGGTCTTGGATATTAAATCAAAAGGGTTACTGATCAGTACTGTTTTGACAGCTTGATGGTCTTTACATCGAAAGCGCTAAGGAGTTTACTCCTTCAATTAGCAATCACAGCAAAAACCATGATTTAACTACCAACAGATGAGAGTGATTTCGAACTGTGAAACAGTGAGGAATGGGTGTCAAATCTATACTACTATAATTCTACTACTATCTAACTACTACTAGCCTAGAAATGTGTAGGGGACGTTGCTCGCTTCGCTCGATCTCAGTGGGATGTATAGATGCGATTGGATATAATATAGTCCATCCCGAGTTCGTAGGAAAAACCCAGTTAAAATCCAACGTGTGTAGTTGCTTCGCTCTCTAGGGGTGGTTTTCTCGCTCGCTCAGTGTGGGATATATAGGTGCAACTGGATATAGTCCCCCATACCATCGAGACCTGAAGTCAATGGTGCGGGTGGGGGTGGAAAATTTGAAAATTGCTTGCAATCCTTTCCTATGGATATTCCCTAGGGAATATTAAAAAAAAAAAAAAAATAATAAACAATGAAAAAATAAATAAATGAAAATAAATAAATAAAAATAAATAAATAAATCTTGTAAAATCGAATGTTTCCCCATGAAAAAGTATATTTATAAGTAGTGAACGGAAGGTTGGTTTAGCGTGGCTATAATAATTGATCCAATATTAATGAAGTTCCTGAGAAATTAAAACAATACCCCAAAACCTCATACCGAACCCCCAAATACACCCCACCCCACCGCACCATCACCTCTACCCCATCAATCCTCAAATTTTAGACGAATTCAAATTAGTTGATCACAACACTTTGGTTTTCCCAACAGATAATAGCTTGTAGGCAGAATAATCTTATAAATAATTACCCAATCTCTGATAATTTTATCAAAGTCGGACCAAAACCAAGTTTTGTTTTCTTAGACTACTTTGAATTTGAACTGATAGACGCAAAGAGAAGTCTATTGAAACTCAATAAGAAATTGGAAACGTTGATTTTGAGGTCGGTAGATTGGTCCATTAACACTAATCTTAAGACGCTCATAACTCTCTCCTGAAGTTCGGCTGTATTTCACAACATGTATATTCTCACAGTAGAGTCAGTACCTACTTTTACGACATTGCGTTCAAACTTAAGATTGGATTGAAGCTTAATTCGGCAGACCTAATGCAAGGAGGCTGCCAGAATTAGATTGCGAAGTTGATTCTTCTGAAATTGGTATGTTGTCGCCTAAAAATCCCTTGATGTTTCAGGTTTCAAGTATACCATCCTTATGGGATAGAAGGGGGTGTAGTTTTTCTCCTACATTTCTGTAGACCGGTAGTTTGCTGCTTACAGTATTTTGATTGTAATCAATGTTTTATACCATGCTACGGAATACTTTCTGAGTAAACCCCTTGTCTACTGAATGTCTACCAACACATTCGTGAATGCTGTGGCTTGGGGTGCTGGATGTGCGTCGACAATGTGTGTAAACAAGGAATGGCGTTGCTTGCAGGCTTGAATATATTTCATTATTTTTTTCACTCTCTCCTCCCTGCTCGGATGATGGACTGCTTCTACAGGTCGGGGTCCACACGAGGGAGTATCAGCGTCCATGACACTGTTGTCAAAAGTGCTTCCCTCTATGTGACTTACAGCCCCGGCAAGTGCAGCCAGTCATGTTGTAATGGTAAATGCTACGACAATGTTCATCACAATTCCCATAAGCCTTACTTTATTGTTCGTTTGCGTTATGAATCCTGTTGTCCATCACTAGTCATGCACAAGAGTGAAGTTTCCTCATCCAAACCCATCACAAGATACTATCATATCGATTGACTTCCCCCTTTCGCAATCAAAGCTAATGAACCCATAAATTCGTTTGGGGATTGGTCACAATCGCACTTATATTTCACGTTAGTCCGGGACATGAACTACTCCTAAACGCTAACTATTCTCGTTTCCTTAGCAAGACAATTAAAACTTTAAAGACAGCAATCAACTTTGGGGGGGTCTTCTCAGTGGCTGCTGGTGATGGGACTCGTCTGGCATGTTGATTTGGTGAAATCGAGTGACATCGACTGTGAGAATAAGCTCGTCTACTGAATGTACTGCAAGAATCAATTGAGTACTTCAAGAGTGCATTGAATCTCCCATTTTCGATAATAACGTAAATGTGAAATTTTACCGTACGCGTAATATAATAACAGCAATTTCAGACAAAATCTGACCTATGAGTACAAATAAACTATTAGTCTTGACTAAGCATTTACAAAAGTTTCGATAAAACACTTTCGTGATCAAAAATGCTTTTTTACTTAGTTCTTTCTAGCTTGTTTTTAATAGCCATAAAAACTATAGACAATAACTAAACATTCCAAAAGTTGTAAATCTTGAGCAATGTGCCCGTACAAATCTGAGTACCTTGTTATGGTCATGTGACAGAAACAGCTTATGAATCGTTATAATAAGAGTATTATTATTAATAGTAATAAAAATCAAATTTGATTATTGAAAGAGAACATTATCTGGAAAAAGTTGGTACCTAAGTCATGAATTCAAACGTTATCCATTTTGCAGTTGTTAATTAATTTTATGATCAAGATTCCAATAAAAATGCGATTGAAACGATTGAATGGTAAATTGAATTTTGCATCATCAACCATTATATACTTAGCACGAAACAATCATGTGCAGCTACAGCTCTTGTTTTTCAAATGTATGCACATACCTAAGTATATCATTTTTTCAATACTACCCACCAAGGACGGCGAAATTATATCTTCTAAAACCAACATCTCAAAAAAGAGTATGGGCAATGACTGTACTTGCACATTCCATTGCTTTCAGATGACTCGTTGCAAATTTTATTTTCTGGGTTTAATTTCACCTCTCAACCATAGGAATCAATCCTAGAACTTGTAACGTTGAGATTATTTTAAAAAAGATCTCCAAGCCATTCAACGTCGCTTCACCACACTTGCTTGACAGGCAAGTCGAATTTTTTCAGAATGGAAACAACACAGAAAAGCTGAATACGAATATATAAAACAGGGTTCTAGACGCATGGGCTGTCCTCCTACTCAGTAATATTCCTCCCTTTGCCGTTCTGCGGGAAAAACAGGGGATGTCCCGGGGAATAAAAACCAGAATGTGTCATAAAAGTATAGTGTCTCGGAGACGGTGGAAAATGGGAAGTCTGGGACAAGTGGTTTTCTTGGACCTAAAGGTTCAGAAAAATAAAGGGGGGTAATTAAAACGTTTCTTCGCCACCGCCGACACAGCTTCGAAGGGCCTCTTTTTATTTTTTCAAACGTTTTTCAACGAAATCCGAGACAGTTTATTTGTAACAACAAAAAAAATTACGTGCGGAGGGGGGGAAATGGAACTGCTTGCGAAAAGAAGTTTATTGGATTTCTTTTTGCTTCGCGAGCAGTGATTTTACGGCTGCAAAATACCTACCGTGGAACGGTATAAAAGGCTTTAGTATAGAGTTTTTCTTAGTACAATACCGAAAGAATGGGATGAGTGATTTATTCTCGTGTCGAAGCTATATCGAGTGTTTTATTGATAAGAAATTGTTCGATAGGTAGAGGAGTACGAGGGATATTTATGATCGATTGATTGGTCTTTCAAGTGTTACCGCTGAAACCGAGGATTCGCGTTAAGGTTTTGTTGAGAGATATTGAAAAGTGAAACTCCGATTGACAGAACCGTGTGAATCGTAGATTCAAGGACATATACAAGGTTACCGTATTTTATATGTGGGCCAAATACAAAGTGGGCCGTACGAAGATACCAGGTAACTGCATTTAGCGAAATACGCGTAAATTTGGTCTGTCCGGTAAAATCTTTCCATGAAAGAAGAATATTGCGAATTGATTATTTGACAAAAATAATATTATTCTCCATCTCAGATTTAATTTGATTCAAATCGGATACAAAATTTACTTATTTTTCAAAATAATGTATAAACAGTGTTCTGTATACCTTGAATGGGGTTTAAATAACCGAAAATTATTGATGCATCATATTTATTTCAGTGGAATTTCAACTTTGGGTGAGACTAAATTTGTGAAAATGTCTTCTTCCTCAAATTTTTGAAGAGGTCACTTCGTGAGAAGACAGTATTTATCTGAGTAAAATGTTACAGGATCCGCTAAAATCTGTAGAAATCGAGTATAGTTATTTCCTGATTCAAAGTAGATAAATACTGTTTGGATCATTTAAATATTTTTAGACAAGAAAAAATTATTGACTAGAGGATAAACTCTCTGACTTGGAACCCCCAAAAAGGTGCAAAAGATGCCCAGCCGTAAAAAGCATATGTACCTATAATCAAATTTGGGCCAAGCCAATAGTCGGATCGCCGATTCCTAGTACATTAATTTACCCTCGCACTATTTTTGTAATGCATTTGGGAGTGAGACGCTTCTTCAACGGCTTGGCCGACTTTTGCTCATTGCATAAGCATAGTGGTGAGTGAGGTGGTGGATTCACACATCTCATCGAGACTGAAAGTATATTACTAATGTTAGGTATTAATTAATTTCATTTATAGTGTATTAAATGGGGATGTTAAATTTACTCCTCTAATGATACTCTGGAATATTAAGGCGCTCTTCCACTTCAGCTCTGCATTAATAGGATGGATAGGTACGTAAACGTAACGCTAATGTCATTGTATAGTTGCAAGAGGATGACTCACAAAGGAATCGACGTAGTTTCACAAAATTGGGTTAGAAAGGAATGGAATGAAACTGTGTTACATACTTACTGGTCTCTTGAGAACGTTGAAGAGCACTGCAATGGTTGTAGACGAAAATCTGATAGAAATGAAACGAAAATCAGGGAAGTCAATTTAAAGGAGATATTCCCACACCACATTTGAAGAACAACAATGATTTTTATTGTGTAATTGGCAAAAATCGTCCCAGCCGTTGAAGAAGCATCTCACTCTCAAACACAGTGTAAAAAACGTGAGAGAATGAATTTACTGTTCTATTATACGCCGATCCGACTTTTGACTTAGCCCTTATTGGATGATATGCATTTTGTAGCTTGGCATCTGCTGCCTGTGCAGCTTCTTTTTGGGGGATATCACTCATTTTTGGTGGTGTAGTAGGAAAAAGTTAAAATGTGCAGGCTGATCGGGATGGAGTTAGTCATTTCATTCGACTCTCGTTGTCTCATAGAGGCTCACTGTCAAATTAAAATTTTCTAGGGAGAACAAGTGAGAATTTGATTCACTCAGATAATCAGGAAAGAACCCACCAGTTTGTTTGTTTCTTGATGTGTCAGAGAGGTTTCCTACAAAATTTCCAACTCCTAAAGAGTTTAGGAGAGAATTTAGCTCACATTGCTGATCAGGATGAAACCCGTTTTCTGTTCATCCCTCAATGTCCTGGAAAGGCTCCCTTTCAAATCACACATTCTCAAGGTAAAAAGAGAGAATTTAGCTCATTCAGTTGATCAGGATAGAGTCCGTCATTTCATTTGTCTCATAATGTGCCAGAGAACCCCATTACCAAATTTCGACTTTTTAGAGTGAACAAGAGAGAAATTCTGAAAGATAAAAATATTTAAAAAAATCTGGTGTGAGGCTTCACACTACTTTCCCTAATTGTATTCATAACATATAGATGCTATTATGATGGGTCGTTTCTGTTGGAAAAATAGCCAAGAAAGTGCTAAAAAACAGCGTTTTTCACATATTTTTGAAGGTTTTTTTTGCTAATTACCGCCCTCAGAGTATTTTCCCAGGTAGAAGAGATGTGGAATATCATTTCTATCCAGAAGAAGAGTAACCCCTGTGAATGTAATCAAAATCCCTCGAACCATTTTTGAGAAAAGGTAAAAAAAAGTGTTAACAACGACTTTTTTCACCTATAACGATTTTTTTAACCCCTTAAAAATGATCATTTTAAGCTGATTTTTCTACAGTAGCTAGCTCTTGAGTATAGAAACCCAACCCCGAAATTTGGATTTCTTTATGCCGTACCGTAAAGTCGCAATCGTGTACACGAGTTACATACACACATACATACATACAATTTTTAGAAACGTATAGATATGGGTTCAGGTTGAACAATATACCCATCCTAGCATGAGTTTCAGAAATTGATTTTCAGGGTGATTGCAAGACTTCCCCTTGACCCTTAGGATTAGAAAGGGGAAAGTAAAAATCAGATCGATCTTCTGATCGGAATGAGCCCCTGAGTTTATCTGTAGCTTGATGTCCCAGAGAGTCTACCGAATTTCACTTCCTATGGTGAACGGGTGAGAATTTGACATTTTACTCCTTCCCTTGAACCCCTCACTTGGTTGGGGCGGATCCGAAATCCTAAAAGGCCCTTCGTCAAGTCAAACGTTGGGTTTACTTTATATTTCTTCAAAATTGGCTGAAGGCTAAGGAGAACTAGTAAAAGTGGATAGATAAAAAGTAAGATAAGAGGAGACGCGAAAGAAGTCCATAAGCGAAAAATTTTGATGCCTCGTTTTAGTTGATATAGAATCGATCTACCGTTACATATTTGGTGTTAGGTGACTTAGAGGACATGCCCCTCTCAGGGTACGCAAAGAAAATTGAGTTTGACCCGACAGGGTGAGGTCGGGAGGTGGCCAAGGCTGTAGTCCATAAGCGCTAATCCCGTCTGATGATGCTTCAATCTCGAACCAAAAGCGCCAGGTGAGTTCTCGAATCTCATTAGTTGGATTGTCAGAAGCGCCAGCTTATGTCCGGAGACAACTTTACGAGTGATTGACAAAACCACTAGGATATGTCGGAAGAGGCTAGGAAGTTCAAAATCACTGGGCGGGTCGAAGTAAAAATCCTTAAGAGTTGTCGAACATATGATACGATGTTTAGTTGGTCGGGTGAATCCGGTCGGTAACCATGTTCCACTAACTTCATGAGTACCAACAAGGCGTTCAATATCCGTCTTCGATAATTTTTTTTTTAACACAGAATGTGTTTTAGCCATGGACTAACTAGCCGAAAATGGAACGCGGGAAGGTAACGAAATGTGTGACGGATGATTTTCACGTACAACCGAGTCGTTGCTAGGGATATGGTACTTCGTCGTTTTTCATCCCACAAAATTCGTTGACCATTCGTTCGAAAGCTCTCGATTTATCCAACAATATTATGTTAACTACTGCGAAGTGCGTGTCCAACAAACTGAGTTATGAGCATGGTTATATAAATAATTGTTTACACACAGGTGATCATTCTCAATAATTGATATTGTGAACATGATTGCAACCGCTTGTTAATTTCTGATGATTTCATTGAGCTTGTGTTTCGATGATTTGATTCATAGCAGGTGATCTGAGTATTACGAAAACGGTTTGATTTGTGAAGCGGAGGTTAAATAATTTGAATAGGTAATTTCTATACTTTACACTCTAGGAAGCTGTAATTTCGTTTGTAGCCTCTTTAGGACATTTACTTGACGATGCTCAGGGTCCGGATCAGATGTGTGGCTCTTAAAGCTAATTTCTATGCTTTGCACTCTAGGAAGCTGTAATTTCGTATGTAGCCTCTTTAGGACATTTACTTGACGATGCTCAGGGTCCGGATCAGATGTGTGGCTCTTAAAGCTAATTTCTATGCTTTACATTCTAGGAAGCTGTAATTTCGTATGTAGCCTCTTTAGGACATTTACTTGACGATGTCCAGGGTCCGGATCAGATGAGTGGCTTTTAAAGCTAATTTCTATACTTTACACTCTAGGAAGCTGTAATTTCGTATGTAGCCTCTTTAGGACATTTACTTGATAAATCGCTCTTGATTTATCACGAATTTATTTCGTATTTTTTTTCGTAGTTTCATACTATAACTATATAAATTGATGTTATAAATGAATAGTAAACAATGACGCTTGTTTGGTTGTCACTTGGTTGCGCGACAACGCAAACACATTCTGTGTTTCAATAATTTCGTCCGAAGTATGTAAATAGAGGTAACCGGGGGCGAGGCGCGGAGCGCCGAGTTTTTTTTTTTTTTTTTCTTTTTACCCGCTAGTTTGGGTAGGTATAAGTAGACGGCGGTCGCGAGAGATTCCGCTGTACTAATAAAAATTGTGCCGCGTATGTGGTGACGACTGGGAGTGTTAATCATCCTGTAAATGATCATTTGAATGAGTTGTGTGAGTACCTGATTTCCATTTCGTCTCTTGTCAATTTGTTGCAATTTCTTCTGGGCAAACGGTTGGCGCTTTTGACAACGGAGTTTTTCGGCTGGTTGTGTGAGGAGAGGTGGCGCTTTTGACATTACTTAGTCTCGGGTCGTTCAGAGAGCTGGCGCTTTCGGAAGATTCTGGGGGGTCATTAGCGCTTTTGGGTGTTACCGGTGGCCAATATTTGGTGGAAGTTCTCCATTTGTTCTCCTTAGTTTGTTACTTATCTCGGCGCATCTCGTTGTAATGGTTTTTTGAAGGCTTGGCAATGCGAGACAAGCGTCTTACTGGATAAATTAAACATACGCCCAGGCTCAATCATCCTTACATGTATGATATGAGGAGGAACCTGTAAAAATATAATTGTACCTTTAGTCATTCTACAAAAGAAAATGTTAAAATATGGGTTCAGTAAACCCCAAAGATACCCGAAGATTATGTCGGTTTGGGGCCTTATCCTACGATAGTAGGGGGCCAATTAAACATGACCGCTCGAATGACTAATCATTAGTGTGTCAACCAATAAATTAGCCAAACAACAGAAAATCTATACCAGTAGAAATCCTGAACATCAGTTACTTGATTGATAAATACGACACTTCCATCAGTGCTATGTTCTGTAGAACATAGCAGCTGATGAACCGCAGCTGGAAAACACATTTTCCTTGCGCTCAAAAAGCTTGAATTTCAAAAAAATTCAAATTGTATGTTAAATAACATTATACAATACGGTAATTTACGAAAATTCACTTATACGATCATGCTGCATGACTGAAACTATACGTTCTTGCGCCAAAAAATCAAGCTTTCCAAACGAAAGGATGAGTTCGTTGGCCAACACGTTTTGAGCACATTAAATTAGCCAAATTTCAAAAAAATGTACTAAAAAATCACTAAAAACGGATAAAAATCGTTAAATTTATATTTTTTGGTGGAATATTATCAAATAAAGTTTATAAACTATGAAATAGAACATTTAAAAATTCATGTACAAAAGTATGCTGAATAATATACTTAAAATTCATTAAAGTTTGCTAAAAAATCGATAAAAACTGCAAAAAAAGTTATAAATTCAAAACCTCTATTTGATTAGGAGATTATTATTTAGAATACTTTTTCGCCATAAAAATAATAGTTAACAATTTCCTTGCGCTCAAAAAGCTCAAATTACAAAACAATTTACCATTACACAATGTGGTAATTTACGTAATTTACGGAAATTTGCTCATAATGTCATGCTGCATGACTGGACCATTAAATATCTTTAGAATTCTTAATTTATTAAGAATATCTGATCGATCACACAACCACCACCTGCTATACAACACTTCTTCTACTCCAGATCAAGATGGCTGCGAAAACGAATTACTCTTCAATATCAACGAGGCCTATATTTAGCATTTCTAGCATAAGAGTGACCTGTCATATCTTTTTCTGTACTGAGAACAGCATAATTCAGGTTGAACAGATCGGTTAGGCTGCGCTATTACATGCCACAGCGCCCATAAACTATAATATCAAAGAGTTGAAGACCACCAGACGTACATTCACGAAGGTGGACAGTGGCTTGAGAGATTTTTCTTGATTTCTCTCGCTTTAAGATAGAGAGGTTTGTCGAAGGTTAAAGTGGCGATTTGCTGTCCTGAGGACTTCCCTGTTTTCTTACTACACATCAAGCTGTATTCCTAGTATTGTAATAGCTTGGAGGGAAATTAATTAATGGTTGGTAACCGATGAATGTGATTTCATAAGGCAGTTATACAGCGACAAACTTCGAAAATTGCATACTTAGTTTCAAAGATATAAGCAAAAAAGTGAAAGAAGTTCGATAATTTGTCCGAAAGTGCCCGAGCCCGAAAGGAGCGTGTTAATCCCTCAGATGAATTGCGACCGATCATGTAATTTTTTCCTCAATAAGTTCAAGATGTTTTTCGATATTTCTATCTGTTGTACAATATTAATATATTTAACTGACTTTATCTCTCTTATAATATTGAAATACCTAATTTCCAGCCCCTATTTCAATGGTATTGACCCTAATCGTAGTACGTGATTGGTGATAAGAACTGCGTCTGATCGTGTACCTGAGTGAATAACCGGTCAGACTTTTCTGAAAATTTTTAAGTAGGTAATTTATAATTGTAATATGCTATGGAAGAGTTATCTAAAACCACAAATAGATACTCACACGTGTAAAAAGTTGGATTTTACACATTATGCAATGTGCTCAATAACTACAATATTAATCTGTCAGATGAATTGTGCTTGATTTCGTCAGGATTTGTATTGCGCCGGCCGAATGTTTAATACACAGAATATCAAATAAATAAAAATCAAAGTTCTAACCCATTCAGAGCAATGTGTTGAAGAGTTAACATGAATTACTAATTAGTTATCCAATATTTAAGAACTTGAACAATCTAAGAATAATTTCAAACTTCTGTTGTGTTATAATAATAGTGGTTTCGCGATTTTTCTCAATAATTTGTACTATTTATTAAGCCAATATTTTAGAGCACTTTTTAAATTTGTTTTACACTTTTATCTGTGTACTTTTAAAAATGCTTTTTTTTTTTTTTTTGCTTGATTTTCTAACGAGCGAACGGATCATCTCAATTCTAATGTCAGATACTGTCAGTAATGACATTAACATACGCCCACAGAGGTAGGGATAGTTATCAAAGTCCTGAATCGTAATCAATGATCCAAAATAGATTCCCATTCAAAAAAGTTCGAACATCTAATTTTAAAAAAATATGAAGTAATTATCTGTTACTCATATACTCGTACAACAAAACCATGTTGCCGTGAGATATTTGTTCTGTTTGCTGCTAGATTTTATGTAACCTTTGTTGGGTGCATCAGTGGAGGGCCAGTTCAATAAAAAAGGCTAAAACCTGTTATAATCGGGTTGTGTTCTATCGACTACTGAAATCAATAGAAGATATTTGGATTCTTGAGGATTGGTGAAATGAAAAGAATTCGCCGGCTCTTTTCATCACCAGTTGCTCGGACAGGGAAGCCGCCATGGTTTGTGGGGCCCGGGACCGGTCGGGGTGGCACCTGACCGGCGGTGCACGAGGGTTTTTATTCATTTCTCACGCTCCAGACGAATTTATATCCCGAAAGGATATACCTAGTTTATGATTCTTACAATTAGTCCTGTTCTACATAATTCTATAATTTATAATATTAACTGTGTATAAAGATTGCAATGTACAATTTGAATGAAAAGCACGGAAATGAAGATATCTGAAACCGAAATTTATCTTCCTTGTTGAGGGCTGGGATGTTGGATTACCTTCTATCATATCAGGAATTACCATTTACACAATACACTTGAACGAAATTAAAAGGTTTTTCTTCTGAGTACCTTTGTTGGTTTAAAAGGTATTTCTCTAACTACATACATCAGCTTTGAAGGGAATAACCTCTTTTTGTGCAAGGTATTGTGAGGGATCTATCTCCATCTCAGATCAACATGTGGTAGAGTACAGAAAAGAAATTTTCCAAGCGCTGAAGAAGAAATATAAATATTCCAAAACGACTGTTTAGAAGGAAGTTTTTTCGACCGACGTAGAACTCAAAACATTTTTTCTTGCAATTTAATTATTTGAAAATAAAGTGAGTTTCCAGGATCAGTTCTTATGTTGACTTCATCGAGGCATAAATGGTTATGAATTTAGATTGTTGTGTTTGATTTAAATAAAGCCATAAAATAAGGCGTCAAGTTACTAGGTAGGTATGCAGTTCACATTTTTCTAGTTTATAGCCGCCGTTCATTGGAATTTGATGTTATTGCTATATATTTCCATACTTTCCATTCAGAGTAGGTACCCATTTCAACATTTGCAATAGCTGGTGGGCTTACTGTTTCCAAAGTGATTTTTGACCCATTACTCTTCAAAAATGTAGAGATCTACAGCGTTATCAGTCAGTGGGTCACTATTGGTCTTGGTTGGCTTCCAAGTAAGGTAGACTATGGTCATTCCAGGCTGTTGGTACATAAGTAACACTTGCCGCATCGCCTCAGCACGACTTTCAGGTGTATCCCGAAACATCGGGCGCCCGATCGAGTCCGCCCGCTCAACCCTAATAACCGACCGTCCGGGAAAGGAGAGGAACGGTCAACGGAGGAAGCTCCCAAACCTTATTTCGAATGTGAGAACTCGCCGCCCTCTGCAAAGCGCATGCTCTTTCTATTGAGCCGTCTGATGCTGCCCCCAGATACAACCTGGAAGAAGGTTCCCTTCGGCCCCGAACGTGTTAAACTGCGGGTAACGAGGCGATGCTAATCCGAGCGATTGGTCCACGCCTCGCGGCTTTCTCCCACGGTAGCTCCCGAGTCTCCTCTACCGTCAGTTACACATCTTAACTCTCCCTGCAGAACTGGAGAAAATGTCAAATTCATGGAGTCACATCAACCGGGAAACGTGCAATCTGATATGACTGGTGGTTTTCCACGGTCTGTTAGCTTGAGCCGAAAGGGGGAGTATAAGCGATGGCGACTTTTCTTTAGGAAAGTCAGTTTCGCGGACGTGCACCGGTAATCGCAGCATTGTACAACGCAACGTCACGATTCACGTGAGCAAATGCTGCCATAAAGCACTCATGATACTTAGAGAGATAGTTCCAGAAAGCCAAAACTGACTCATATTTTGTGTAACACTCAGAAGTTCAACTTGTAATGCTAACACATCAACAATATCTATGATGATTCTACTATTGTTCCAAAGTATGTTAACACTACGTAAATATATATCATCAATAGAATCATATCACATGTCTACCAAGTTTCATCAAATCACGCTAGGTTTTCCAATACTTTCTGAACAGATTAAACTAGTGTGGGTGCCAATTAGTGATGTTTCGGGAGAAATCGTGAAAATTGCGGTTTTAGAAAAAATTGAGTTGTGGGTGGAATAATTTCATTATTACTAGTCTCTTATGTATTCAATAATATTTCTTATCCAATAAGCTGGGTCTGTGTATTAAAGATTTGATTAGAATATCAATCTCTCCTCTATGAATCATCAAAATATAAGTAACGTGTCCCTTCGGGTTCAGTAGTAGGGAAGTATATAATTCGAAATTAATTGGCAACTCTCTTATATTTGAGATTTTAACAATTACGCAGTCAACTAAAAACTACTAAGCCATAACAACGGATGTTTTTTTAATATCATTAAACATTCCTAAAAACGTCATAAGCATCATAAAACTCCTGGAATTTAGAATTATATTCTTTAGTATCATTCTTGTATAGCATCTACCTTTATGCATAAATTTAGTCGGTTTCACCCCGGATTACATCTCAGTAAAACTTTGGTAGTTTAAATATTGTAGTTAAGGACCATTAAACGAATTCCCCTCCCTTCGGCACTTTTACAGACGGGAGTGAGAAACGGAAGAAACGCAGTGGATAACTCCTTTCCCTCTGTTTGGTTTATTTCCTTCTCTCCAAGTACAAATTCTTTTACTATATCATGCAGGGACATCCCGTCACCCTCTTCACCCCACTGAC
Organism: Adelphocoris suturalis; assembly: GCA_030762985.1. Taxonomy (NCBI): domain Eukaryota; kingdom Metazoa; phylum Arthropoda; class Insecta; order Hemiptera; family Miridae; genus Adelphocoris; species Adelphocoris suturalis. The sequence goes on from CM061040.1 coordinate 139,459,749, forward strand.
TCAACTGGTGTTCCTCTTCATCGCTCACTCTCCCCTTGAGATGTATAGGTACCTTTCCATGAAGGACCCATCCAAGCCGTGTCTTTGTAGCAACTGGGCCATTCCATGACCTATGCACAACTTTCAGTGGAATCGCTAAGGCCCAGTTATCCTCACCCAAAAAGTTTATCTATAATTTGAAATTAATTGGCAATTCTTTTATATTTGAGATTTTAAAAATTACACAGTAAACTCAAAACTACTAAGTCATAACAACGGATTTTTTTTAATAACATCATAAACATTCCTAAAACATCATAAGCATCATAAAACTCCTGGAATTTAGAATTATATTCTTTAGTATCATTCTTGTATAGCATCTACCTTTATGCAGAAATTTAGTCGGTTTCACCGTACCATTTTCTCAATTTTTCTCTGTCTGTCCGTATGTTTGTCCGCTTTTCACGGTTACAGGGGTCATTGGACAACTGATATGAGTGGGGGAAATGTCTGTATCAGTCCAACTTAAATTATAGGCTATTTGAAGTTTTTTTAAAATTTGAGCCAAAGGGTTTTTTTTTGGGAGGGGGAGGGGGTGAGATGGGGTATGGGGGGGGGGGGGGGGGGGTGAAATGGGATTATCTTGGACATCACTAAATAAACTGGAGCTGATTGGTAAGAAATGTTTGAAATACTCTTACTTGAATCGCAGACTACTTCAAGTTTTCCAGTCTAACCCATAGGGGGGTGGATCCACCCATTCAGTGGATACTGAATAAACTGGGGACCTGATTGCTAAAATATGCTTGAATTACACTAACTACTACTTGAAACTACTCACAGGCTACTTGAAAATTTTCAAATCTGAACCATTACGGGTATTTTGAGGGAGGGATGGGGGTGGAATGGGCGTATCTTTAACAGCACTGAATAAACTGAGGACCTGATTGATATAATATGTTTGGATAATACTGAAATACCACAGCCTACTTAGAAATTTTAAATTCCGACCCATAGGGTGTTTTCGGGGGAAGGGTTTGGAACTTTGAAATCTCTGAACAAACTGGGGATCTGATTGGTCGAATATATTTAGATTACGTCAACCTCAATCACAGGCTATTAAAATGTTTTCTAGCCTCAACTGTACGGAGGTGTTTGTGGTAAGGAAAAAAAAAGGAGGGTGGGTACTTTTAAGTAAAGATTTTTTTGAACCAGATCCATAGGGGTGTCACAAAGTATGATGGGTGAGGGGGGCCAAGTCAACCTGTGCAACCCGTTGCGTATAATCAAGTCAACGGGTGAACCAGCTAGTCGTACATAAAATGTTTTCGTGTACCTTGGAGACTAAATACTTATAACCGTCAGTGTTATCGGAAACCAAATTTTTATTTTCATCCATCCAGTGAAATGTAATCTTACTTCAATTTCAAGGATCGACTTAAATTCTAATGCATAACTGACCTTGTATCATGAATCGATTTGCCGCGTTTATTGCTTGGTACATCAATTTAAATTTTCAGAAACATTCCTTGTTAACATAAATAATTTTGATACCTGGGGATAAGATTTCGTTCCCTCATTCTCCCAGGTGACTTCCAGCGATATCGGGGTCGACTCCGTTCTTCTCTTGGCTTTACCAAAATAGGGTAGAGAGTATATCCCACGTCCTCCGATAGGCCTAAACCGTGGTGTCCATTGAAGCGTCCTTGGGCTTCCCTCCTTCTATTTACTTAAGCACTTATTCCTATCGAGATAGAAAAGAGTACGAGCTACGTGATACAATTGCCCGGGGCCTTTTCGGTATCGCGAGCAAAGTGGAGGTTCCATTAGCGCTTGACCATCTTCGACGAGACCCAACGTTCAGATAAGGTGGCACGCTTCGGCGCATGCGCCAAAAAAAGACGGATACCCTTCTTTTTTTTCGTTCGTCAAACCACTCCGGCGGAAGATCTGGTAAAGTGGACAAAGTGGCTGAGCGGTAAGGCATTCCTCCCGGTTGTTGGGCACTACTCACCTCCTTACTTGACGGAAAGTATCTCAGTTCCAAATGGGGCTTTCAGTTTTAGGACAAGTGTTTCTTCTTATGTACATCTGTCTCTCTTACCCCAACTGCGTTCACCCAAGCAACACCATTAATTTTGTCTGGTTCGTCGGCTTTTGCTCTCAATTTTATTATATAATATAAAACAATGCTGTAAGCCTATTGACGTAAAACACAGCTCTGCTTTGTCATTATGGAAACTAAATACTACCACACTCGAGATCCGGTTGCAAACCACATATTTGGAAAGTATTGAGTTGTTACCGTGCGTTCTTGACCGACCGAATAGTTTCAAATAATTCTCCCATCTTTCAATTATTCTAATAAATTTCAACGTAGCTTCTATATTTCATGAGACAAAGTGTTCGAAATTGAAATTTATCATATAAAAAATAACGATAATACAACCAAAATGCGAATACAAATAAGAACATAGGGCCTTATGGGCCGTATGGGGCCTTTTCTGTTATATCCCCGCATATTTCCGTTAATTCTCTACTATTCATTCATTCTGACCTGTATGTCCAACTAATCTGAATTTTTACTAAGGGACCCTTTTGTTTTTCCAAATTTTTTCACGTACACAAATTTAATTCAATGTGCGTAAAGTTTAATTCATTTGGCGAAAAGTTTCATTCATTTCACACAATGTTAATTCAATGTGCGAATGCTATAAGTATATATTCCATTCTATAACAGATGTTGTATTCCTATTCAAGGTTGCACGCAATTTGAAATTTATAACTACAAATTTTGTTGAATCAACAATTATCCTCTTTCTGAAATGCAATCGAAGAGTTAACACACTGGAGCTGTTTCGTGCTGGGTGCTCAAACTTTACATATCTACCTATCATCCATAATGTATACATCATCAGTAATGCAGGCTGGCCTGGCATTAACGATGGTGGCTCTTCTGTTGGTACCAGTGCTCTGAGTAGGTATCAGCAGAGGGATTTCAACAATGATTAGATGCATGTGGTCCCTCCATAAAAAATGTATTGTCTTTACCATTATGTACGTTACTTAACCTTCATCCCGTGGCATCGCCGGTAATCTTCCATCCATAGCACAAAAACTTGGATATCTTGAGCCTGAAGTTACCCAGAAGCTCCGTCATTTATTAAGTATTAAATGAGTTACTCAAAATGACGATGTAGTCACCTGTGAGATCAGCAGCCCGTGAATGCCAGTCACAATCAATTGTTCTTTCCAGCAGTCCGAGTAACATATGAGTATTAATTTCTTGTGTGCTTATGGTTTTACTGCTGTACATGTAGAAACTATATTGTAAGAGTTGGAAGTGTTTTGCGCCGTAGAAGTGTCCAAAATGATCATAATTCCGTGTTGTCACGAAGTGTTTTTTAACCAGAAATAAATTGGTACCATAATCCATTGGGGATAGGTACGTCTGTATCACATGTCTGTATTCTTCTATGTTCATTTATTCTATCAGGTCTTCCCTCGTATACCTTCTTGTAGTTGCTAATTTATTTGTAGCAATGAGACTGGTAGTTCGTACCCACTTTACCAGAAATTATTGTACATTAACCTTTAATATTAAATACAACTACAGTTGCTAAAATTGTGATTTTTCTTCAAATGTGAAGAATATAGTTATTGAGACGAAAAGTACCTAGGGACTCCAACGTTCACTCAACTTTACTAATTTTGTTGCTACGTTCTCAAGTAATTGCTATATTGCTTAGCGTTCTATAAGATTTCAAAGTTGTTGTTGTGATATGACTGTGAATATTATACCATTAGTAAGGTAGTCGACAAATATGTTTACGAATACAAGCTATAGGCTTAAAGGCATGCTTTATCCTTAAAATTTACAACTTCAAATTGTAATAGCCAATTATTAATTAGTATATTAATATTATACATATGAATGATTGTAATTTTTATGTTAACATGTGTATTTAATACTATGTAAGAAGAATATACCTGTAAGATATAAGAAAATACCGTTCTCGTGCCGAAAAATCGATCTATTTAAATGAAAGGATGAGTTCGTTGGTCAGCACTTCTTGAGCACAATAAATTCACCATAAAAAAACCTAATTTAAAAATAGCTTGAAACAGCTAAAATCGTTGAATTTATGTTTTTATCAAGATTTCCGACAAAAAAGATTATCAACAATCAATCAGAACATTATGAAATTTAACAAAGCTGAACAAATAAACAAGCTGAATAAGCGGATGATTAACAAATAAATAAATACATTTTAATATTATTGAATAAAAAATTTATAAAAACAGTTCTTTTAAAGATTCAATTGGAAGTTAACCATTTCTTTGCTCTCAATGTGCTCAACTTTCAAAACAATGTAGCATAATAAGAATATGATGTTCTACAAAAATTCGATGATTCGATCATGCTGTATGACCGAAACCTTTTATCGCTCATAAGTATGTAACTCCACCATTCTCGAAATATGTGTTTTTATCATACTTCAGGACTTCCGATTCAGTTCTTACTTTTTATGAGCACTAAGGTGTACTAGTCTCCATGATTCCATAACTTCTGATTCTAGTCAAGTGGGCATGCGCGAAGTCACGTAACTAGCAATCAACTTGCAGGTTGTTAGTCAGTCGTCAGTAAAATAATCCTCTACGATCATATAGCCGTTTTTATGTGAATAAAATGTACATAAAAAGGCAGATCGGCCATTGTGAATGTCCAGGTGACTTGGAAGTGGATTGCAAGCTGATTTTTGAAAACCTGAAATATGGGTCAAAGAGTGAGAGGACATGGGTCTCCTGAGGTACTGCTAGTGCCCATTGGTCCTCCCGACCGGAGCAGGCTCCCACAATTGAATATAATTTAAGGGTCTTACCTCGTAAGGAACTACAAATATACTTATATACTTAGTGTAGATATGTATTATCCTCATCTAGGAAGTGTACTTTCTCGTTATGTCTAATTAGGAATGACATTATTCACAATAAGTGATTATAATAGTAATGCGCGAGTTTCGATTTTGTGAAATTATCGCGTTTTTATTCTTAACGCCACATTATAATTGTAGTACTCTATCTCATTTTTTATGGCGATGGTTGGTAGGAAATTGGTTGAGATCGAAATCAGTAACGAAGGCTTTACGAGTCCTCTTGTCCTCATTTTACGGCTCAATAAAGCGTAGGTGAGGACCGTGGCTACCACGAAATAATATGGTTCGAGCGGGTAATTTGAAAGCAATGTGAGAAATTGTGGTAGATACGATTTCTTTCCATATAATTGAAGAAAATGTTGCATCGGTTTACCGTCATCAGACTGCTCTGAAACTTCCATTGAAAATTACACTCAACATTTTACAGCGGTTAAATACACACTGAACCATTCTTATAATTCTTATAATTAGGCATCGTTTTACCACGACTCCTAATTTGACTCTAATTATAAAATTATGTTCGTGAATCGCACTTGATAATTTCAATTGTTTGGAATTTCCGGAGTGAAACTCACAGCCCTTGAATGAAGAACTGGAAATTACGTACCGATTTATTGATTCTTCTTACTCCGGATCACTCGTCCATCTGATGTGACTTTTCTTGAGACGGAATAACACGGGGTTATTCTCATTTATTTATTTAATCTATTTTTTATATTGAAGACGCCTGGAATGAGCTAGATGAAAACCCTTATGTTCGCAAGGAAATAGTATTTTCTTGAAAGTAAAACAATTTAATATTTTTCTGAGATTTTGGAGGATTTGACCAATATTCATTGATTCGATCATCGCCGTCGTAGTGTACTGTGACATATTTTTACTGATGAAAGTTATTCATTCTGAAAATCCTAATAGCCCAATACTTCACAAAAAAGCCTTTCTCTCTCCAAATTGTTTTTTATTCTTCTCCATCGTTTCTCCACAGAAACTGAGGTTTCTTCCGAGAGATGAAAATTGAATTGAAAATATCAAATTTAAAATGGTAAAATCTCTGTTTTGTTCAAATGTGAAAATCCAGTTTAAAGTGATCAGTTCATGAAAATCCAATTTAAAATTTTGTTTTCATAAACTGATAATTTTTAATGGGATTTTCATACAAAAAAGACGAGATGTTACAATTTTAAAATTCATATTTGAATTTAATTTTCATCTTTCTGAAGATACCCGGTTCTTGGGGAGAAACTTCGGAGAACAATACAAAACGTTTAAAGGCCTATTAACGATTCAACTATTAACGAATTTTCACCAAAACTAAAGCTAAGTATTTCAATGGCTCCAATTCGAAAATTTTCTTAATTGAAATCCTTTTTGAGACATCCTGAAACGAATCCTAGAGCTTAACATATTATATATATATGTACTATACATATATATCCAGATGTATGTATGTCCTCCCAGACGACAAATTGGCAAAATTTCTAGAAAATCGCTAAAAAAAGGCCAAAAACTATTGAATTTATACATTTTAGCAGACTAATGCTCCAATATAACTTATTAGCTATAAAATAGAACATTCAAAAATGTATGTACAAAATCGTGCTGAAAAATTTACTCAAATTTCAATAAATAGCTAATAAAATCAATTAAAACTACAAACAAGTTCCACTCATGACCTATGAGCAAATTTTCGTAAATTACCATACCATAGTATGTTTTTAAATTGTTTTGAAGATTCGTGACTTATAGAAAACATATATTATTATCTACCAATTTTATCGCAAAAACGTCGATCTAACTAATATTCTGCAATTAAAAAATACTTTGGATTTATAGTTTTTTATTGAAGATTTTATAAATTTTTTTCTCAAATATTAATGAAATTCAAGTACCTTTTCACAGTTAGCTGACCAGGAAAGAACTTATCAATCAATCGTTTCTTAATGACCGAAAGATTTCCCGATCAAATATGTACGTCCTAATTCAGAAAATAAGAGACTTCAGGTCATTCAGCTGATCAGAAAAGATCCCATAGTTTCAACCGTCTCTTAAAGCGCCACAGTAACCCTATGACATTTCAACATCCAAGGGTGAACAAGAGATAATTTATCTTACTCAGCTGATCAATCAACAAGTTGTTCAATCGCGTCTTGATGTCCCAGGGAGTTTCCTTTTCAAACTTCAACTAAGCAGAGTTGAAATGTGAGAAGTCAATTCACTCTGCTGATCTGTAAAGAGCCAATCATTTTAATCGTTTCTTAATATCCCAGAGAGTCTTCCTATCAAATTTAAACATCATTGGATGAACAGGTGTGAATTTAGATCACTCAGCCGATCAGGAAAGAACCCATAATTTCAATCGTCTCTTAATGATAACCCTTTCGAATTTCAACTTCCCAGTAAAATACCTACTATTTACTAGTTCTTACTACTTAATAGTACTCAACCATTTAGTGCTTTCTTTTCGTAGGTACTAATTTCGTAGGACGAACGGATTTCGAATTAACGGTGTTATTATTCCATAACGACGATTCCATAACAATTGCTCTTAGAAAAACATATAACCGCTATTTGGTGTCTCATTTTTGCAAAACAAAACGTTACGCTTTTGGGCAGTTAGGTCATGGCTAAACCATGTTACATGCTAAAAACAAAAAGAATGCACCTAGTTACTTGAATAATCTAGTTAATTGAATATATATATATATATATATATATATATATATATATATATATATATATATATATATATATATATATATATATGTAAGATTCAATGTACCTTGAATCTCATTTCAGATATCTACCTACTATTTATTTACGCAGCAATTAATTTTGGTTTGTACAAGGACCTATGGCCCTATCTAGTAAGTAAGATAAGGTACGATTTGTATATATTGTTCGTAAACTGAAGGAAGACTCAGTTGTGGTTGATACACCAAAGTGTTAACATCGGTGTTTGTATCGATTTCCTTTCTTTTTATTTATCCTTCGGAAAATAGACTTTCGTTATAGATTCAGGTGAGCCTTTGTATTCATTATGTACCTACTTAGAGATGATTATTATTAATTTCATATTTGTAATTTTGTAATATATATATATATATATATATATATATATATATATATATTTTTTTTTTTTTTTTTTCAATTCAATCGATTGCAGGGTTTGACTACAGTTCAAGCGTGTAGGTACCGAAAATTCCCATGTCTTGAACAACGCTCAACATCCAACGCGCCAACCCGTTTTGCGCTCATCCTCGCTTGGCGCGGAGCCCCTACAACAGCATGAGACTCGTGCTCCCAGACTGATTTGTACTCCGTTGGCAAAAAGATAACCCTTTCGCCAGTCATTGAATGGACTTGCCAGCCAACGGGCAATGGTAAGGAGGGGGAGGGGATTTTGCCTTCCAGAAGGCAGAAGAGACTCTGAGTTACTGCGTGACACCGCCCGGCCGCTTTGAGTGACAACCCCGGCCGTCCACTTAGCATACAAAAGGAGACCACACAACCACCTAGCTATTCATTCGAACTCAGTTCTTCTTCCTCCTCCTCTCCCGTCCTTTATCCCCCTTTTCCCTATACATATCCCAACTCGCGGTTTGAGCTTTACAAATAGTTTCTGCACTGGGCTTGGCACGCTATCCCTCGCGTCGGAACATTCATGACTCACGGCCCTTTATTGCCGTTACAATATCATATATATATATATATATATATATATATATATATATATATATATATATATATATATATATATGAAAACTGAAAAAGTGGGACCTTTAGGATTTGTTTCAATATGCCTCAAAACTGATTTCAATGTAGAAATGTTTCAAAAATTTTTATTTTAAAAATTTCCGAGCCATTGCAATATCCTACGTAAATTCGCTAAAACGAATTTTTCCAAAGTGGATATGTTCTTTTTTGATAAATTGCATACCCTTCTGGGATTCTGTGGAAATAGGAAATAAAGAAGGTTTACTTCAGGCTGTGGTTCAGGTTAACCCGTCAGAATCACCAGAGCGCCTTCGGACAGACCAAATCCAGGTCGCGATCCCTTTTCAGAACGTAGTTTTATCGTGGACAAGTCCTGGACTGTCCGTCCGAAAAAACCTAATGGGAGGACAGCGAATATATGCCGCGATCTAGCAAAAATCATAACAAGCTTTTAACTACAGTCGATACTCTTGCAGGCATAGCAACTGTCCAAAGCTGCACGCTTGTTCAGCTACCTTGTGAGCCTTTTTTTCTCTTCTCCTACGCTTCTACCCACAACCAGTGCGGGGCAAACAGTAGTTACGACTAATAGCTGATATCAACAACTAAATTAGTTACTGCAATCGCGAATAATAGCTACAACAAATTATCTATCAGCTATTATCTTCATAGTAACTAATCCTGTTATTCAATTAGATACCACTAGTAAGTATAAGCTAATTTGGTTACTACTAGTAACTATCACTATTTAGTTTTTATTCGTTACTCGCGCAAACGATAGCGAAGTAATAACTAAATTTGCTTTCGAATTTACCTGTAAGTGGCGGAAACATTGTTTTCACACTCGGGAGATGAAATGGCTGTAGCATTACTACATGATCGAATTATTGAATTTTTTCTTCCCTTATATATCCACCAAAGTAGTGCATGTTTGGATATTTCTAGTTGAAATACATGGAAACACTAATCAACATTGTGTTTTCACTAAAACTAGCTCATATAGTCAAGCTGCTCAAAGAAGATTTCCCGCTACATTTCGACTGGTTCCGATTTTGATGTTTCCAACGAAAAGAAAAAATTACATATTTGTTATTATTTGCTCGAATAATAACTGAAAATTAATCATTCATCAGTTTCACCTGCGTGGAATTAATAACTATGCCCACATTATCTATTGGATATTAGTTCAACCAATTTTCCGAAATTATCTATAAGCGGAAGGGATGTAACAAAAAACTAATTCAGGTGACTTTAGTCATAACTAATAAATTGAAGTCATATTTATCAATTAAAACGCTAGTTTTACCAAACACTAGGTTATTAAAGTTAGTTATGGGTGGTAATTAATAACTGTTAGTTAAACGGTTAGTTGGTTAAATTGTTAGATATAACGTCAGGTGAACTTGAAAATTAGTCGGATAATGCCCCACTCTGTCTGTTATTAGGTACGAGGTGCCCATGAATACAGTAGAGAGTTTTCGCAACGCTGAGTCGTAGTCGAGTGGGAGGAGTTACTAATAGAAATGGAGCATTGCGCATGCTCGCAAAATGCTAAAGGTTAGCGGTCAAATCGTTTTACGAATAGAAAAATCCTATTCGTAGCTCACGGGAAGCTCCAAATACGCACGTAACCTTCCATGACTATAACCTATAATCAGTTTTCTTGGTTCCTATTTCCAGCTGGCATGACATGCATATTGTGATATTCGCGATTTTCAAAAAAAGTGGTGTTTGCAAGATTTATCCTAACTTAAATTATACTGATGAGGTTCCTTATCATTGGATTCTAAATGTGGAGAATATTTGTGTACAAGTCTCAGGATGGCATCCTAGGTACTAATTTCCTTAATAGATAACCATTTAACTTGCGCTAACCTTAAATGTTTGTTAAGGGCAAAGCTCCGATATTGATAGATCGATTTTGATGAAATGGTTAGATATTGTGCCACTTATATATACATTCTAATACGTGACAAAGGGCAAAATTAGCATTCTCTATATGTGTCTATCTTCTATGTAAGTGGCAAAATCTCATGTGCCACGTGAGACAAGACATGTTTTTGCAATGTTGTTCCAATGTTTTTTTTGGGAACTTGTACTTGCGGACATACGTATAGTTAAACTCCAGTTATAATTGCCATGTTTGTATTTCTCTTTCTGAAAGCTGAAAAGTAGGCAAGGTTTTGACTAGAAAGCTATTAAATATGATATTTTTGAGGTCACTAAAAACCTGGCGGGCGGCCATTGTCTCGTATTTATTGTAAGAAAAGCGGAGCTGTGTAAGCGGAACAGTCGGAAATTACTATCGTAGTGTCCAGAGTTACAAGGAGCACCCCGCTGGCGGTAACGAGATATCTCGGGAGGACGTATTAGCTGAAATCCCCGGTGGAACGCCCACGCGGCCGTATTAGCATAGAACCCCAGAAGGTGGTACCTGTGAAACTTGGAAGCAGGTGTCTTCGCGTCTCTTGTGTTTCAGGTGTAGGTAACCTTTAGCTTCGAACCGGGTTGAATTACGTCGACTTGGCGGTTTCCGATCCGGCGATAACGTCAAGCCGTTTTCCTGAATGAACGCGGAGGTGGAGACGCTCTAGTAAAGCCTGGGATGCAGGAGATGCTGTGTTAGATGAAACTGATTCAGTTCACGGTGGGGGGAAATGTATATGAAAAGACTGCAAAATCATAAAGAAGTGGCTAATTATCTTGTTCGTAATTCCATTTTGACACTGACCACTGGACTACCTTGATTCTTGAGTTTGAATTCCTCTGAAATGTTAATATGAGAAATATTGCGAGAGCCAGTGCGTTGCAAAAATCTCATGTAAAATGCATTCGAAGCGGTTACAGGTTGTCAAGAACAATGGAACCCTTACAGAGTGATCTAAAAACCTCACCAAGACGAAACGACTATTGAGGAAGAAGGGCATGTGACAAGTAGATACCTATTTATTGATTATGTGATCATAACTAACTAGTTATTTAGTACTGACGAACTAATTATTTAGTACTGACGAACTAATTATTTAGTACTATCGAACTTATTATTAGCTTTGCGCAATTCTTGAACATCATATCTAGTAGGTTACAGAACGAAAATCGGGGATAATGTTTCTTTGTTTGGACAGTTTAAATGATTACAAAATTTCACCAAGTTTAAATAATTAGAAAATTTCACCAAGTTTAAATGATCACAAAATTTCAAACAAAAAATGCCTTTCTGTGATTAAGCTGGTTTTTTATTTAATTTTTCACCACGGTTTGAATTTGATTTCCATAAACTGATAATTTTAAATTTGATTTAGGTACAGATAGGAAACGTTAGAGATTTTACGATTTTGAATTTTATACTTTGAATTAAACTTTATCATCTTCCTGAAAAAGCTTCAGTTCCTGGGCGGAAATGTTGGAGAAGAATAAAAAACCAATATAAGGAAAGAAAAGCCTTTTTTTGTAAAAAATTTTGTAATTAGTTACAACTTCCAAGCCAATGGACCATCGGAATGGGAATATACTATAAATGACTACAATATTGGATTTCGTGACTAGAGAGTTTTAATGTTAATATTATGTGAGCCGTATTGAGGGACCTCAGCGTAATTTGAATTATAATCTACAGAGTGTACACAAAACAGGTCCGCCATACTATAGGAGTTGATCCTAGAGCTCATTTATGATTAAAAGCTCCTCTCAAACATTTTTTTTAAAGCTTGGTTTTTCAGTAATTTGATTACTCATAAGTACTCATTACGATTCTTTCGAGAATTTTCTTGCGAATGACTTGGACATTTTTGAAAAATTTCTTCACTCAAATTTGTTTTGAGGCATTCTGAAACGAATCCTAGATTTTAACGCTTTTTCATAAATATTTATATATTTATATATGTGTCGTTCCAGACGATGAATCGCCTTGGGATTGAGATAGTAATTCCCAAGGAGGGTTTTTTGTTCTTAAGCCGAAAAATCAAGCTTTACAAACGAAAGGATGAGTTCGTTGGCCAGCACTTTTAGAGCACATTAAATAGGTAAAATTTGAGAAAAATACTAAAAAAATTACTACAAATGACTAAAAACGGCTAAAAGTCATTAAATTGATATATTTTGGTATAATATTGCTCAAATAAAGTTTATTAACTATAAAATAGATCATCCAAAAATTTATGTACAAAATTATGCTGAAAAATGTACTTAACATTCATTAAAATTTGCTAAAAAATCGATAAAAACTGCAAAAAAACTAAAAATTCAAAACCTCCATTTGAATAGGAGATTATTAGTCAGAATACTTTTTTGCCATACAATCAATAGTAAAAAATTTCATTGCACTCAAAAAGCTCAAATTTCAAAACAATTTAACATTATACAATACGATAATTTACGAAAATTCGCTCATATTATCATGCTGCATGACTGTTTTTATCCCGTGTTTTCGACCTCCTGCCTCTAAAACGATCATAACTTCCTTAATTTACTATGTACGTATTTTAAAATTTGAGGATACTGTTGAAAAGAGAATTAAATTTGCAATCGGATCATTTTAAGGAATTAAGGTTTGGAATACGGACAAGCCCCCCGAAAAGCAAATTTAGCCTAATTTGGGATGATTTTTTTCAATTGGGAATCAAACTATGAGAACCAATATTTTTCCAGGATGCAAGAACGTCGAAAACTGCTCCGAGATCTAACCTTTCCAACAGTGTAGTAATTTTTACTTTTACTGTTATTAAAGGAAGAAAACTATGTTTTAATGTTGAAAAACGCTGTTTCTTCAATGAAATCGAGAAATTTCGTGAAAAATTATCTCACTCAAAGTTCCCCAATTTAGGTAAAATTAGCTATTCAGAGGGCTTTTTCATGTCCCAAACCTGAATTCTTAAAAAAAAAAAAAAAAAACGCTGCAAATTATCACACAAAGGTTTATTATTTCTGTATCATACAGACCTTCTACGTAGAAAACTGACCGTAATTATTCAGCCTCACTTTAGTATATTTACTAGGTATCGAAACTCGGGGCTTCCAATATTTGGTTCACTCGTTCACTGCATTACAGCTCCAGGACCCCATAATTTTACGCTTTATAGTAAAGTTGAGGAAAAAAAAAAAAAAAATAAATAAATGGGGCCGTCTAGGGACACCCGAAGGAAGCGAAGCTTTATATCATAAAGCGTAGAATAGAATTATGAGTATTTTCATACTCATAAACAATCTCTTCTAATTGGAATTAATTTCATCACACTCTCTCTCTCGCCTTCCCTCCCCTCCCTTCCCTCTCCCCTCCCCTCCTTTCCCTCTCACTCCCTCCGCCTCCAACACACTCCCTCGCCCTCCCTTCCCTCTCACTCCCGCTCCCCTCCCCTCCCTCCCCTCTCTTCCCTCCGCCTCTCCCTCCCTCTCACTCTCTCTCCCGCCCACCCTCTCCCACCCACAAAGCGTGCTCGCGTTCGTCAGTCTAACACTTAAAGCCTCGAAAAAAAGACACTTTTCGCCCGTTTTTGGCCCATAGCATCTATGCGAGTAAAGCGATCGGGATGGTTAAACGTTAGGACCAACTAGACCCCAAATGGAGTCTATGTGCGAAAGAACGGGTTTTTTAAGTCAATTCTTAGGCCTTTTATGGCCCGGACGGCGGACGGCGAACGGCGGACGGACATTTAAAATTTGGATTCTACGCACCTTGAAACGTAAAGTGACAAAGTTTGAGGGGGGGTTATAAAAATTTTTTGCTACACGATCACATAGGCTTATTATTGAAAATAATAAACCAAAATATCTGGCATCTATCCGATAAATGATTTAATGTTATTTTCAACGATATCCTCAAATTTGAAATGACGGCAAATTGAGGAAGTTATGATCATTTCGTAACTAAACGTTTAAGAAAAAAGAAAATATAGAAATAAATATATGAAAAATAAGGGCATTTTTGATCAGAGATGAGTTCTAGAATCAACTCCAGCAGTTCGGCGAACCTGTTTTGTGCACACCCTGTATAGGTACACACTTAATATTAATGCAATGCCTGAGCACCAGAACCTGGACCATAAGGCAAACATTTGATCTTCACCTCACTAATTTGTTATGAGATGCTCAGTAATTAATCTGTAATGCCAAAATACGATATTGAATAGGTCAGTCCCACGCCCCATGGAGTTTGATTTTCTCGAACGAATTCCAATACATATGTACACAATTATGTACTAATTCCATAGACAATATGTACTAATTTTTACGAACTGATCGCTTCAAAACAAGGTTGCGAATGAACAGGGGTGTACAATGTACATTGATTGTAGATAAATTGTCTCTCTCTTTCATCAAGTACATCTACAACGATTAAAGAACTTTTTGCAGTCAAGAATGCAAGTGACGTGCGAGGATCTTTAACGGTTTATAAATCAAATTAAATTTCAATAATTCTAAGTTCAAAACATGTTTCCAAAACACCCGATAAGAGAGTCACAAATATTTACACTTGATCTGCGAACCTCTTCAGTATTCACGATTATCTCTTTCTGCACAAAAGTGTATAGTTTTGATGTAAATCGAATGTTTCTGACCAGCCCTGATTGATCAACCATAATACAATCATAATTTTTAGTGCCATAGTTTGGGATTTGATTGAGAAATTCCTTTTTTGGGGCGATCAAATTTATGAGTTGTATTGAGTGAATGATCAGAAATGTATTTGTACCTAAATCGCCTCAGTTGTATTGTGCAGATGTTGGAGGGCGTGTAGTACAACTTAGTGGTGTCACGACCCGAGATAATCTTCATAAACATATGAGTGGGTAGGCTGAAACACGTATTAACCTTTATATTCACATTTCGGTATAGGTACTCAAATCAGTGAAGAGATTTGTTATTGTATGGGTTCACCTTTTGAACTGTATCTCGTCTAAAGATTTATAAAATAGTTTCAATACATTTCTTTCCCAAGCTTCTGTTGAATATTCTGTGATATTCTAATTATCATGTGTAACAATGAGAAGTGATAGAAAGAGAGTTGTTTCACCTTCAAAGGGCAGGGGCGATTAACGTGCAACACCCAGAGGATATCCTGTAATCTAAGAGTCCCGGAACTAACCCCTTAGATGTAACATTTGCAAGAATCGAGGGGGGCTTTCAAAAAGCTGGTGGTGGGGGGGCAGAGTGGAAGGGGGGCTCCAAATAGGCAGGGCAGGGGTGTGTTTAAAAATGTTTAAGGGTATAAATTTTGGGTTGTTTGCCCATTTTTCATATGGAAGGGGGTGGGGGGTTCGAAACCAAGCTCTACTTAACATGTAGGAAAGAGAAGTGATGGAAAGAGAGTCGTTACTCCTTCAAAGAGGAGAGGCGATTAACCTGTAACAACTAGAGGATATCCTGTAAGCTAAGAGTCCAGGAAACATGCCCTTACATACCTATAACATTTGCAAGAATCGAGAAGGAGGAACTACTCCTATCCATCACACATATCATTAAAAAAACCCAGTGATAATAAATCTACATTTACGAGATGTTGCCACATCATAAATAAGAATTTAAAATCTGAAGAATTTATACGATGGTGATACAAAGTACACACTATGTGAAAAGGGTCGATATGGGAATTCCATACGGCTGGTGGGATTCTAAAATGTTACAACGACACTCAATTAATTTTGGTTCTCATTAAAATCACATTTAAATGTTTCTTTTTTATTGGTGATTAGATTGGAAGACTCCTGGAAAAAATGTTTCTTTTGTTAAATGTTTCTTTTTTATTGGTGATTAGATTGCTATTTGAAGATTTCGTTACCCCTGGAAGAATTCTTAAGTTAAGTAAATGAATTGTTCTTGAAAAAACAAACTACGAACATTTCTAAGAGCGCTCTGTACGACGTGAGAAGAAGACAGCGATCAACACAACTCTGCAGATTGCCTGGTGGCACAAAGTACTGATCCAACCGAGAATTTTCTTTTTGAGAGAGTTACAGAAAAAGTATTCAACGAAGTAGTATAGAAAAAGAATACAAAGGAAATGGTTGTTGTATTGGATGTGGTGTGTTGGAAGACAGAAGATTTATGAGGACAGCGTCTTCGGAAAACGGGAATTGAATCTCCAACTATGAGCTGCCGAACTCGACATTTGTTGACAACGCCGTCGAATATGCACAATTTCCTTCCTTCCACAGAACACCTTTACCACAGTCTCTTTATTCTCTCTTCACTTATCATAATCACACCTTCTATTAATTTCAACTCACATTTTTAAGCCATTCATGATTGAATAATTATTATTTTATTCTTTGTTATTATATATATATATATATATATATATATATATATATATATATATATATATATATATATATATATATATATATATATATATATATATATATATATATATATATATATATATATATAGGTAGTTAGTTACCGGCTAACTATGGTCCCTAAGCCAGGAAGTTCTTGAGGGTTATAAAACGCGGAGCCATCAGATTTTCATCCTCCTTTATTTGTACGACTATGCGTTTCGAGTGTAAAAAGAAACCTCCGCTCTTGATCAGGTCTTCATCAGGCCACATATAAATGATGGGGTCAGTGTAATGTACATTGATGTAATCCAGGGGTCTTGGTAAACACGTATAAAAGTGTGTCGGGCACTTATGAGTCAATTTAACTCTTTTCCCCTTCTCAGTGGTATTTGGATATGTAATAGTACCACACACATTTGCGGCACTTGGGGGAAAAACCCATAAATACCTATGTGTGTTAGGTAACATAGAATTCATTGTAACACTCTTTCTCTCCTCAGTGGTTTTGTGATCCGTAATGGTAATCAAATCCAATTATGGCACATAAGTAAATACATTACTGTGTCAAAAGTTGTAATTTCCTTTCCAACTTGGAGTACATAGCAAGCTGGCTTATGGACTTCAGTGGCCGCAACAAGCTGGGAGTAATGATTTCTAACTGAATTTAGATTATGATTGTATTGAACTAGTATCAGTTACTATTATATTATAATTGCCAGTATTCAAATGTGAATAAAATTCTATCTTAAGAGAATGTTATTTTCTCCACCAAACTGGGGGTGATATGCCTGGCAGGCTTATGGCCTACTGAGGTCACAACAAGTTGGGATTTTGACTTTAGAATGACTATAGTTATGTATTGAAATAATATGAACAGTGGCGTAGTTTGAGGAGGGGCAGGGTATGCAGAGCCCCTCCATAAATTATAGAGGATGCAGAATTTCGTTGTATGGATATAGCCAAAGTAATAATTTTACGCTTCCAACTAACACCTAACACCTTCAATTAAAGGATGTAATTAGTAAAACACAACCACTACTATTATTATACGATTCTGGTTGCCTAGCGGTCTTGAGTCTCTCTTAATAAAGACATTTTTATTAGGTTCGTTTGTGTAGGGGCAAAATGGCGTAGATATTGTACAGCCCCACGGAGCATAGTAAAATCACCTAGTCAACAAAACGGAAATGTGGATACTACAAACTGAAATCAAGTCGTTCCCCTCTACCTTCTGGGGCTAGCCCGTATGCTATTTTTCCCTAGAAAAATATCCATTGTTCAGTATCCACCAATTCCCCTATGAACTTCCCCTACTTTTCACTGCCTACTTGATCAAGCTTGGTTGTTCGTTTCAAAACAGTTTCCCGTTGTATTATACCATTAATTTACGAATAAAATCCCAGTTAAAATGAAGCAAGAAAATAATAAATAGAAGCCTGCAGTGGTGATTGAAATAGATTAATAGAAAATATTAAAATAATCTAGTGTAGCAATATTTCTATTCTAACCTAGCATATTGCAGGTTTGAGTTTGTTTACATTTTTTTATGTTTCTTGATCTCGGTTTCATGCCCTGTATTTCATTTCGCGTAGGTAGGTACCTGCTTATATAATACAATATTGTATGATATTGTCCAGAAAAAGTTATTTTCACGCGGAAGTAACTATTGAGGATAAACCTGTAAGATAGCAAGTCCACATAGGTATATGAATTTGCATGCAGTAAATCTAGAATAATAGTATAATAAACCTAGTGCTCCTCAATTAATCGGTAAGTAGGTAGGTACCAATTCGTATTTATCATAATTTTTCACGTTCTGATTAGTTATTTGGATATTTTTTCTAAGTAGTATTATGTTTTAATAATATATAGGTAGGTTTATGAATATGAAAGCGTCCGTGATTTCAGATCATTACAAAAAGCCATTGAGCACCTACCTACTTATGTGAACGTTTGACAGTTAATTAAGAGTCTTAAGAGTCTTCGTATACTCAGCAACAACACTAGAAATGAATAGTGAAATCCTCAACTGTTGCCCCTCCATAAGAAATGGCTTAGCTACGCCACTGATGATTACAGAAAAACGTCAATATTCACTGAGAAAATTGGAAAAAATGCAAAAGATTTCAGCATGGAAAATTTGACGTCACATAAAGAATTTTATTTACATATGTGCCATAAATCTATATGAATGAGATGTGATGTATGTGATATACCAGTGGCGGCTCCTGTCTTGAAACTCAGGGGGTGCTCAGAGATCAACAAGGGCTATCGCGGGGACGGTAGAGGTGCTTTTAAACTAAATACGTACACCAGACACGAGAAATGTTCTCAAATGGAAGACAGAAGTTCTGAAATACTTAACCACCAAAGGAGTTATTAACCCAAGGAATGATTGCAATAGCTGAAATGTATACCCGCCCAGCAAGAACCATCGTGGAGGTGAAAGCAAATCTTGCCATGGAGGGGAAGGAAAGGGAGAGGAGATGTTCAGGGGAAAGAGAAGGGTTAGTCATAATCTAGATAAATAATGAGGAATATAAAAATAAAATCTATCACGTTATAGGGGTTGAACTTACGGACCGAATCAGAAAGATTTTTGATTTTCAAAGTTTGCGTTAGTCCCTGTGGCAAGGGGCGGCCAGCATCGCGAATCCTGCACTTTTCTTCGATTGACAAATGGGACCAGTTCAACTTGATGAACTCAACTGAATTATTCATCGTAAAAATATCTACTCAACACTCAATAACTTCAAAAAATCGTAACACTAAATGAAATAACACCGGGAAAAATAGAATAAGTGTGACTGATAAAAATGATCACACTAGGACGGGAAGGGATTATAACGAGAACGGAAAGTAGGTACCTACTCGGTGTCACTACCTAGCGGATGAGCATGCCCCTAAGAGTGCTCCTGTTAACATCCCGTATGGGATGTAACGGGCTCTCTGATTGGTCAATCTCATATGCCCGCCTCAATTCAAACTGAAAATCCTCAGTCCTGAGATATGCAGTCAAGTCTGAGGTGGAGCACTTACGACTTGTTGCGCCCGCTCGCTTCTGATTGGTCAGGTTGAGTGAGCTTCCCCCCTTCAGCCACTCCCTACCACGACCTTCTCTGTTTCGCGCGTAGATTTTGATTTCCCGTCTTCTGTCACTAGCTAACCTCAAATGAGAGTGGAGAAATTTTGAAACATTATTATTATTTTGGTTTGATGACTGGGGGTGCACATGCGCCTATGCTCCTATCAGTAGCTGCCCCTGATACATACCATACATCACCAATACCACTGAGGGCACTGAGGAAGGGAAAAGTGTTAAATTGATTCCTATGTGCCCAACACACATTTATATGTGTTTACCAAGACCCCTGGATTGCATTGTCCATTATACTGACCCCATCATTTATATGTGACCTGATGAAGAGCGAAGGTTCCTTTTTCACTCGAAATGCATAGCCCTATAAATAAAGAAGGTTCTTATCTTATAATCCTCAAGATCTTCCTGGCTTAGGGACCATAGTACTTAGCTGGTAACTTCCAATATATATATATATATATATATATATATATATATATATATATATATATATATATACTTCGTTTTAAATATAGAAAGAATTTAACAAATATATAGAGGAAAGAAAGAATCTAATATTTCGATTTTGATCTTTGTCAAAGAAATTAGAGAAATGAAAGTAATTCTTGAATCTTGGAAATTGCATGTGTGTCAGCGTCCATGTTACTTATCAACAAAATTGTGATAAGTTTTCTGGGTTTGATGGCTAATCGTTTAGATTGAGACCAGGAGGACGATTTGCGCCTAGTACCCACCTAAAAGCTCTCTCGGATTGTTGCAGTTGCCGGTCATTTGCATGTTTCGGCATCTTCTTCAGAACCTGCACCCCATAGCACTCGTCAAAAGATGCCCCATGGGTTTCTGCATGCATCTTGACTGGAAGAGGACGTGGTTGGTTTATGGATGCCCTATGGTTGTTCATACGTAAATTCAACGTAGTGGCTTTTCCAACGTAGAAACCTTGTCCTCCATCCGAACACTTTTTGCATACCAATTGGTACACACACATGGGTGATTGGCACTCTGCTGTCCCCCGACATCTGTATGTGTAGCTGGTGTTTGCAGAGGTGAAGTTAGGGCCCTCTATCACCAAATTGCACAACTTACACCTTGCACGTCCACATGGGTGTAAACCGGCTTGCTGTGTCTGTGGGGGATGTGATCGAGGATGTCGATGGGAGAGTATGTCACCGAGATTCTTCCCTTGTCTGTAGGCCAATCGAGGTGTTTCTTTGAATACATCACGTGTCTGAGGGCTTGATGTTAAGATGGTTTGAAGGTCCCGGAGAATGCCATTGAGTTTTTGTGCGCCGAAAAAGAATGTGGTGACAAGTGAAACTCGATCACTTGATGTTCTTGGAGTTTGACGGTAGGGAACTCGTGCAGGAACCATCCTATCTTCAACAAAGTTTGCTGGGTAACCTCTGTCTATCAGCTTGTTGTGGATCCCAGATAAATACCCTTCCAAGTCCTCTTTATTACTGCAAATCTTGTGCCCTCTAATAGACAATGACCGGGGAATTGACCGTTTGATGTGTGGGGGATGACAGCTGTCATAGTGTAAATATAGCTGTTTGTTTGTTGGTTTTGTGTGGACAGTTGTTGTGATTTCTCCTTCTTCGTCAATTTTTATATCCACATCCAGGAATGTTGCATTCGTTTTAGAAAAGGACCACGTGAAACTAACGGAATACCGGGAATTCAGTTCCTCTAAGAATAGCTGCAGCTCTTCTTCACCGTGTTGCCAAACCAAAAAGATATCGTCAATAAAACGCTTCCAGATGATAGGAGTTTTTGCTCGTGATGCGAGGAACTTGTTCTCCAAGTCAGCCATGAATATATTTGCATAAGATGGTGCCATGCGCGTTCCCATAGCTGTACCTCTTTTTTGAATGTACATCTGGTCACCGAATTTGAAAATATTCATCGTTAGAACACATTCAGCCAGTTTCACCAAGAAGTTTGTGGACGGGATCCGTGGTTCTGGTCGTTGCTGGAGAAAGCTCGTTAATGCACGAAGTCCTTCATCATGAGGTATTTCGGTGTATAAAGAGTTCACATCAATCGTGGCTAGGATTGCGTCTGCTGGTACTCTTGTGTCACGCAATACACGGAGGAACTCGTGAGTATCTTTGACATAGGATGATTGGCTTTGTACAATAGGTTGAAGGTGGGAATCTATCACAATTTTGTTGATAAGTAACATGGACGCTGACACACATGCAATTTCCAAGATTCAAGAATTACTTTCATTTCTCTAATTTCTTTGACAAAGATCAAAATCGAAATATTAGATTCTTTCTTTCCTCTATATATTTGTTAAATTCTTTCTATATTTAAAACGAAGTATATAGTTCAGTAGAACCGCGACTAGTTCAAGTGTTCCTATACAGTGCAGTAGCACCGCCCTTCTCTTCAAAATTTTAGCTTTTTATCTTCGTGTTCTCAAGTTCAGTGTTTTGTGTGTTTTCTATTCATTCTTCAATCTTTTTCTTCATTCTTGTATCCTGAAATAAGTAATAATGAATCCTCAGCGCTATTGGCTCCACCAAATTCGCCACTTTTCATTGAAAGTAGCACGTTGCCTGAGTCACATCGAGTTTATTGGTAGTTGCCTCCGTGTAGGGATAGTTCCACGTGGTCTCACATTGAAATTTCCCATTAGCGCTGCACCCCCGTCCATGCGAGGTAACATTTCATCCTTCTCACGCCATTGTTCACTGGAGTACGCAAAATTAGTACTGCATCAGTACCAACTCCTTCATTGGGAATACTTGCATAAAAGACTCATTCCCTTACTAAATGTGGTAAATATGGTGAGTAAAGATTTAGCGAACGCAGCAAATCAGATTGTTGAACAAGCAAACCAAATGTTGCACGTTTTTCGCTTAAATCATTTAAAGAAATTATCAGCCCTTTACGTTCAACAGTTGCGAAGAGGAATACCGTTACAGCTTTATCATTATCCTCAACGTATGCATAGAGGATATTTTAGACAGCCGCATAGACATACCAACCAACAAACTTGTGAGCAAATGTCATCGCAGCAATCGGACAGACAGACAACTGATATGACTCAAAGTAATGCAAGAACTGATCCACCTGCACCTTCCACCAGTGAAAACGTATGCAATCTCTCTTCTCGACATCTAAATGAAGTTGAAACCAATTTATTGTCAAAAGGACTAACATTCACCCCAACGCCTCGCCCAGATCATATAAAACTCCACGAAGATATTCAAGAATTCTGTTGGCGCTTAAGGCTAAAATACTATTGGCACAATAATTCGGATCCAGATTTTGATAGAACTGATGAGTTGCACCCCTCACTCCTCAAATTCAAACCGCCCTCAAATTTCGATCCAAAAAATGCCAGTAGTACGAGGTTGCCACCCTCCCATCCACTGGAGAAATATATTTCACAACTGCTTCAACGAACATCAAGTTCTGCCTTCCTGGACTCACTCACTCCTCGAAAGAACCTATCACACCTTGAGCAACGTGCTCTGATGTCTCTGAAGGCTGACGATTCAATCAAAATTATGCCAGCTGACAAAGGTTCAACAGTAGTTGTTATGAATTCTGAGGATTATGAACAAGAAGCTATGAGGCAGTTAGGAGACACAAGGTTCTACGATCCAGTGAACATAGATCCAACCAACGAGTTGGCGGCGGATCTTAAAACATTTATTAAGAGAAATGGACGACGAGAAGGGCTAAGTGCGAGAGATATAGAGAATTTGATCCCCATTGAACCTCGCTGTGCAGACTTTTACCTTCTTCCAAAAATCCACAAACCATACTCCCTACCTGACCAATTACCACCTGGGCGCCCCATAGTTGCAAGTTTCGGATGCATCACAGAACGAATATCGGCATACGTAGATTCCCACCTTCAACCTATTGTACAAAGCCAATCATCCTATGTCAAAGATACTCACGAGTTCCTCCGTGTATTGCGTGACACAAGAGTACCAGCAGACGCAATCCTAGCCACGATTGATGTGAACTCTTTATACACCGAAATACCTCATGATGAAGGACTTCGTGCATTAACGAGCTTTCTCCAGCAACGACCAGAACCACGGATCCCGTCCACAAACTTCTTGGTGAAACTGGCTGAATGTGTTCTAACGATGAATATTTTCAAATTCGGTGACCAGATGTACATTCAAAAAAGAGGTACAGCTATGGGAACGCGCATGGCACCATCTTATGCAAATATATTCATGGCTGACTTGGAGAACAAGTTCCTCGCATCACGAGCAAAAACTCCTATCATCTGGAAGCGTTTTATTGACGATATCTTTTTGGTTTGGCAACACGGTGAAGAAGAGCTGCAGCTATTCTTAGAGGAACTGAATTCCCGGTATTCCGTTAGTTTCACGTGGTCCTTTTCTAAAACGAATGCAACATTCCTGGATGTGGATATAAAAATTGACGAAGAAGGAGAAATCACAACAACTGTCCACACAAAACCAACAAACAAACAGCTATATTTACACTATGACAGC
Source organism: Adelphocoris suturalis (assembly GCA_030762985.1). Lineage (NCBI taxonomy): Eukaryota > Metazoa > Arthropoda > Insecta > Hemiptera > Miridae > Adelphocoris > Adelphocoris suturalis. The sequence goes on from CM061040.1 coordinate 139,484,248, forward strand.
TGTCATCCCCCACACATCAAACGGTCAATTCCCCGGTCATTGTCTATTAGAGGGCACAAGATTTGCAGTAATAAAGAGGACTTGGAAGGGTATTTATCTGGGATCCACAACAAGCTGATAGACAGAGGTTACCCAGCAAACTTTGTTGAAGATAGGATGGTTCCTGCACGAGTTCCCTACCGTCAAACTCCAAGAACATCAAGTGATCGAGTTTCACTTGTCACCACATTCTTTTTCGGCGCACAAAAACTCAATGGCATTCTCCGGGACCTTCAAACCATCTTAACATCAAGCCCTCAGACACGTGATGTATTCAAAGAAACACCTCGATTGGCCTACAGACAAGGGAAGAATCTCGGTGACATACTCTCCCATCGACATCCTCGATCACATCCCCCACAGACACAGCAAGCCGGTTTACACCCATGTGGACGTGCAAGGTGTAAGTTGTGCAATTTGGTGATAGAGGGCCCTAACTTCACCTCTGCAAACACCAGCTACACATACAGATGTCGGGGGACAGCAGAGTGCCAATCACCCATGTGTGTGTACCAATTGGTATGCAAAAAGTGTTCGGATGGAGGACAAGGTTTCTACGTTGGAAAAGCCACTACGTTGAATTTACGTATGAACAACCATAGGGCATCCATAAACCAACCACGTCCTCTTCCAGTCAAGATGCATGCAGAAACCCATGGGGCATCTTTTGACGAGTGCTATGGGGTGCAGGTTCTGAAGAAGATGCCGAAACATGCAAATGACCGGCAACTGCAACAATCCGAGAGAGCTTTTAGGTGGGTACTAGGCGCAAATCGTCCTCCTGGTCTCAATCTAAACGATTAGCCATCAAACCCAGAAAACTTATCACAATTTTGTTGATAAGTAACATGGACGCTGACACACATGCAATTTCCAAGATTCAAGAATTACTTTCATTTCTCTAATTTCTTTGACAAAGATCAAAATCGAAATATTAGATTCTTTCTTTCCTCTATATATTTGTTAAATTCTTTCTATATTTAAAACGAAGTATATAGTTCAGTAGAACCGCGACTAGTTCAAGTGTTCCTATATATATATATATATATATATATATAACTCGGCCCTTCGGGCCTCGCAAGGGGCTCCGCCCCTTGATCCCGCCAGGGGGGCTTCGCCCCCCTGGACCTACCTAATCTATACTCGGCGCTTCGCGCCTCGCCGGATCTTTTCTCTTTTCTACTGCGTAGAAAACGAGTATAATTTGCTATGCAATTCGTCTCACGAGAAAAAAAAAAAAAAAAAAAAAAAAAAAAAAAATGTTCAAGCCTGGCTGGATTCGAACCCACAACCTTCGTCTCACGAAAAAAAAAAAAAAAAGAATCAGGCCTGGCTGGGGTTTGAACCCACAACCGTCTCACGAGAAAAAAGAAAAAAAAATTTTTTTTTTTTCAGGCCTGGCTGGGATTCGAACCCACGACCTTCGTCTCACGAGAAAAAAAAAAAAAAAAAAAAATTTCAAGCCTGGCCGGGATTCGAACCCACGACCTCTCGCTTCCCATCTCGGGACAAAAAACGTTACACAAAAAAAGTGGACATTTAAAAAAAATTATTGGGGGTCGGCCTAAGAATTGCATAGCAATTAATATATATATATATATATATATATATATATATATATATATATATATATATATATAAATTTAATTTAATTTAATAGAAAATTCACAAATAGAAAGAGAAAAGTAAGTTCTGATATTTCGATTTAAATCTTTTTCAAAGTTAGAAGAATAAGTAATGATTTTTTTGAATTTAGGGACCTGGGATTGTATCATGGAAGCGAGTAACCATGTAAATATGTATGGCTTCGATACTAATAGTCTTGTACGAGTCAATCATTTAAGTTGAGTAACCTCTCTGAACCAACTTATTTCCAACCAGTGACAAGTAATCTTCCAGTGTTTCGCGATTGCTGCATATTTCGTGGCCTCTAATGGACAAAGACCTTGGGATCGCTCTCTTTGTGTGTGGGGGATGGCAACTGTCATAATGGAGGTATAATTGCTTATTCGTGGGCTTTACATGTACGCTCGTTGATAGGCTTCCATTTACCAATGAAATGTCCACATCTAGGAATGTAGCCATTGACCTCGAATACGACCACGTGAATGTGATTGAGAACTGGGAGTTAAGATCTCTGAGAAACAACTCGAGTTCCTCTTCACCATGTGGCCATAAGAGGAAAATATCGTCGATAAACCGCTTCCACAATAAGGGGGCTTTTTCTCTAGACGTGAGGAATTTGTTCTCCAAATCTGCCATAAACAAATTCGCATATGAGGGCGCCATCCTTCATGCATTCAATCCAATGTAACACTGTGTTACAGAACATTTCAGCATACATAGACGCCCACATTCAACCCCTTGTACAGAGCCAGCCATCTTTTGTCAAGGACACACAGCACTTTCTAACCATACTGAGAGAAACAAGAGTCCCAGAAAATGTAATTTTGGCCACCATAGACGTGAATTCCTTGTACACCGAAATCCCTCACAGCGAAGGATTGAATGCTCTCTCCAGCTTTCTAGAGGAGCGTTCTGAACCAAGAGTCTTCTGAATCAAGAATCTTCGCCCCCCTGGACCCCCCTAATCTATACTCGGCGCTTCGCGCCTCGCCGGATCTTTTCTCTTTTCTACTGCGTAGAAAACGAGTATAATTTGCTATGCAATTCGTCTCACGAGAAAAAAAAAAAAAAAAAAAAAAAAAAAAAATGTTCAAGCCTGGCTGGATTCGAACCCACAACCTTCGTCTCACGAAAAAAAAAAAAAAAAAATCAAGCCTGGCTGGGATTTGAACCCACAACCTTCGTCTCACGAGAAAAAAGAAAAAAAAAATTTTTTTTTTTCAGGCCTGGCTGGGATTCGAACCCACGACCTTCGTCTCACGAGAAAAAAAAAAAAAAAATTTCAAGCCTGGCCGGGATTCGAACCCACGACCTCTCGCTTCCCATCTCGGGACAAAAAACGTTACACAAAAAAAGTGGACATTTAAAAAAAATTATTGGGGGTCGGCCTAAGAATTGCATAGCAATTAATATATATATATATATATATATATATATATATATATATATATATATATATATATATATATATATATATATAAATTTAATTTAATTTAATAGAAAATTCACAAATAGAAAGAGAAAAGTAAGTTCTGATATTTCGATTTAAATCTTTTTCAAAGTTAGAAGAATAAGTAATGGTTTTTTTGAATTTAGGGACCTGGGATAGTATCATGGAAGCAAGTAACCATGTAAATATGTATGGCTTCGATACTAATAGTCTTGTACGAGTCAATCATTTAAGTTGAGGCCAGGAGGCTGCATGGATCCCAATACCCATCTATGAGCCCGTTCAGATTGTTGTAATAATCTGTCGTTGGTAGGCTGTGGCATCTTCTTCAATACCTTCACCCCGAAGCATTCGTTGAATGTGACTGTGGGATCATGTGATCTCGCGTGCAGCTTTAACGGCAGGGGCCGAACTTGGTTCAATGAAGCTCTATGATTATTGATCCGCAAATTTAATTGGGTTGCTTTTCCAACATAGAAGCCTCTGTTGTGATCATCTGCATGCGTTCACACGGATGCAATCCTCGCTGCTGTGGTTCTGGAGGCTGAACTCGTGGGTGCTTGTGTGACAGAATAGCCCCTAGATTTTGTCCCTGTCTGTATGTCACTTGGGGCATGTCTTTAAACAAATCGCGGGCCAGGGGACTGGAGCTCAGAATTGGTTGCAGTTCCCGAAGGATCCCATTTATCTTCTGAATCCCGAAGAAGAATGTAGTTACCAGCGGGACTCTGTCAGATGACGGTCGTGTCCTCCGTCGATAATTGACATGAGCTGGAACAATTCTATCTCTGACAATTCGTCTCGGGTAACCTCTCTGAACCAACTTATTTCCAACCAGTGACAAGTAATCTTCCAGTGTTTCGCGATTGCTGCATATTTCGTGGCCTCTAATGGACAAAGACCTTGGGATCGCTCTCTTTGTGTGTGGGGGATGGCAACTGTCATAATGGAGGTATAATTGCTTATTCGTGGGCTTTACATGTACGCTCGTTGATAGGCTTCCATTTACCAATGAAATGTCCACATCTAGGAATGTAGCCATTGACCTCGAATACGACCACGTGAATGTGATTGAGAACTGGGAGTTAAGATCTCTGAGAAACAACTCGAGTTCCTCTTCACCATGTGGCCATAAGAGGAAAATATCGTCGATAAACCGCTTCCACAATAAGGGGGCTTTTTCTCTAGACGTGAGGAATTTGTTCTCCAAATCTGCCATAAACAAATTCGCATATGAGGGCGCCATCCTTCATGCATTCAATCCAATGTAACACTGTGTTACAGAACATTTCAGCATACATAGACGCCCACATTCAACCCCTTGTACAGAGCCAGCCATCTTTTGTCAAGGACACACAGCACTTTCTAACCATACTGAGAGAAACAAGAGTCCCAGAAAATGTAATTTTGGCCACCATAGACGTGAATTCCTTGTACACCGAAATCCCTCACAGCGAAGGATTGAATGCTCTCTCCAGCTTTCTAGAGGAGCGTTCTGAACCAAGAGTTCCGTCCACAAACTTCCTCGTAAAACTTGCAGAGTGTGTTCTCACAATGAATGTTTTTAAATTCGCTGGCCAATTCTACCTTCAGAAGAGAGGGACGGCAATGGGGACTAGGATGGCGCCCTCATATGCGAATTTGTTTATGGCAGATTTGGAGAACAAATTCCTCACGTCTAGAGAAAAAGCCCCCTTATTGTGGAAGCGGTTTATCGACGATATTTTCCTCTTATGGCCACATGGTGAAGAGGAACTCGAGTTGTTTCTCAGAGATCTTAACTCCCAGTTCTCAATCACATTCACGTGGTCGTATTCGAGGTCAATGGCTACATTCCTAGATGTGGACATTTCATTGGTAAATGGAAGCCTATCAACGAGCGTACATGTAAAGCCCACGAATAAGCAATTATACCTCCATTATGACAGTTGCCATCCCCCACACACAAAGAGAGCGATCCCAAGGTCTTTGTCCATTAGAGGCCACGAAATATGCAGCAATCGCGAAACACTGGAAGATTACTTGTCACTGGTTGGAAATAAGTTGGTTCAGAGAGGTTACCCGAGACGAATTGTCAGAGATAGAATTGTTCCAGCTCATGTCAATTATCGACGGAGGACACGACCGTCATCTGACAGAGTCCCGCTGGTAACTACATTCTTCTTCGGGATTCAGAAGATAAATGGGATCCTTCGGGAACTGCAACCAATTCTGACCTCCAGTCCCCTGACCCGCGATTTGTTTAAAGACATGCCCCAAGTGACATACAGACAGGGACAAAATCTAGGGGGTATTCTGTCACACAAGCACCCACGAGTTCAGCCTCCAGAACCACAGCAGCGAGGATTGCATCCGTGTGAACGTCCAAGGTGCAAAGTATGTGAAATTGTTATCGAAGACCCTCATTTCACCTCTCCAAATACTTCACACTCCTACAATTGTCAAGGATCAGAGGAGTGTCAGTCACGAATGTGTTTGTACCAGCTGATCTGTAAGCGGTGTTCAGATGATCACAACAGAGGCTTCTATGTTGGAAAAGCAACCCAATTAAATTTGCGGATCAATAATCATAGAGCTTCATTGAACCAAGTTCGGCCCCTGCCGTTAAAGCTGCACGCGAGATCACAATCATGATCCCACAGTCACATTCAACGAATGCTTCGGGGTGAAGGTATTGAAGAAGATGCCACAGCCTACCAACGACAGATTATTACAACAATCTGAACGGGCTCATAGATGGGTATTGGGATCCATGCAGCCTCCTGGCCTCAACCTAAATGATTGACTCGTACAAGACTATTAGTATCGAAGCCATACATATTTACATGGTTACTTGCTTCCATGATACTATCCCAGGTCCCTAAATTCAAAAAAACCATTACTTATTCTTCTAACTTTGAAAAAGATTTAAATCGAAATATCAGAACTTACTTTTCTCTTTCTATTTGTGAATTTTCTATTAAATTTAATTTATATAATACATAGTTCAGTAGAACAATAACCAATACAGTGTATATATATATATATATATATATATATATATATATATATATATATATATATATATATATATATATATATATATATATATATATATATATATATATATATATATATAATCCCAACCAGCTTTTAAACAATTCTACGATTATTTTATTTGACGGAGGGTAAACTTTAGGCAGCCATCGCACGTTTACTGCTCTCTAGGTTCAGAACTTCCAATGGTGCTTCCATAATCGAAGTGAATTACGAGTATTTGGTTATTACGTGTGATATCTATCAATGTTTTTGTAGTAAACGAGGGCGTTTAGGTTGCGTTCATATTTATAATATCTCTCGTATTATCCCGAAAGTTGTTGGAAACGTATTATGAAGATTCTTCTACGGTATTATGAGCAAAATATGTCAGAGATGTTTGATTTGGCACTCCGCAAATGCACAATAAGACGAAGGAAAGCAGAATATCGTAGAAGGGGTAAGTGACCTTCCCCGCTTTGATTTGTGAACTCCTTGCAAAGGGTCACTCTTTGTGGAATAATCACTCCTTTCTCGCACTCCGTTTCCAACTTGAAGAATAACCTCTTGAAGGCTATTGCTAAGTATTGTGAACCTATGGAGGCTCAAATAGACTCGCCCATAACTCCCGAATAAAAAGAATCCAACTCGAAATGCAGGGTTTTTCATCGTTTTGACTCCCTTGAAAGGGCTGACCATATAAATAACGTCGTTCCCTTGAATGGCCCCGAAGCTACGAATGTAAATCTCGGCTCTTCGACTAAACGACAGTCGGGCTTTGAATGGGGTAAAGTGCTACTGTGCGCTTCGGAGAGCTTTTAATCCGGAATTATGAAGCTGTCCCTAAACATACCCCGTTTAGGTTAATCGTTTCTTTTTCATGGATATCTACAATGCGGACAGTTCCGTTCCTTTTAGTCTCATCAAAAGGCACCACTTCCATTTGTTATGGTCTTAAATAGGCGCGAGCGAAACTAGAGGAAGAAGGTTTATTTAGGTGTCATCTGCTGACAGTTTGTTCTCTCAATATCCATCGTAATAGGGAGTGAGGTCCTAGGATAAGGAGTCGTAAAACACAAAGGTTACCGAACGGATGCATGGGCTGAAAGGCTGTTATTCTGCCAACATGATTTTCTTGTTAGTTTCAAACCTTTTCTGAAGAAGAAATCTCCCATAATTTCTACTACGTGAAAATGATCAAAGATACGTCTATAAAATGCGTGTGACAAATTGACCTCAACTATTTTATAACAAGATCGCTTAATTGGTATTGTTGATTTGTGAAGTGTTTCTGCTGAGTTTAAAATGAGGTGATCGAATAAAAATATATTTGTTCTACAATAAGCCTAAAGTACGGTGTCATATTATTTTTAAATTCACTGTAAAGCGATATTCTATTGTCCTTTTTGTATCGGGAAATGCAATTATAGGCAGCACAAGCATTAATCATGAACAATAATCACTGTCTGTTCATAATAATAATAAGAAAAACACAACAAGAGGTTGATTAGTCGTCTAGTGCGCCCTAACCTAAGATGTCTCTTGCCTATTCAAAGATGGCGGACGCTTGTCGGGCCGGACCGTTTTTCTCACTCGCCGCCCCCTCGAACCGTGTGTTCCATGTTATATAGTTCGTTGGAAAACACTGACTCGCGGTTGTTATCTATATCCTGTTACTAGACTCGGGAGTTAACTCTCGTTAATGGAACCGGCCCTAAGGTTGCTAGGCAGCGAAAGGATCGAATAGTTCTAAAGAGGAAACTAAGCTGCCTGAAGCCCATTAAAGTTATGTGTCGAATGTGTGAGTAAAATGAAAAATCAGATTCGATTGCAACTATACTTCAATTTCCACCAGTGACAATGGAATGCAATTAATTGAATAAATAAAGTTTAAGCAAAGGGCTTTTTGGCGTGGATAATGAAACAGCACTTCTGTTTGTAGTAAAGACGCCATTGATATGTCAAAAGGAACTGAACTACTCCACTCCCAACTGTAGTGCCTTAATGTCTTCCAGGGTTAAGTAAGGCCCTCACAGGGGTGTATTTTCCTTTCGACGCATACAATTTCCTGTCGCATGGATCGCTACATTATACTCATTAATTTTTTATTCCTTTACCAACAGATATTTATATGTATGAGGAATGTTCAAATGTTTTCCCTGAACGTAAAATTCCATGAAGAAGGTGAAAAAAATGTGATTCATTCCGATCTATTATATTTTTGAGAAATGATATCTTGCCTGTTATGACTGAAACGATATCCAGAAGCTATCACAATCACAATTTATCCTCGAATAAAAACATAGCCTTCTATAGACTTACTAACATGACTTGAATCTTTAAAGGAAATCAATTGCACCAAGAAATAGCGAACTTTTTTCCAAACCTTTTGTTCTACTACTGATGGAGACATGATATCGCTCCATGAAAATACAATTATTTTGCGGTGAGGTCAGCAACACTCGTACGGAATTACAGAGAAATTTTATATCCGGCTGTGAACTTGGTAATTTGTGTAACGCATAGTCACAGAGGCTCCAGTGCCAAACCACCTGACATTATGGAACATGTAGAGGGTGACCTTAAGAACTTTCTACGACTCATCTCGTTTATCGCCTCTAATCCATGCTCCAAACCACTATGTATGCTAAGTGATCGAGGATTCGTTTCAAGATGCTCCAACATTAACTCCGAAGAACTGATTCGTAATACATCCGTAACAAATAAGGGGAGAAAAGGGGGCCTGTTTCATTAGGTCGAGTTTACATCTTTGAGGGGCCGGAGGGGGGTTGAGCGTGAGTTATGGAAAAAATAAAAAATAAAGAACGAAGGAGAGGTGCGAGTGAGGTCGTGTGGAGTGCTGACAAATGGGACTTTTATCGAATTACATTAGAAGTCGGCCAGCCGCAGGAGTCGATCAATCATACTGGAGGCGTCATTAACATCCAGGGAAATGGCCCGTTGTGACGAACATCTTGCGCATCTGGGACTGATCATTTTCATTTCCAGTTCAAACCAATAGTTCTAAGCTTTCCATCTTCTATTAAGCGGAAGAGAAGATGGAATAGTGCAGCCATTTTGGCTTCGTAACTTGTCAATATGAAAGCAGTTTGTGTGCTACAAACCAATAGATTGTCCCAGATAACGTCATAGAGGCATAGTTGAATGGATAACGTTCTCCTCGACAGAATACTAGAACTAACGATACAATAATTGACTTCTGATCCAAAACAATGATCCTGTGAGATCATTTAGTAGTTGAACTGATTGTACCCTTCCAATTTCATTTTTCTCAAATCATTTACATTCTGCGCATACGCTAAAGTAAATTACTTCAAGTTGGAGAACAATGGTTTAATTATTCCATGTAAATTTCAACATGATCGCATCATTATTAGCTTCTTCGCACGCGCGAAAGTGTGTTCCGAAGAAGAAGCTCATCATGTACCCTTCCAATTTCATTTTTCTGAAATCATTTACATTCTTTCCCGTTTTTCAAACATCTACACTGCGAAGTGAAAAATTACGGGGTCTTGGAACTGTAAAAGTGTGAACCCTTCTAGGAGGCACGTTGCGCCATGTTCTGATCATTTATTACGTAGGAGGTTTAATAATCATAGACCAATGATCTGCGTAGAAGAGCTATCTAACACAGAAATAATGAACCATTGAGTAATAATTCCTGCATTTTTTCCATTTTATGGAAAACCACTGAAATGTGGATTTGAAAATAGGTACAGTGCCCATGAATAGTTCCTTGATTCTATGTTTTACCATGAAATGGAGAACTGTAGCTAATGCAATATGGTCAGTGTCAACGGGGGAATGACGATTTGGAATAGGTCCATTGTGTGGTCAATTGTGGTGTTCAGCAATAGGTCCCGATAAAATTATGCTCCAGGCCTAGAAAATGAGGTTAAAACTGCTCTTATAAATCGTAAAATACGTATCTTCGACTATTTTGTTCTTACAAACTACTACAAATAATAATACTATACATAATTACAAATATTAACAATAATTTTTCATGTTACTATGTAGGAAAAGCGAAGAAATCAGCTATGATGGTAAAGCGTTTTGCAGAGTGGAGTTGAAGAGTAATATCAGCCAATGAGATGAAATGACAGTTTCGTGTCATGAACAGTAGTTATGATATACATAATTGCCTTGATCATCAATTCATTAGTGAAACTATCCTTGTTTTCGCAGAATGAAGATCCCAGGAAAAGAGAAGATGCCATCCGGCCCTAGAAAAGGCACATATATATAGATAACCATGGAACCATTCAATTTTAAATAAATAAATATTTTCTTAAAGGATACATTGGGAGGGTAACAACAGTTTCAGCTGGTCATTATAAATATTCTCCATTGAATGTGCTCAGGTATTCATGGTAGTGATAATAGTATTTCAACATTCTACCAAATATTGATTAAACCTTCATAAATACGAACAGTCACAAGTATTAGCAACAATTCCATTGCTCCAGATTTTACTTAAGATGCTATAAATCGTAGTATAAAAGTAGGGTAAGCAAATTTTTATGTGATTCCCAAATTTACAGACGATTTCAAATCAATTAACAGGCTACAAGAAACTAAACAAAATTTACTCCATATATATTTATGGTAACAACGTAACATAATTTATTTTAATTAAGAAATAACCAATTTGATCCACGATTGTGCAGGTCGTATTAATTTAGGTACGTCGTGAGCAATCCAATTATTGCCGAAGCATTGCATACAACTGTGGTGTGAAGGCAAGAGTACGTTTCGTACGATTGACCAATCAACAATAGATGATAATTCTTCAGACCGCTAATCACGCCACTAATTGAGTTTATTACCAACTCTTGGTGTCCCTGTCGTTGTCAACTCCATATGGCCTAGAAGTACACTCTAGTAGTTTGAATGCATTTTTCTTAGCTGGAGTCGTGACACTCCTACAGCTCTACCCCTGCTCAGAGAACTCACTGTTGTTCACAAGTGGAGGAGAACCTTCTATGCATATTGCTAACCTTACGTGATACACACAAGCTAAGATCAGCTTCTGCAGAACTTCACCAGAGCAGAAAAATGCCCATAATATAATATGGTCTTATAAGCAATTTTTAAAAAGTTATAGTGTCATAATTTGCAAAATTTCGTAAAAATCATTCGAAAAAAAATCTTTAAAATAAGGTGTCATCCGGCAAAAAATGGAATAGCAATATTTGATTTTTTGTATAATTGATTGGTAATGGCTCACCATAGATACGGACGGATTAACTGGCCAACTTGTGGAACGGCCATTCCTTGGTCCCGGTTTAGAGCTTAATAATTATGATATCCAGGCATTAGATACCTACCTAGATCGCTCCTAAAACCACTGTAAGATATTATTTGTTCGTGAGAACCATAGTATTAAATGAACCTCATTAAATTATACATACTTCCATTGATACGAACTGGATCACTTGCCACAAAGTTGTAGAAACCCATTTCAATAATAAAAATAATTTAAAAAATAGAAGTTAAAGAAAATTGTTGTTCAATTCCCCAAAAATAAAGAGTTACAAACTCTTAGTTAGTGTTCGTTACTGATGATTACCTAATAGTCAAAACGGTCTACTTACTTTAACTTCCGTTTTTTATGGATTCATCGATTTAACTCATCATGGACACTATTGTTGAAATGTACACAATCGATACGTATTGTAGGTACCTATCTGTGCACAAACTCTTCTTGAAATAATCAAATAGTAGGTAACTCGTATGTAGATAATCTATACCTGATGCACGATATATGCATCGAAAGCGGTCATCCCTGATAGGTACTCACTAAATCGGAAGAGAAAGCATTGACTGTTTTATAGGCTACTGTGCTGGGGTATCTTTGACTACACTAGTACACGAGGCTGCCAACATTGTAGATGAGGCTGTTCGGGCACAAATACATTCGCCAAGGACCTCACTCTCCTCAAATCTCATCTACGAGCTAGAAGACGGCTGGATTCCCTGGGCATTAAAGTTCCGACTGACGGGTTGATCACGACGTAATGGTACCTGGCTTAAGCCCAACTTGATGCTCCTCCAAGCCCGGACTCCGCACAAAGCCCCTTCAAGCCCTTCGAAAACAATGGCCCATTTGCCTCGAGATAATTGTTAATTGCTGCTGACCTCCCCTTGTTAACATCTAAGCCCTATTTACATATATTCATTAGAAACAGGGGACAGGAGGGACCCTCCCTTTTGTTCCTGATGGTACTGGCATGTGATTTCTTTTCCTACCGGCCGTTTAAGTTCCTTTTTAACGGGAGTCGGGTCCCAAGGGGAAGGGAGTTCACGCCCTCGATTGACCTCGGGAAGACACGTTGGTGAGAAAATCTTGGAAAGGCACCAGGATGTTCTGATTATAAAGTTTATTTTAATTATTGCTAAAACCAATATTATAAATAGGAAGTATTCGGTTTTAAATACCCCCACTTGCCACTGTTGTATGGATTAATCGTAATACCCTGCCAAAAACGCAAGTCCTCGTCCATTTACCCAAACATTATCACCCCTAGTTCCTTCTCCTCCTTCTCGAATGTTTAGGTTTCATCAAGAATTAGCATTGCGAGCTAGTTCTGCACATTTTTCTAATTTCAGTAGCAAATGGAACGACACCGAAAAAAAAAAAAGTTGTAAAAAAGAAATGGCAAAAAAGTTGTAAAAAACATTGCATGGTTTTAATGAGATATATTTCAAAAAAAAAAAAAAATACAGCACCTATGGTTTGTTCACGGATTCGGTCTTAGAATGGTTTGAAACGGATTTTTATTCGATTATTTATTTTTTCATGCTTGGGTTGTCCCGTACCCCTCTGGATCAATTCCAATAGGTATTCTCTCTTATATACGACCCACATGACCTGTATAACCTAGCTTTTGAGGGACGTCCTAAAAACTAAGTTTTGATGACTGCTAAAATTTAACACTCTATCCACACAGAAGCGATTAATTTTAATATTTGACATATAGTAACGATTCAGGTTAAAAGCAGTAGATATTTGCCATTCACGATGTTTCTCTGACGGATTTTTATTTCAGTTTGCCCTGTAACATGTTCTTACGTCAAGAGGATGAAGACCTACCCTCATTCCTTAATGTGATTATGCAATTCTGACGGGCGAGTGACCAAAATGGATCCATGGAAGCGTCTCTCTTTGCGGACATGGCTATATAATCCTCGCCTATGTCATTATCATTAGTTATCATGAGTTATGGATCTGAGCATGGAACCTTCCACCCTCCCTTTCCCCTTGCAACAACCACCACCACTTTGTGTTACCTACGGCCCCTTGGGCCCCACACGAGGCGACCGTCGCTCGTCTAATAAACGCGTCTTCACTAATAGAACGGCCTCTCTCTACTTCTTCACCTTTCCCCGGCCGAAGCCACACTTTGATTGATTGCCTCCTACTAATTATTGAACTTCGCCACCTCCGGGATGGGATGTCTACTCGTGGGCTTCGTGTTCCCGCCTTAGGTACGAGGGTAACCATGATAGGACTAGGCAGTAAAGTCAATTTACTCAATTATACTTTTCAAGCGTTGCTTAAACCTATGTGGAATTAAAGTACTTACCAACCTACTGATTTTTCAATATTATTTTCAACGAACATAACCGTATTGGGTTTTAGTAGGTATTTATTTAAACTAATATTTGTCATGAACTGCAAATATCCAATTGTAACAAACACATTAGGTAATGGTTATTAGCTATGCTCTCAAGAATGAGCAAGATAAAAATCACCAATTACACGCGGATAAAGAATATTACATGGTATGAAGGTTATTCACAATGTTAGACGACAGTTGACGGATTTACCTTAGAACTAGGTTGGAAAAAAAAAAAACCCTCAAAAGTGTAATCATCATCATCGAACCCTCATTACTACATTAGGACGGAAAAAAATGGCGAACTATTTTTAATAATATCGTCTCCTCATTTGTTATTAATTAATTCTAAGTCCACGCTACAACCACATGTGAGCAAGCTATACCTAGTGTCCCCTTCATTTGGTTCATATAGAGATATTTTGCTTCCTCACTGCCAAAGGTAGGGAGGCTTTGTGTTCGTGAAAGAAGTCGAAAAAATTTGTGACCTCCAAAATCCAAATTTCTACTTCATTTTGCGTTTCAGAGCTTGCTGATCAATTTCAGTTCCGTGTCCGTCTGTCGGTCTGTCTAATGCATGTCTTTGGTAAATCTTTGTTACACCCCAAACTATACCAAGTTTCCGTCTGATTTGGAAGAAATTCTTAGGGATTGTGCGGGTTAGCTCTTAAACGGTTTCCTACAATTTTCAATGTCTTTGGATCAGCATTAGTCTGTACGCTTGTGCAAACGTGAATTTCTCATACAAAGTTGATTTTTCATCATCTGTTGGTACGATTTTGTTCAAATTTGGTAGTTAGTTGGTTATATGTGCCAGAACAATCCCCTATAAACTGTATCACTATTGGTGGAGTAAAAACTATTGCGCATGTCCGAAACTCACATCGATTGACACAGGCACAACTCCGAGCCTAAAGGTACGATTTTGATGAAACTTCCAGGGATTTTATCGGTTATCTTCTGTACGGTTTCTTGAAACTTTAATTGTCTTTCCATAAATAGTAGTGCTAGTAGTTGAGTATATGTTCGAGGAAACTTCTCTTTGAATTACGTCGCGATTAGTGGAGTAATAACAATAGCGTATGCGCATTACTACAATTGATTGACGCAGACAAAACACCGACACTAATGGACCGATTTTCATGAAATTATTACGGATTGTGCGGTATAGCTCCTAGAAGATCCCCTACTAATCATCGCCGTTGGATTAATAGTAGTCTGTGCGCATGCGCAATGGTTAATTTCATATTACGTCGATTTCTTATCATCTATTGGTCCGATTTCTTTCAAAATCGAGAGGCTGTTGGGTCCAGGATGGTGCCTTTTGTATTTTATCGCATTTCCTTGAATAATAGATAACTACTTATTGCACATACGCAAAAACAGTATTATTTGACACTCGGAGAATAAGTAATGAATCGATTTTGATGACATTTTCAATTATTGGGTGAGTTAACCTTTAGATAATTCCCGCACATGCAAACATGAATCATAGCCCCAGTTTGCATTCAAGCATCTACACACATATATTACGAGTAAACACTGTTTTATTTTTATTTATTTTATTTTTTAATTCTTCAACTAACTCTAAACCGTATGTTACAATATGTGAGGAAAGGAAGCTATACTGCCCACCCAAGTTGGCAGCCTTTTTTACAGACGCAAATAAGCAAATTAATTTAAATTTTCAGTACGTAGAAAAGATAAATAGTGAACTCCCTACCTACTTGTTTTGAACGTTCTGCAACACGTAACTATACTCAGACAGAAAGATGTAGGCACTCTCCTACCTAATAAAATTGGTGAAACTGCTTAATCATATAGGAATTTCACTTTTTTGGCTCGAAAAGGCTTCATTGATCATAGCTCCTACCCGTTTGTCCATTTCTATTATTTACGATCAAGTATTTGAAGATGATTTCAAGAAGATAAAGAAAATTCCAAAGTTTTGCCGAAAATCGTGAAAAATGGTCCAATAGTCGATTTAAAAAAAAAAAGTAATTAACGGCACTGTTTGAGATGTCAAAGACACTGGGAAGAGCCTGATCCTAAGGGGAGTCACGTTGATGCTCGAAGAGGGAAAAAATTGAAATATCCCGTAGAGTTAGGCGTAGCCACACTCTGTCTCAAAGAATACAGCGATGGGAAGTTCCACCGGTTTCATGGATCGGAACTAGCCGTTCCGATCCAGGGCGGGATCGGGTATTTTTTCCGTTACGATCCTGGTATCGATCCCGACATCCTAACCTAAGTTACGTTTTTGCTCGGAGGTGTAGAGCTGCGGGATCCTTCAATTCGTTCCGTGGAAAAAAGGAAAAGATCTTCCTTCCGTTCTTGAATCGTTCCTCTGTCTTCCTCCCCACTCACACTCTGCCTCTTTTCCTCGACTTCTCATCCTCATCAAGCTGTGATGAAGTTTTCATTTTTCTTACAATAATTATTATAAAACGCTGGTGGGAGACCGCAATGTCAAACAAATAGGAAATTAAGTCACTCAAAAACCTCGATAAATATTTGATTAAATCCAAAATAATTAATAATAACATTATTTTTTCAAGTAACAAGGTATCCTAGGTGTGTATATCATTTTAGCTTTACAGTTAATTTGGGTTTTTTTTCTCTAAAAAACCCAAATTTGCGTTTGAAAATACCAACATTTTCGCTTTTTTGGCTGTCAGCCGGGTGCGGCGTCCACGTCTATCAATCCTACTTTTGAGAAAACGCGAGGGCAGGGAACGGATGTGATGACGCTCAAGAGGCATACAGACGCGGAATGTTTGATGCTCTCTCCCTTGTTTTCTACAAATAACCCCCCACCTCCTTTGTATGTTTTCTAATAAAATTACTTACTAAGAATTACTCTGGACTCTTGGACTCACAGATTGATTCGGAACATTATATTTATGCCTGAAAAGGAAAAAAAGGACAAATTTTTAGGAGGCACCTTCATAATTTCCGAGAATAGCTATGGTAGGTTCAACGCTGCCTAGTCGGATTGAGTATGCACCGATGACAATCCCCATCCTCTTGTTCCAAGAACGAAACGGGACAGTCTCGTTCGAGGAACAAATCTAGGCAGCATCAGATCTCAATCCAGTGAAAAGAAGAGATGCATGCTGGAACTCAACCTTTGGGGTAGGGTCATCACTACTATGGGGTTCCGATCTCGCTTCGCACCGTTCCTTCATCACTTTTTTCAGTGATTACCTCGACGAGACAGGAAGATCCCATTCAAAAAACCATCGATGCGTTTACAACAATTTCGTTTCGATCCGTGTGGATCGGTAAAAATGAAGCGGGAACCTATCCGTTCCGATCCCACTGCGGATCCGATCCTTGAATCGTAACACCCGGAATGGTACACCCATATGTACAGTAGATAAAAATATCTCCAAAAAAGAAGAAAAAAAAACTGCAAACTAAGACTAGATAGGGCAAAATCTAATAGCTACATGTATATATTATAATAGATCATGTAGGCTTGTGGAACGAATACGTCATGAGACCATTTTAAATCATAAGTGAATCAGAATGTTTCATCATCGACCAGATGAGTTGGTATAAAATGGACAACACCGAGTATTGACCATCAATCCATGACAAAATAAATTTTCCCCTCAATTAGATGAAGCAAAACGGTTTCATCGTTCTGTTGTTGGTTATCCCTTTGCCTTACATCGTGGGTGGTTCATTATATGAAAAGAAGAAGAAGAAAAAAATCCTTACGAAGGCAGTTTTTACGGCTTCAATGTTTCAAGCACAGCCTAAAGTGCTGAAACAGCTTGAAGATGACTTGAATTGCTACTGCAACATTCAAGAGTTCAAGAGATGCATCAAAGCATATCTCAATCAAAGTGAGTTCTGATATCGGTCTTTTTGCCCACTCCTAGAACTAATTAATCTTGTTGTTAAAATGTTATTAACATAGATGTTCCAAGTTGTAAACGTTCTAATTATCTTTTGGACGTTCGTTCTACTTGCTATTGTGCAGGTGCTAATGGCAATAAACGTATTATAATTACGTTCTATGGTGGAGAGAAAATGTGCACCTCATATTTCGCCCAAATATTAAGGCGTTCAAAACTTTCGGCCAAGTATCGCTGTTTTTGTGGCTTTAAAAACTCCAGAGTCTTATTAAGACGTCATTAATAGTAGCTAGAATTCAGAATGAGTGTATTTTAAGTAAATGAGCGGGTACCTTTTTTCTTGCCGCATCAATTTAATGTTGGACGATTTCCATGACCGCTAAGACAATCAATACCGTTAGCAATTATATGAAACGTATTTCAAAGATGGCAACTTTGCAATGGATAATTGTTCTACAAATAAAAAGGGAAAGAAAAACTAACTTGTGCGGCTTTCTTTTTGAAATGGTTTTTAAAAGAAAAGTTGATTGGTTTTTTTCGCTCTTCACAATGAGAAAAGTGGAAGATTTGATTCCAGGACATTTCACGGCTGGTATAGCCCGACAAACGAGGGAGAAGGTTTTACAGCTTTGCGTTTTACGAAGATCCTTTCGATTAGTTGGAAATACGTATATATTTTTTATATTCTTCTCGTTCGCACATGGTGAACTTGGGATCGTCTTGGACGACCGGAATATCCATTTTTATTGTATTTAAGACGTCCACGATTCTCACTTTCAGCTAGAACTAATATGTTAAACTGGTGGAAAATAGGAAAAGTGGTTGCGTATTTCCATTTATTTATATTTTTTCTGCACGGCTAATACATTCAAGTTGAAGATTAGTAAAAAATCTGAGGATATGTATGTTTTGATACGAATCTTTAACATTTTTCTTAAAAAAAGTGGGACACTGCCCTCACACACGTGCTGTGAAACCCATTGTTTTCACTTCAAATGACACGTTAGAGACCAATGAACTTTTGGTTTCAAACAAATCCTAAATTAAATGAGAAACATCTAAATAAACAACTAAACTTTTGTATCAGTCCTAACAACTATACAGGGTGTCTAAATTAATTATGGGACAAACTCAGGGAATCGATTTTAGAGCTCATTTCTGATCGAAATTTACTGACAGAGATTTCTTTTTAAACGCTTTGTTTTCAAGTTATTCAATTTTCAAGATTTTTTTCGTGTTTTGTACCTTATGACATTAAAACGGCCATGCCTTCCTTTAGAATCACAGCAAACTCAAAACTAAGAACACCTTTGGGAAGACCGTTGAATTTTCTATAATCATGATATATAATGAAGTTTTTTTTAGTCAGTTTTAATTGGGTAAAAAAAGGCCAAAGTAAAAATTTAGAAAAAAGTATTTAAAATTGACGTTTTCCTTCCGTTTTTTTCGTACCAGTTTAGGGATTTTTCGGCGTCCACTCTTCGGGAAAAAACTTCCTCAAACTGTCAGCTTTTGAAGGGTATAGTCAATTTTACCTGTACATTGCTAATTGGGGAGAAAAGTATGTTCGTATGTTGAAAAATATGGGTTTTTCCACGAAATCGAGGGTTTTAGTGAAAAATGGACCTCCATAAAAATCCGAGTTTGGGGCCGTATTTAGTATTTATTTATTTTTTTTTTTTTTCCACGCTGAATCGAATGGTAACACTTGTAGAACTCTCCTATTCCGTTTAACCGAGTTTTACACTTCAACTTGAATTTTTCAGTTTATTATTTATGCTCAATTTTATGTGTTTTTGAGAGCAAAATTATTTAGTTGGGGAGATTGACAAGTGTTACCATTCGACTCAGCGTGAAAAAATACGTAGAAACCAGCCCCAAACTCGTATTTTCATAGAGGGTAATTTTTCACTAAAACCCTCGATTTCGTAGAAAAAACGCTGCAAATTATTACACAAAGTTTTAGTATTTGTGTATTCTCTTCCACGCAAAACACCTGTGTATACTGCTAAGCGAATCATGAGGTAGGTATCAGATGTGTCTGCATAGAAGAAAATAAGTTTTAAAAAGGTGTAATTAATAATGCACGTCATTGCACTTTTCTGCCCGTCAAAAACTTGTAGATGAGTTAGACTAAAGATCTCTAAAAGAAAAACTTCGACCCCGTCAATAAAAACAGTGAATAAAAATAGCCATCTAACTAAAGATATTGGAATTTAATCACTCAATTTAACCACAATTTGATCACATCATTTCATGTTTTCTACCCTTCAAAAACTTGTTGGAGATGAGTTAGACTAAAGATCTCTAAAAGAACTACTTCGACCCCATCAATAAAAACAGTGAATAAAAATAGCCATCTAACTAAAGATATTGAAATTTAATCACTCAATTTAACCACAATTTGATCACATCATTTCATGTTTTCTACCCTTCAAAAACTTGTTGGAGATGTGTTAGACTAAAGATCTCTAAAAGAAAAACTTCGACCCTGTGAATAAAAACAGTGAATAAAAATAGCCATCTATCTAAAGATATTGAAATTTAATTTTATCATTTTGTTGTTCCTGTCGTATATGTTCCGAACTCGTATCTCAGTTTTTAATAACTTAAGCAGCCCAGCCACTCACACGTGAATCTGATGCAATGCAGCTTTCCAGTCCTGAACCTGAAGCAGCCCATCCACTGACAAAAGGATCTAACGCAGCGCAGCCATCCAGACCTGATCCTGTAGCAGTCCTGCCACTCACATCAGAATCTGACACAGTGCAGCTGCTCAGTCCCGAACCAGTCTATCCATCCACATCAAAATTTGTGCCCCGAACACACTCATACTCATTCAAGATTTCGCCACACGACCTCAAGCCCCTTACTCACGAGGAAAATCGACAGACAAAAACTGGAAAAAAAAAGAGGGAAAACTGCCATTTTAACTTCAACTCCGTACAAAAAGGAACTTGAGCAGGCGTCCTCCAAGCCACTCAAGCCTTTATCAAAGAAGATACTTTTTGAAGAGAAGAAAAAACCATCAGGGAATGTAAAGAAATTAAAGAAAAATCCAAAGAAAAAAAAGGCTAAGAAAGAAATGTCTTCTGAAGATGATGACGAAGTGGAGTGGATTCCATCAGAAGACGAAGATGATGGCTCATCCACGGCCTGTTTGTTCTGCAATGGACTGCTACTGAACTCAACGCCTGGTGAGAAATGTGTGGAATGTTCGGTGTGCAAGGAGTCAGCCCACGAAGCGTGCAGTGGACATGACAACAAACTCGATTCCTACGTTTGCGATTTTTGCTGCAACATCACAGCACAAATAAAATTGAAAGTCTAGTGATTGATAATTCGTTCATATAATTTTCCTATTTGCAGAAATTCATGTTTTTTCAATTAATGAGTTCATTATATTGAAATAACTGCACATTTTTGGTACCCGGTTTTACCCCACACTTTCAAAAAAACATTGATTTTCAAATTTGAAAGCAAACAGATGAATTTATTGCGATCTGTGGAGTTTCCTTCGGTTATTTGAGATGATATTTATTGATTACACACACACACACACACAAACACACAAAATTATTGTTACCTTAGAATTGTCTGAGATCTCGATTTTTCAATAGTTTAGCCCTTGTTTACTACCTACCCATTAGGGCTGATGCCGTAAACATTGATGCCGATTTTACTGACACATTTTCATAAATTTCATAAACTTTGGTCAAGTACTTTTGGAGAAAAGCTCTGGACGGACGGATGATTTTTTATTCGACTTTTGGAATTACGCATCTTGAAACGTAAACCAACAAATTGTGGGGCAACATACGAACATACTTTTTTCCCACCAATTAGCAAAGTAAAAGTAAAATTGACAATGCCGTTCAAAAGCCTATTTGAAGAAGTTTTTTCCGAAGAGTGTACCCCGAGAAAAATCCCCAGCAGAAAGAAACGGAAGGAAAAACGCCAATTTTACATATTTGTGTGATTTTGTACTTAGGCCCCTTTTTACCCCATTAGGACTGGGATTATGTATGGACCCAACGATACAACTAGCTCCTTCGTTGTCAGGAGTCAGGAATACCTGGACTAATAATGAAACCAGTGATCAGGAATCGGAGGTGACCAGAAAAAAGCCAGAACCGATTTCGCTAGAAAATTGTACCTACTTCAGGATTTGAGAATAATAAGTTCCAACCTATGGGTATGATGATAAAAAATCCATCAGGATTCATGCACGAATCATTTTCAATTGAATCAATCGCTAAAGTTAAACGCCAGTGTGAGTCACTGAGTTGGAAGGCTCTGCGATTATACTGATAATAGTGTCATGGATTGAATAATATTGGTGCGTCTTGAAAAATTAATACAACTCTGGCTTCATTCAATATTTGAAGAGAGAGGAGTTGTGGAATACGCTTACTTAGGTATTTCATCAATATTCTCATTGGGATGTTGATTTTATTATTGAGTACACGACTCAGTAGTATTAGGTGTGGATTCCAATAAAATATGTCGTGTTTGCTCTGATCTAGAATAGCGAGATGTTCAAGTAAACTTAAGAGCGCTTAGCTTTAAATTGGTTTTGATGAATTATTAAAATATTTATTGCATATTTCTCATTGATGCCTTACGAAAGGAAGCCAGAAATAGATTATGATGACTAATATCTACATATATCATACACCTCGAGAATGCTGCGTTTGCGATTGTATGTGATTGCATTCTTTTTTTATTTTACGACACAAAAATTGATTAGGTACCTAGAAATGTTTGCAATCAAACGGTCACCGTCGTAAGTCTTGAGTAGTACTAAGTAAGTCTGCGGTTGAAGGAATCCAATGGTCAATAATTGTCTTTAATGGCATCTTTCTCGTAATGAGCTTCGTAGAAAAAATGTAGCAGCACGATAAACTAAAAGTTCCGTGACGGGAAAGGAGGGCTAGAATCATAATGGCCGTTACGATTCCACGTAGTCCGCATTCTTCAAATCGTTTAGGCTGACTCAGGCGACAGAGATGGAGGGAAAGTAGTTAAGCCACCCATGAAGCACATCAACTCGATTGAAATTCAAAATTTTGAGTGATAATGTTGCAGCTTTGTCGTTATCGTGTTGTTATGTTCACCAGGTTAACCACCTAAGCCAAAATTAATAAATGTCGAACAGAATCCACTTGTTACAAAATTATCATTAAACGTGAGGGTTCGGAACTAATATTTTGGAGTAAAGTTTACTAAAACAGAAGCTTTATTTTATTTTATTTTTTTACTGTTTTGAAGTAAAAGACAATACCTAATATAGAACGAAAGTCATGTTTTTGGTTCACTCCACACGTCTTTTTGTGACTCCAAAACAATGGTTGAGGGCGTGTCTTTTAGTCTATCCAGTGTCTACTATCTCTTACCACACTCATAGTTTTCCAATATTCCGTCCGATTTTGCTTGAATTTTTAGGAATCATACAGGTCGTATCCTAAATCATCTTCAGTGTACTCCTCTCACCTCAGCAAGAGTCCTTACAAACATGTCAATCAACAACCGTCTTTGTGGAGGGAATTTGGAAAAAAATTAGCTTGACCAGTTTAATACTCGTAATATAGGCCCTAAGGCCTAGGAGACCAGATAGGTATTTGCCTTTCAGGTCGTCTGATTGCTTGTATTCGTGTTAGCTCGCCAACTATGCGACCCTTACTTTGAGGTATGTGGCGTTATCATCGCTGCCTATAACGGCATTTCACTTATTTTTTTCAATTCTTATCATTCACCTAATCATAAAATAGATTGGAAAAATTGGTACTTCATTTTTCAACTTTTTGTGAAAGGTGAGACTATCAAAGAAAAGTGAACGCTTGATTTGTCCTTCTCTGTCGAATGCAATCTTAGCACACCAAGTCTGTTCCACGTTATCCGGGATTATGGCAGACCCTTTGCTTGATGGCAGCGAAATCCGGCTTCTTGCCCCAGTCACCGAGAATGTGATATAGTCTCTCCCTTTCAACATCCCAACTGCTGGATGAAAAAGCGCCTGCTATCGCAACCGGGTCATGAGTATGCGGCCACCATGCCCATGCGGGTCCTAATGCCCTCTGAAGCCTAATCTATCCACTGGGAAGAAATGGAGATTCAGAACACTGTCAGAGTTCTTATTATCATCTTCTGACTCATGTATTGAAGCAACGAACTTTGTCAGTCTTGTCTTTGTCTCATGTTTGTCAGTCACACCACAACAACTGTTGCATGACAAAGGCAAGGTCAGTAGCAGTGCAGGCGACCTTACAGCACGAGCTCTATGGATGAACAGGTGCTAGTGGCGTATATATGGAATGCTGAGAGAGAGGGAGTAAGAGAGAGAATACCAAGCCCACCGGCCTTGTCCAGTGCAAAGTAGTCGCAGCTTCTGCTGAAGTCAACTGCAAGGATTGCAAAACCTTTAGTATAGATCAAGTACGTATGGGTGTGACTGTCCTGTGAAAATCACTCCTTATCCGCCACTTTCAACCCAACTGGGACCAAAGAGAGACTTATCTGGATTGAACAAGTAACGACACCTGGCTAGCTGTTCTGCAATGGCATTGAGGGCAATCCGCATATCCTCACGAGTCTCTGCAAGCAGGATGACATAATCCATGTAAGCCAAGGCCACTTCTGAGGCAAGATCAAACCCTATTTCAGCCAGCAGCTTACTCAAGCCCGTATCCACGACCAGGTTGATGAGGAATGGTGACTGAGGATCCCCTGGCTTACCCCTCATCCAACGAAAACATCCACTGACATCTCACGCTCTGCCTCAACTGCCCTCAAGCATTCGTGATACATACATAGATATAGATGTAGGGCCACTTTTCAACACGGCGGACAAATCGAGTCACTGCGCGATAACGCTGGTACTATTGCTCGAGTTCACAAAATTTTTATTTTTATTTAACACCCCGAAAATTCTTTATTTCGCTCCGATATGATCTTTTTCAAAGCTCTCAAAATTTTCGAGTTATTCAGTGATGAAGGGCCGGATCGTCAGTTCTGTCACTGTCCCCAGGACACAAAGGTGAACTGTACTTTAAAATATTTACTTTGAGCACTGAACTTCTGAATGTTTCTGATATACCGATAATATATTACACATGCCCTCTCTTAAATCCAACAGAAAGTGGGCGAGGACTATTTTTTCCCCAATTTATATAAGTTTTATATAAGCTATTTTATATAAGATTTATATAAGCTCGGAAGTGTTGTCACCCAAACGTTGAATTCAGGGGCAGCCCCTTTTTGGCGGCGCGTGTGGTGGTTCGGGAAATATCCGGAAGAGCGCCCTGCTGCTATCAACATCTTCAGTTGAATTTGAAGTTCCATCGAAAAATGCCGTAGGTAAGTCCAACAGCAGACTTTTCTCGTAATCAGGGTATAATAAACGCAAAACCGTTGCGTACCTTTATTGTTCATCATTCCTGTCACTTGCTTTTTCCATATTTAAGCATTACAAAAAAACGTTTTAAGCAGGGGAGGTAGTATTTCCATGGGGCACGAATGCAACCAGTGACTCAGAACAGTTGTAAAAACCAATATGGCTGCCAACTGAACAGTAATGTGCGAAAACGTCATTCCTGTCACGGTCAGTTCTGTCACGTGACAGGACCTGACAGTGTGTGACAGGAATGACGATTTTTATTCAGTTCTCTCGTTCATTCTTTTTGCTCCTTTCAACAAACATTATGAGCTTCGCAACTTTTAAATCCTCTGTAGAATTCATATTCCCAATACAAGATTAATTTCAAACTGGGGTTTCCATATTTTAGCCTTTTTTTTTTTTTACGGGTTATTGAAATCTGTAACGACTGTTCGGAAACGTGCTTTTAGCGAATTTTCTTAGAAAATGATGCTATTGGAATGACTCCGAAAATTTTAAAATAAAAATGTTCTTCATCAAAATCTGTTTTGAGGCATTTGAAATGATTCCTGAATTTTAACACTTTTTTATTTGTACCTATATAAATGTACATATGTGTCATTCCAGACGATAAGTCTCGATAGGATTGAGATAAAAACCTCGTTAAATTGGTCAAATTTCAAAAAATGTACTAAAAAATCACAAAAATTACAGAACCGGCTAAAAATGGTTAAATTTATATTTTTTTAGCAGAATATTACTCAAAAAAGTTTATCAACCATGACCAAGGTCATTTAAAAATTGAAGCTCAAACTTTTGCTGAAAATTGTACTCAAATTTCATCATAAAGTGTGCTAAAAAGTCGATAAAAATTTTAAAAAAATCTAAAAACTCAAAATCTTTGTATAGAAGATTATTTTTTACAACAAGTTTTTTCACAATAAAATTAATTGGTAACAATTTCTTTGCGCACAAACTTCTCAAATTACAGCTTAATTTAACTGAAGTGTAATACGATAATTATGGGAAATTCGCTCATATGATCATGCTGGAAGACTGGAACTTTTTTTTCTGTTAGTAACCCATGTTCTACTTCAGTTCTTTGATATTAGGTATGGATATATAATTGGGCATTACATATTTCCCAGGTTTTCCTTTTTCTGCGCATCTTAATTCTCGTTTTTACAATTTTCAGTCTTCTGAATGGCCCCTCAGAAGAAGAAAGAAACAGCAGAAAAAATAAGAAGAAGAAGCGAAAAAAGATGTTTCCCCTTTGTTTTACTGGACAATGACACATTTTTGTTGGTTCTTTATACTCAGTAAAGTGTTCTATTTTTGATCTACCTATTAGGTGAGAATTTTTAAATGTTAAACAAATTTGCTATCCTCTAATTTTTCTTGTCTATTTTTGATATTTTTGCGTTTTGTTCCTTTTTATAGTTCAGTTTCCTAAATATTTCTCAGTGAATCTCTCTATAAATCTTGTTCCTAGGTAACTTATTTATATTTCTGCAAGAGAATAGATTCAGACTGATCTTTACAGTTGGTCGCATCTACTGTCCTTCCTATATGACTGAACTTCTCTTCGTCGTCAATAGTTGAAATATTTTAAGTGTTCTAAAGAATTTTGTAATAAATAAAATATTTTCTATGAACCTCCCGTGTACTGTGATCTCCTTTCAGGTCTTATTGTATGTGAATGCATACATTAAATTATGCTGGACACCCTCTTTAGTTCAGATCCGGTCATTTCTGTCACATGTTAGTCAGTTCTGTCACACTGCATAAAACACTCATAAGTATTCTATAAAATGAAATTTCAAATGATCCCCTATCACATCTTCTTCCAAAAGATCTTCTTTTATAGCTACCGTCTTTGAATGACATGTCATCTTCTTTAATTGTACTCTATATGTAATATAAGATATGTGAGAATGAAATTGACCATCAAAACCGTAAAAAACTGAAAAATTCTTTAATTGAAAAATTATGCTCAGCAGACATTGCCGCAAGTAATACCAGACTTAAGCGAAAAACCAACAACGAGAACTTCAGAGTGACTTCATCATCAAATACAGGCGTGACAGGACTGATACTTCGCAACAACTTTTAGAGCTTCTACTTGGAGAAAAAAATTGAAAAACTCAAAATTCAGCTCGGCCGTTTTAGGGATGGGTTCCCAAACGTTTCCTTGAACGAAAAAAAGTTTTCCCAGCGGATTTTAATTACATCGGTTTGAAAAAATTTTCTTGAGTCAATTTGTCCGCCGTGTTGAAAAGTGGCCGTAGATAGAAAAAACTCTCAGGGCGGAAGCCTTGTTGGCTTATTTTACTTTCCAGAGGGTTTTTGTTTAATCAAAGAGACTCAGCCCCTGATGTGGGGTGGGAGGCCCTTGATTAATTGTTCGCTCTGAATACAGCTCATTGGGGTTTGGGCCCCAAAGAGTTCAATTCTGCGGTGGGTGAGTGCAGGGCACTCGAAGGTTATGTGGGATGCCGTTTCGTCAGTCTCCTCACATAGTCTGCACAGGATTGAGCTTCGTGTGACCCCTATGCGATGTAGGGGTGCAAAGCCGGTTATAAGGCCAAAAATTGTTTTTAGTTCCCTACGGTTTCTCCTAAGTAGCCCTTCAGTAATTTCGGTGTTGGGTTCAGCCACCATAAGTTTACTGTGGGCGTGTCGTTCAATATTGGATCATATTTTAGTGGTTCGTTGGTTGACCCACGTGTTGATGGTTCTTCTGAAGGTAGTTTTCGGTAAACCGACTGCTGGCTCAGGCCCTACAAATGGGGTTTTGGAGCCCCTTCTCGCGAGCTCGTCAGCCTTTTCATTACCAATAATGCCTCTATGCCCCGGAACCCACTCCTGGCGAACCGGGTTATGTTTGGCTAGGTGCTATTTAACTTGTGATACATACATGCAACATCAATCAGTCAGGGCAAAAGGCTAACAGTGTAAGAGTAAGAGGCCTTAGCGACGTCGATAGAGACAAAAAGTATCTGGCCAGCGAAATGCATAATGTTAGGTTCTCCGCTGTGCCATCAACCGACCGAAATGATCCCTGGATGGCACTCATGACGTCATGACCATGAAACCAGGCCCTTAGAAGAGAGATGACAGAATCTTTTGGAACGCTGGATGGCTTCTGTCGGTATTGACATCGGATGGTAACCTCCTGGCCCGCTTATCCATTTTTTGGGAAGAAAATTGTCCAGGCTAGGGCCAACGCTTTTGTGAGTCTTCCCATTATTAAAGCAACATGTTAAGGAGAAGCAGCTTAACAGTCTTTGGCGCCTAACTACAACGTCAGGTGAATATAACATCAGCTCCACCAGAAGTGGAGTTTGTCACACGGCTCTTACCTATGTTCCTCGTCATAAAGTACCAATGTGCATATTTATAATGCTGCGAGGAATCCCTAATAGAAGCTGAGGGTATCATTTACTCACTAAGGTTGTGGCTCAAGGAGCACTCAAGAGTGGATCCCTCTAGTACTCTAACTGCAGGAAAGGGGGCAAGACTTGTTCACCCCCAACTCCCTACAGTACCTCCGCAGTTACTCGAGCCAGATGCTTCCTTCACAAACAAAGTCTCACTCAATGGGCATATTGGGGATATGAGGCTTTTTCCGCCATAATTAGAGAGACACGCTTTGAAAAGGGAAGGGAAACCCGTTGACATGGGACTCTACTCCAATCGACAACGGATGAGTCTGTTGTCCCCTGTTAAATCAGAGAGTGCTTGGGTTTTAGGATGGGGACGTAAGACCATGACATGGTTAGAGATATACTAGAGCTTCGATAAGATAAAACTACTCCAACAGCCCTACCCCAGCAACCCAAACACACAAATCCTTCTGTTACATTTTATATTTACAAGACTCAATTCGAATATGGGGAGGCAAACCAATTAAAAGAAAGGAAAAACTAGAGTTCATAGTGGAGTGGACTCCAAGGTTTACTCGACGCTGGCCCAAGGGATCAAGAAAGTTGAGGAAGGAGGAAGAAGAAAATGGAGCGAGGAAAGAAAGTACTTGTGGTAAAGGAGGTGTACATACCACGAAGCACAAGGTAATATCTGCGGATCATTTTCCAGATCCCGCATCATGACACACTTAATACCTACCTAAATTTTCATAACACACATTCTAAGTTTCCGTGCATTAGTATTTACGAATGTACGGCTGAGGGTTTTAAGAACTTAACGTTGAAGAAAATTTCGTAATGTACGCAATGCAACATTGTGCCAATATTAGGTCTCCAGGCTGCCGAAATTAGGCAAAGAGGGTATCAATATTAGACGTTCGTAGGTTTTCTGAATATTTCTGACTATTCACTTTAAAATAATTTACAGTGAAATATGTATACCTTATAATGAGGATTGTAGACGAAGACCCACCAAAAATCAGCAAGTTATTACAGGCATCTGTCCGTGTCAATGCATTAATGGACCACCTTCACCCTACTTGAGCTGATAATAAGAATGATTTACCCCCCCCCCCCCCCCGCCCCTCTTCCTCCATTCCATTCACCCATTAAGGGCAAAGGAAAAAATTCTGGTGTTTATTCAAATCTGAATAACAACGCCAGGGATAATGTTTCAGAATTCTCAAATAATTACGAAATAACGAAGTGTATATTCACGTCCTCATAAAGGATAATATTCACACAACAAATGACTCACAATAAATTAGAAGCGATTATTATAGAAAATCACATCAGAAGATAGTGGAAACTCATTTGGGTCTTTGTCGGGATGCAAGTAAAGCTGGAAACATTGGAATTCCATATGGTACTGCGTTCAGGAGTAAACGCTTGTTTGTCGTTCCTCAACAGCACTCCACGTGCATTAGTGGGAGTAAACACATTAGTCAGAGCTCGGAAATATAATTCGAAAGGCTCATGAGTTATGCGTAAGAAGGTAAGAATGAGGAAATAGAGAACCAAGTAGTTGAAGAACAAAATCTCGAGCTAGACTTGAATCGAAATTCGTCTTTCTATTTTGCCATAGACTTTTGAAAGACGTAAAAAACCTTTTACAAAAAAAAAAAAAAAAAAAAAAAAAAAAAAAAAAAATTAAGATTAATTTTTATTAGTAATTCATGCGCACATACTACTTTCGATCCGTCAGCAATGAAATTTGTAGGAGACCACTTGGGAGCAACCCACACAGTTCCTGAAAACTTCATCGAAATCGATCAAATATGTAGTTTTGCAGTTACACTTATGTCAACCGACGTCAGTTTAAGAATAGAATTCATAGGGCGCTCCTTAAATAATTGGCTCTATAATAACAAAACTACCTTCCGAATTTGAACAAAATTGAACAGATATGAGATCGTGAAAAATCGACGTTATTAGACATTCGTATTAGCGTATGCGTACACACCGTTATTGATCTGTAGTTTTTATCACACAATATCGATCTCTGTTGTTGGAAAGCTCTCAATTTACCTAATCGTACTATGTTAACGACTGCGCAGTGCGTGGCCAACAATTTGAGGTATGAGCGTGGCTGTATGAATAATCCTTATATATATAAAACTCGAAGTTTGTTTCTATTTATCTATATACGTATGTTTGTATGTATGTTCCCAATAGACGGCTAAACGGCTGGACCGATTCTGACAGGAGCGGTCGTAAAATATCAGCAAGTTCCGGCGCACAACATAGGCTAGAACCTGAACCTGGACCCATAAACGGAACTACTCGTCGCAACCCATTTGTTTGGTTCCCGAACTTTTGTTATTATGGTTGCTAACAGGCAGTTTGTTAGCAGCGGAAATTCGTGATAAGTGGGGAAGCCTTGATGGGGGATGCGAGTGAAGCATGGGTTGCGTTATTGATAGATGATGGACGATAATTTGGTATTGCGTGCGAAAAGCGGGAAGGAGAACCGATTTGTTTGGCTCCTGAAATTTTATTATGGTTGCCAACACGCAGTTAGTGCCATTTCTTCGCGCGTGTTTGGTTTCGGCGATTTTTATCAGCTGAATGAGCTAAATTCTCTCCTGTTCACCCAAGGAAGTTGAAATTTGAAACGGCGACTCTTTGAGACATTGAGAGACGATTGAAATTATGGGATTTTTCCTATTCAAATGAGTGAGCTAAATTCTATCCTGTTAACCCAAGGAAGTGGAAATTTGATGGGGCTACTTCTTTGGGACGTTAAGAGACTATTGCAATTATGGGCTGTTTCCTAATCAGCTGAGTGAGCTAAATTCCCGCCTGTTCACCCTAGGAAGTTGACATTTGATAGGGCAACTCTCTGAGTCATTAAGAGACTATTGAAATGATGAGCTCTTCCATGATCAGCGCTGAGAAACCTAAATTCTCTCCTGTTTACCCTAGGAAGTTGAAATTTGACAGGGAGACTCTGGGTCATTAAGACATGATTTAAATGGTGGTCTCTTTTCTGATCAGCTTAGTGACTTAAATTCTTTGATGTTTACCCTAGGAAGTTGAAATTTGATAGGGTAACTCTTTGGACAATCAGAGCTGATTGAAATTATGGGTTCTTTCCTGATTAGCCCGGGCCTGATTTTGTTACTAATATGCTGTAATTTGACATACAGCCTCGGTAGTTACGAAAACAGTCTGGATATGGTTATTTCAGCAGTCTATTCACCGACTAACCGTACAGGTAGACCCATGCAACGCACGGGTAACCAGCTAGTCGTTTACATATAGATAAGATTGAATTAATAGGGTTTTTCTTGATCAGCTGAGTGAGCTAAATTCTCTCATGTTCACCCTATAAATTTGAAATTGGATAGGGGGAATATCGGGATCATTAACAGACTATTGAAGTAATGGGATCTTTCCTGATCAACTGAGTGAGCTGAATTCATCGAATACTTTAGTAGCATCGTCCTCTTCTTTCGATAACGACCTATACCTCCAGTGTCAATAAAATTGCAAAAGGACATATTCATATCACTATGGATCCGCGTGGAGCGTTGATATATTGATTTCATTAGGATTCATTATACTGATTTTTTAATACATTCCTCCATTTGGACAGCGTAAATGATTAAAAAAAACCTTTTCATAAGGCCTGCTTTCCTAAATCTCCCCAAGAACTTTGGCTTCTTCAGGAAGACACCATAGTAATTAGAATAAAAATAAACATTGGACGAAAAGAAAAAAAAGGACAGACTGGCCTTTTTGATACAGTTTTAATACAGTATTTGTTTTTTAACTCTCGGATGAAAATTTATGGAACTTTTCCGTTAATTCATTACTACCCCTTTTATACCGCTTGATATGAGTTCTATTGTTCTAAAATCTGTCCCCCAATCATTTTTACCTCCACTGTGGTAAAATAGATCAGAATGCTGTGTATAGTTTGGTGATCTAGATCCTCGCTTGCTCGCATCTAAAAAATACATTGCATCAAGTAGTAAATCTCTTAGTAAAAATGCAGATTAGTTGGACATGTTGGTCAGAATGAATGTGTAGTTTTGTGGTCTCGATGCTCGCAAGCTCGCTTCTCAAAAGTACATAACATCAAGTTGTTAATCTCTTACTGAAAATACAGATTAGTTGGACCTACAGGTCAGAATGAATTAATGGCAGTGAATTAACGGTAAAGGTCCAAATTTATACAATATCCTACGGAGCTAAGACATATCCATGCCAATATCATGAAGAAACTTGATCGTGAAAAATGTGTGAAAATTTTCGTAACTGGTGGGACTACACTCACTTATTGCCTGAATCCATAAACGTTTTCCAGGGGCTGAGCACTTAGGGTTCAAGATTGTTTCCTATCAATTGCATGGCTCTCAAATTAATAGTAGTCCGAGCACATTCAAAAACATAACTCCCTTGTGACAGTTTTAACTTCTGCAATCTTGTTCCAAATAAAACTAATTCTCAGGTATGCGTGGATGTTCAGTCATGATTGGTCTCAATGTATTTTATTGCTATCAAATAGATATTAGCGTCTGTGCATGCGATTAATTCCATAGTGGCCTCTGTCCATGCGCACTTAATTGAATATTCAAAACGTAAATTTATCGGGCGAACCCAATGGTCCGATTAGTCTCAAATATGAAGAATATTATGAGAAGGATTGGACGTTAGATGATGGATTAGATACATGTTAAATCAATATTCTCCGTCACATATTGTTCCCAAAAATCTATTCAATCATGTTACGGACACGTTGAAGCTACGTGCCACAGCCAGCAGATATTATTACCGGTTGCGCATTAAGCGGCATGGTACTTCACGCAATTTATGACTGATTAATTTGAAATTGAAACGTTATGTAGGGAGCAAAAAAGGTAAGGAAGTTGAGGTTACAACTGGTCATAAGTAGAACAAGCTAGCATTGCGTATAATACAATCATAGCTGTATCTTTTTATAGTGATAGGTATGCCTGAGATTGAAAACGTAATGGTGAATTCGTGAGATATCAATTTTAGAGTATTACGATTCTCCTTGATGTTCGAATATTAATGTGATGTTCTTACATCAAAGAAACCCATCACGTTAAATAATTGAGAGAACCAAGCTTGAGAATGCTATTCGATCTTACATTGCGCAGGATTTCTCACGCTAGTTCAAACAGAATAATCGAGTGTTCACGTTTTAAGCATCACATATAAAACGGATTGATGCATCTAATCTTGTCCGACTGACGTTTAGAGAGGTATTTCTGGATCGCAGGAATGGGACGCGGGGTCTAACTAGATGCGTGACTGCTGAACTGGGCTAATGATCCCTTTTAGAGTTGGGCATCTCCCGCCAGCAGACCTCGCGAAGAAGACCCATTTATAAGGATCTTCAAAGGATGGTGCGGGGGATACAATGCAGTGTATAGTAGGAGAAGCTGATTTGCTACCTTCAAAGATGATATTAACAAATTCGTGCGAAACTCCCCCCAAGATCGCCAAAGGGCCTTTGTCGAACCCTATAAGGGTCTGGAGGCATCCATCACCAGCGCTGCCTGGCGACGGCTTCTTAACTAATTGGAAGGAACTCCTTTTCTTGGCTACCGGATTTATAGGCCACTCTTCCTCCACATAGTAATTAATATCTTTCCTTCTTTCTCTTTCGAAGCAGCCTCCCTGAATAGGCCAATGCATTCCGCCAATGGATTTATCGATCCTCCAGACCCCATTGTCGAGGGGATGACGTAATTTGTGGGACCCTGTCGTTCCCCCCAAGAGGAAATCTGTAGCAGTCGCGGACATAGATATATTTCCCATTCAGATAGATTACAGCTTTAGACTTAAGAAGCCTTCATTGACAGCGCGTTTGCATACATTTAGACCGTTTGAGATTCCCTGTTTCGCTCCTTGCCGTGGGTTATTTCCATGGGGGACTTCAGAAGTCGTGCCTCATAGAAGCGCCTTATGCAGTGACGGCCGCCTCCGTTTGTCACACCAAGTCAATAACTCAGAGTTCCTGTCAAACCAAAACAATACTGCAAAATCACAAGTTGTAACACAACGAATTCCTATGTATGTGTATCACTTGAACATTAGTTCAAGTTACACGATGTACAACAAATTTTGTTACAACCGGAATACCGGAATACCGTGGACCGGGGAACGATATTTCTCCTTAAGATTCGTGTAGGTACCGCTTATACTTACAAGTGAGTATACTTTCAACTTCATGAATATTATTATTACTCGTTTCAAAGGATAATGATTGGAATACAAACATTTTGGATAATATAGTTAAGTTGGTATATGCTGGAAATTATGAAATAGAAGGTCGATACTTTTGATCCAGCATTTCAATAAAGGATCGTGTTCCCTAAAATAGTTTCCAGTCGTACATTTTCGGGAACCTGTAGAAATATCGTACATGGTATCGTTCATCAGAATGGTTATTGATAACGATTCATTTTGGGATTAATATTTTCGTCATCCACATAGGTACACTTAACTCACCCTTTCCTATTGTGCTCGCATAAGCTGAACCAACAAGCACATTTGATTTATATGTGTATTATACAGGCATGTTAGTTAAAGATACGTGCAAATTTATTCTCATTAGTGTTTAGGGTGAATAAATAATACTTGTATATAGGTAAATAATATTTGTATTATTAATTTGAACGGAACTGCGCACTACGTTTCTCGCATTTATAAAGTGGAATAATATATTTAGTACAACTCATGTCGAATCCAGATCGTTTAATTTGGTACATCAATTATTAAACCTCCTGATCTACAATAATTTTCATGACTAAAACATTATATCTAATTTTCGTGGTGTATATGTATGATGGTATATGGTTTTATTCACATTAAACATATATTTAAAAATATTTAATTACCCATTTTTTAATTATCCACCTATTGTCACCGAATCTACCTACTTGTAGCAGAAGTATTGTTTTCAAATTCGGGGATGAATTTTATTTTATTTTTTTTCTCGTCTATTGATTGATCGTATCTAGTCAGTTTCGTAACTAACAAATTAATAATCCACTCTGCGCATGTGCAAAAGTAAAATACTTCATGAATCATTTTTATGTTTAGTTCATATTAAATTCAATTAAATATGATTGATTAGTATAAAAAAAGCGTAAAATTTAACACAAGCATAACTTTTGCAGTTTTCATCCGATACCGATGAAATTGTCTGGGAATGTGCGGATTTGGCTAAGGATTTTTCCCTATCTATTTCATTTCTGAAATTAAAAGTTTTCACTGCGCATGAGTAAAAGTAAAACCCACCAAGTTTAATTTTTTCGTGGACTTATCGCCCGATGTCGCTCGAATTAGAAGGTTCCTCGATCGGTTCGATATTGTTATTTATTGGTACATATTAGTTTCATCATGATCGTAACATTAGTAGCTGCTAAGCAAGTGCAAGCCTCAAATCCTTGTAACAAGCACAACATTTGCTGTTTTAATTCATAGTATAAAATCCGTGATTTCTGTGCGGAAAAACTGAAGCGATGGTTTTGTTGAAAATGAGACGGAATTTATAAACAAACATTCATATACCACAATCACCATCATGAAAAGGATTTGAATTTTACAACTTATTGATAAGAGTCTAGTAGTAACGAGGAAATAAAAATGTTTTTCCCATTGGTAAATTAGTTTCTTTTTCAGGAGTGGATCATGTGGATGATCTATGTAGGAGGAACAATTTATATTACATTAACATTTCTCAGAATTATGATTACAATTGCGAATATTTGGATGATGAAACTTTCAAAAAAAGTATATTGATTGAATGACTAACAGAAGTGTGAGCTCAATTGGCTGGAAAAATATACGTATAGGAAAATTAAGCTTACATTTTTTAGATTGGCATATATACCTGTGAGTGAGCCAATGACATATTCTTCGTTATGGCACTGGACAGGATTGTATCAATTAGTAAGGGAAACTAGAGATTTGTAACTGGTTTCATATGAACTTAACATCGCAATGCAACTATTTTTACTCTTGTCTTCTTCATTAGAAAGTTTATTTGACGGCAGTTAGCTGGAATGACGTTGGTGGTCGTTGGTCTAGCAGGTATGCGACTTGGTACTCAGTTCTTCACGTCTTCTGCCAGCGCAGCGGGGGGCTCAACAGATGCTCTGGAATTGCGTTTTTCTTCGATCTCTCAGCTCCCCTTCCTACGTCTGTCACTGCTCCGTGGACTTGATGAAGCGATATTGCAAGTTAAATAAGGTCTTAGAGGCCTGAAAAAGAGATTGAAAGTTGGAGTGAATTATTGTTGGACGTAATTGAAGTCAAGGCGTGCCTCGACTGCTAGTTGGCTCTCCGTACAGTTCAGGAGCAAGGAGGATGGCGAAACAAGGTTGGGAGGTCCGTTGACGGATTTACGATTAGTTAAAGTCTCAATTCCTTTTTAGCTTCAGTCGTGTCCTGATTCAAACGAATATTTCCTATTAAAAAAGTACACAACTATACAATTAGGTAGTGAAAAAATCGCAGATGAACACTTGTAATAGATGTACCTACCATCATAAAAATATTAAGCGAACTAGGAGGTTACCAGAAAAAAGTAGAGAAAAGTAAAGAAAAAAGTTACAAGAAAAAAAAGGAAGAAATTTGAGCACTGTAAGCGCTAAAATAAAGGTCTACAATAAACATTACGGCACAATGACTTGTTCTCAATAATAATCAGCTTTTCAAATAAATACGTTGAATTCTCAGCTTTTTTGCAGTTTTTTTTCGATTTTTTGGCAAACTTTAAATTAATTTAAGTAATTTTAAAAGTTTTTGCATATATTCTGAAAGTTCTAGTTTATAGTTGATAAACTTATTTTGAGTAATATTCTGGCAAAAAAATAAAATAAAATAAATAAATAAAAAATAAAATAAATAATAATTACACATGTTACATACACACATACATACATGCACACACACACACACACACACACAGTCCGTTTTTGAAATTTTTATTGATTCATTCAGCACATTTTTAAAAATTTGACCAATTTTTCGTACTCAAAAAGTTCTGCCCAATTATTTCATCGATTCTTTTTGGAATGCTAGACTTTTTGTGGGAAGAACGGTTTTTTGTAATCTCATTCCAAAGGAGACAGATCGTCTGGATTGACACTTAAATATATACATACATACATACATACAAGGTAAGTATATAATGAAAAGGTTAATTTTGGGATTTTTTTTTCACGCATTGCAATAGTTACATTTGCTACAAATATTAGTTAAAATAATGAAAAATAAACGGAAATTCATTGTAATCATAGTCACAATGGATTGAATGAGTGACAGAAGGGGTGTACAACCATGGGTATTCTTTTTTTCAATTTTTTGGAGGCCTCTATCCATCAATAGTACTCAATAGTAGTTTGGGTTTCATAATTATCCCTCAAGAAAGATCGTGGGTCTCTTCCGCTTGAATCGGCGTATAAGTCTTTGTCGTGGAAAATTTTGTGTCTATTCAAATAGAAGGCGGTTGGTGTGGGATGTGATTTTTCCGTGATGGCTCAAATATTTTTTTCGAAGTTCGTCTTGGTTGGGGAAATGTTCAAGTCGTTGTGTAGTGTCAAATTTCTATGAAACCATGGGGCACTTGGTGGTGTTCTGGTTTGAAATGACTGCACTCTTTATTTGTGTGTCACTAATCGCACCCCAGAATTCACCAACATACAACCACATTGATCGTAATATGGTGAGGCAGACAAGTCTCGTAATATGGTGAAGGCAGAGAAGGAACTCCATGTGATTAGGAACTTCATTTGTTTTAGGCGGTCTCTAAGGTGCTGCAATTGACTAGAAATATGCATATTCCAGATCAGCTTTCTGTCAAGGTTGAGTCCTAGGTATTTCACAGACTTTTCTTCTGGTACAGGTACATATCGAATTTTTACTATTTGAAGACCAGTCAAATTTTTTCCGTTTGAGATGAAATTTTCATCATATCTTCCAATGACAGACAAAAACAAGACGAAAAATAACGAAAATTTTCAAGCCACTGTCGAATAATTTTCGTTATAAAATATTTATGTTTACGAGTCCACTGTTTACAAGCGCGAATCAATTCATCATTATATCGAAGGTCGCTAGAGAGTGTTTTATTAACCATTGAAGTGGCTTTCTAGTGGGCGACGGACAGAGCTGAAGAACAAGTGTGGCCAAGAAGACTTTGTTTGGTCCCTAGGAGCTGGACGATGTATAATATATGAATATTATGTTATTAAAGTTATAATTAGTATTTTATTCGATATGATGCCGTTAATAACGACAGTA
Source organism: Adelphocoris suturalis (assembly GCA_030762985.1). Lineage (NCBI taxonomy): Eukaryota > Metazoa > Arthropoda > Insecta > Hemiptera > Miridae > Adelphocoris > Adelphocoris suturalis. The sequence continues at coordinate 139,522,974 of CM061040.1, forward strand.
AAGAAAAAATTTTTATGGACAGTGATGGAGATGATCCAACACAGTGTTTCCCAACTCAACTTTCATAAGTGGATATTTTCGATTCTCGCGACCCACTAGTTTTATATCTATAAACCAACTTTCACATTCCAGTAGTTATAATGTATTTTCGAAAATTTATGCAAAAGAAATGAAATGAAATGAATGAGTATCGGCTCATAACCTATTTTCAATAATTAACCTTTGTAATCGACCTGGAAAAAAATGAAGGAAAAATGTAACACCCCCCTCCCCCCTCTCCTCCCTCCAAATTTGTAGGTTCACGCTTCGAGGTGCTTGAAATCCAAAAATAGAATGAAAAAATCCATCCGTCCGCCGTACACCGTCCGACACTTTTATCTGAAACTTCATGAAATTTGCCCCAAGAATAATAAACCGGCCAGGGTTGTGCCGGTAACATCGGTATCAATTTCGATCACCCCTAAAAAATAAGAATTAAAAGCTGAATTCGAGATCTCGAAAACCTAACAGTTATGTTTTTTGGGTCACATTTAAATAGGCATCGTCCAAAAGAATAGGATGAAACCACCCGGGCCGCTCTACATACATCCGTTTCCTCTCCATAAAAGCTAGGACTGTGGCAGGAAAAAAAATTAACAACAAGGGAGCAAATCTTAAATAATTGATCACGGCGAAAATCGCCTTGACTCCACTCTACCACCACCACGCTTGTATTATCTGATATAGTTCCAATGAAATTTTCACTTCATGATACCGGGCTTATTTCCGTAATTACTTTTGACAACTGAAGAAGGACTTCTGAAGCATAGATTGGTGACTCCTCTTATGCAATTACTTTTGATTTTAAAATTAAGGAGCAATAGCATAATTTTTACGAGAATTCGCTAAAATGCATCATATGTGTGTAGATTCGTAGAAATATTGCCTGATACAAGATTTTTACGTCTACCAATGTCTTGGCTAAATGTTATTAATTACCCACAATAGGTACCTATTTGAAATTTTGAAATTAAAAATCCATTTGAAATTTTGAATCTAATGAAGCTCGCTGAAGTTGGCATGAATATGTTTGTTGGCTCCAGTCATTCCAATGAACCCTCCTCCCTCCCACCCCGTTAAAACCTCTCCATCCGAAAACCGCCAACTTGCCTTACCATTGAGTAAGGCAACAGGTAATTTTCTAACAACCTTGTAATTAACTTTCCTAACTATGAATAAGGCAACGGTGCTTCACGAACTCCCTAACAAGTAAACTTTGTTTTGTAGTTATTTGCCGCATTTCCTAATTTTGACTAGTAGAAAACTTTCTAAAGCCAACGGTTATGCATGAAGATGAATTTGATCCACTTATCTATGCCAAAGCAAACTCATTTTCACATTTATTTCTGTTTTTACTATCCTTTTTTCACATTTGTGTATGTTGCTACCTAGTTTAATTCTCCAAAAATTTGCAAATGAATGTATTTATTTAATATTATGATGAAAAAAGTAGATTGATTTAAGATCCACAGATAATATACATTTATGTCAAATATTGTAGCTTCTGGATGGGGGTTTCAGTCATGATTTAGAAGTTGGATGAAGACATCACTCCTGTCATAACTTGGTCGAAAATTTCAGTTGCTCTCTAAGTTGTCTGAGAGTTGGTCGGCTCAGAATCGTGTCCCGTGTTTTGTCGACCCGCGTGACAAAGTGTGGCCAACGAGATAAACATCAGACAAATCTCCGTCCTTGGATGAAGCCCCCCCCCCCCCCCCCCTCTTTGCTTCTCATGTCTTCATGCGTGGACTCCCCCTGTTCCCTCATCCTTACACCACCGTCCTGAGGCCCATTTCTCATACTCCCGCGCCACACGTGGGATTCCTCATTCGGACCCGGATTATAAAAATAAGAAAACCTCCCGCGATTAATAATATGGAATAAGATAGTGAGGGATGGCGCGGAGATGGGTCTACCACCCGCGCGCACCTGCGCATGCGCTCTGCACGTCCCATCCCTGACCCCTTACGAGACCTTTTGACCCAGGGGCCTTTTCAACCCGGTCAAGAGAAGATCGGACCCCTATCGGAATTGAAAAAATCCCCACACTCGATTTATCAATTACGATATCATAAATCATGCTGAATATAATCCTCCCACTTCTGACCATAGGGAGAGATAGAAAGCGGATATAACTAATTTCCTTACTAATGCTGCACTAATAAAATGCTTTATTCAACTTATCAGGTATTTTAAGAAGTATCATTATTGCTTTCTGGACGACTTAAATGGTCAAGAAGAGTTCAGCATGACTATGAAATCAAATCAGCCAAACGGTTATTATTATCTTTTTTTTTTCTTCGAAAAACACTCATTACATGAATGGTTATTTTTTTTCTTAATCTAATTAGAATATTGTTAAGGAATGAGTTAATTTATTCAAATATGGATAGAGTATAAGCTACTATACAAGAGATTAAAAAACAAATAAGAAAGAAGACATTAGTCCCGAAAAAAAAAAAAAAAAACCTAAGAAGGTGAGAAAAGTTCAGAGCTATTGAGAAATGATAAAAATAACGTGAATGAGAAGAAAAAAATTATTAAACCAATGATATAGATCGTGTCTCGTGTCTTGTTCTGTGAAGAAAAAATGGAATATAGAAGGCAAAGTAAAAACTAGGTGTTTCATTTAACAAAATCAAGAAGACAAAGGAATTAAAGGGCCTGAGGAGGGAAAACGGACTACAGAGACATGAGTTAGAAGCTCTGGTATCAATTCCTCTGATATCAGTTTTGCAATGTGCACAGACAACAAATATGCAATGTTCCTAAGGAAGTACAGGAGACTCGGAGCCAAGCGTTCATTCCGGGTAGCTCTTCAGGTTTGAGGATACTGAGTACGCCAAAGGCCTGATTACGAAAAACTCAGGCCGCTACTAAAAGCTAATAATCGATCTTAATCGCCAATGGACAAAAAGAGGTGACAATGTATCGGAGACACTTGGTTATTTTTGAATTTTGAAGTACAGGAACTGTTGAGGAATAAGTGGCGTGGCTACAAGATAAACGTGTATTTGTTTTTTTCGACTTTTTTCCCCAAGAAACTGCTGGCATTGTAGCTCATCTTCAGTTAGATCGCACAGTGGATGGAAAAAGGGGGAAATACAGCTTTTTTGGTCAAGGGAGGCTTACTGTCAAAGTCTTCTAAGAAAACGAGTCAATATTTATACTGTGGAGGAGACTTAAGCAGTTGCAAGGAAATGATTTAAAAAAAAAAAGGAAAAGCGTAGTGTTAGGAGTTATAGAAACTCCATTGTTACCCAGATACCTTTTGTACACCAACACTTTACAAGACTGTAGTACCGTATAACAACAGCTGAAATCTAACTGTAGTTATACATCAGAATCTAAGTATATCGAGACATAAGTAGGTACCCATCAATTGAAATTTAATGATTTGAAATATAATATATTATTGTCCTTCGCTTTACAAGTCTATATTATATGGGTGATAATAGCTATAATAAACTCAATTCATTGGAGAGAATTCCATTGTTATAATATCTGCTGATATGACCTTCATGCCTCATAAGGTAATTTTTACTAGGGTCTGAATGCTTTTTATCGACGTACGTGTTGGCGTCCTTTTTCCTGCTTCGGCTTTTAGGGACCGAACAGCAAATGAACATACAGCGAATCTGTTGAGCTGGTTCGATTATTGAAGTGATTTCATCATCAATAGAAAGAAAAACAAAATATCCATCATGAGGTTTTATCATACGAAAAAGACCCTTAAGTTATCACTAATTTTATTGCATGAGGCAAAAAACGAAGCTTTTCGGCTAGATTTTAGCCATAATCGGGTAATAGCATGCATAACAGCAAACTAGTTCAATGTATGCTATTACCTGATGATAGCTAAAATATAGCCGAAAAGCTTTGTTTTTGTTTGTTTTGTGCAATAAAATTAGCGATAATTTAAAGTTATTTTTTATAAGATAAAACCTCATTATGGAAAATTATCAGACAAAATCTTCAAAAACTCTACTAAGCTTATTGAATATATCCGTCATTTATTTCTACTATTTTGGATTGATCGAAGTTGATGCCCTCATATGTGATTTTGATCCAAGTTTCATGAACTCAGGTCTACTAATTTCAGAGAAGCCCTGGTCGCCGCACAGTGGTATAGAGGTGGATACAATTAATTTTTGGAAAGTGAGCATTTTCGTGGCTCAATAGCCGATTCATATAGTAAAATATATGGAAAACTCGCATATAATATTCATTTATCGAATAAAAGTTGTACGCAACTCGACGTAAGAAGTTGACTAAAGCGAAAGTTGGTAAAACTGTGGCTAGTTTTGAAATGCAAATCTTGTCATTTTTTAATGTAAAAAATGTAAACTAAGAAGTAGAGAAACGGGCAGCACATGGGACTGGAAACATAATCAATAATCATTGGGGGGGTAATTCATATTTTTGATAGTTTTTCACTAAATAATTCTTGTATCTTTTGTTGTTATAAATCTAATGCTTTACTGCATAGCCTCATTACAAGTAGATAACCTGTAATAAAACAATTATATATTTGTAGATTTTTATTTTTTTTTCCAAAATTAATAAATGTATTCTTTCAAACATAATCATTGTTTCAATTAATTCCTCCAGCCATCTTGTATACAGAGACTTTCCTTTTTAATCCGTCCATACCATTAAAATAAAGTTAATTGTATGTGTTGATTAATGACTATATGAAATTTAGTCAATCATAATTTCTGCCACAATCGTCCAATTGAGGAATGAGTAAATTGGAACTTCTCTGAATACGCCCTCTATTCACAAACAATTGTGTTTAAAGTAGTTAAAATAAAAATCCTATGACTGATTGGATATAGAATTTTTGTTTCAAGGTAATTTATGGCATTTTTATGGTTTTGGCATTGGTTGGTAATTACTAGAGTATGAATTCATGCAGAGTAATGATAAATTGCATAGGGCTAGTGACGTGAATTCTAATGTCAACTTCATAGGGCTAGTGACGTGAATTCTAATGTCAACTTCATGTGGGATGGGGGAGGGGGGGGGGGGTCTTCAGTGCCACTTGGAACATATCAGTTGAATTTCCATAGCATTTTAGCATATTCCTGCCGTTTCATTAGTCTTTTGTTGTCCCAAAGAGGCTCCCTATCAAATGTTAACTACCTAAGGGACCAGAAGAGAATGTATATCATTCTGGTGACCATTAGTAAGTCCAATAGTAAGTGGTCACGTTCATGGGGTCCGGTTGACAAAACCGCCCCTTATTACATTGAGCTCAGGGTGTCACGTTTTCCACGCGACACGAAAATTGACAAATCATCGACCTCTTCCATCGATGTTACGAGATGGCTGTGCATCAAGCGTGTCTCCGAACCCGAGGCTATCTATTCTTGCTAGCGAAATATTTGTGATTTTACAGTAATAGCTATCATTGACCCTTTGAAGCAGTTCGAAATAGTTGAGAAACATACATAAATCCTTGAATGTATGGGAATACTAATTCATGTATCTATGTGTAGAATTTACTTTATAACCCCACAATGTATTTCGCTTTGCCACCATCCTAACAATAATAAATGACAAGATTCAAAGAGCTGAACAGTTCAGAAACTCTCAGACTTCAGAAGCTCTTTTTGTTCAACTACTTATTTGCTGCTATAAAAATTGTATGAAGGATGATATGATTGATTCATGAAATGAAGATAAAGCTATAAGGTTGAGACACTAATTAGGAGTGAAGATGCGAACTTGATAAAATCATGTCATTGTGTTTATAATTTACTGTATTGTACGACCACATTCACGATGGTTACAACTTACTACGTACATATATGTACTTACCAGTTATTATCATTCTGATCCTTCATTCAAGACCATTACTAGTCTGGTGATAGGTATTCCCTGCATGTGACATCACGTCCCCAAAGAGAAAACAGGGTAAGTAAACGATTTACTTTAAATAAAATCTCTCTCCCTATTCCACCCAACATGGAAAAGAACTGGAGCTCTTAGCATAATATCTGATCGGTGACCCATAAAGGGACTTGCAGAACGTCGCTCTCCATTGAGCCTTCAACCTCATCTGCAGGGCTGAGACCCATCTTGTCTGTTCCTGGGAGTCACTCCCTATTCCTGCTCCAAGGCTGCCTTAGACTTATCCTTTTGCCCTCTACGTATTGTTTGGTAATTCTCTTTGAGAGCGGACCGACCGTTTCTAATAGTTTTAACCGGGTTAGATGTTTATATTGTCGCTTCATGTTTACACAACAGCAAGAAAGGGAGAACATAATAGATTCATAGATGAAAGTTTCGAAGCCCTAGCATAACACTTTACTCACGATTACCGATATGCTTCAAATACAGTAACATAACAATAAATAACCATCAGAAGGAAATAGATACATATCAAATGAATTGTTGGGTTTTAAACCTAAAACTTCAATGGAAGCAGAAAAAAGTGATGTGAAAATACGAGTATATCAGCTTTACATAATCAAACGAAATTAACTCTTTTATTTCAACACAGAATTTGTTTTAGCTAAGGTGAACGAAAATGAAACCAAAGATGAAACGAAAATAATTAATGAAAATGTGTAGCGAAAATGTGTTGCAACAATTTCTGATGATTTTCGCTTACAACTGAGTCGTTGCTAGGAAAATGGTACTTTGTCATTTTTCATTTCTCAAAATTCGTTGACCATTCGTTGACCAAAGCTTTCGATTTACCCAACCATATTATGGTAACTACTGGGAAGTGCGTGGCCAACAAGCTGAGTTATGAGCATGGTTATTTGAATAATTGTTTATAAACACAGGTGAACATTCTCAATAATTTATATTGTGAACATGATTGCAACCGCTTGTTAATTCCTGATGATTTCATTGAGCTGGTGGTGAGTCGTTGCGCTGGTGATAAATGAATGAAACAGCTTGACATAATGGTGATAGGATACGCCTCAAAATCATGCGTATTAGTTTAGCGCAACTATTAATGTGTATACAACACCTTCGAGTCTAGTAATCGAGTATGATGTCATACGCAAATGCAAACTCGCTCCAACAGTTTATACGGTCGATAATAACATTAGGAAGCTGACGGGAAGTCAAACAAAAACGCTTTCAACTTTTGATGCATTAATAAGCTGCAAAGAGGTAATTAGATAATTAATTAATTATTACTTAATTAATTAGTACGTATATTACCAATCAGTAGACGGGTTTATGTGAAACGCGTGAGCTAAAACACATTCTGTGTTTCAATAATTCCATTGGAAGTATGTAAATGAAGGTAACTAGGGGTCAAGGGATTTCAGTTCTTTTTCAATTTTAATAGTTCCAGATGAAGATTGTCTCTAGATATTCGCATACGTCAAATTCTTGACACACATTTTTGACAGTCTTCGCCCGGTTTTGACAGCATTTTCAGGGGCAGTGCGTGTCGAATTCAAACGTTCCTGTACACGGTTTCATCCTTCTTCGGATCAAAGATAGCCTCTGCTTATTCCACGACGTAAAATTCATAGCACAAGTATAATTTTGATAATGTTCATCAAATATTGAAGAATACATCAGAGATTGTGCGAGTGGAGTCAGGATGGTCCACTATGAATATCATGGTTGCCAGATCAAAGTTACACACATTGTTGTTGTTTGTTAGAAACTTCACAACTTTTGAGAGGCTATACATTGAAGGGTCAGCGATCCCTCATTTTGCTTAGACAGTCATACCTTTTAATTCCGTCATGGTTCAATGAAGCCCAGAACACCGCGTTTATATGCTATCAAAATTTTTCTTCAAAACCGGGTATAGCGTAGGGGGACATTCAGTACATATATTAAGAACGCGTTTCATTGTTGATCGTTTTGTTCTAGGTCGAAATTTTACTATCAAGTGAGTGGATCTATTTCGTAGATAGTCCAGCTATGGGGAAAACGGATGGATCACAACGAACGGTTCGGGCACATGAAAATTTGTAGGTTGGTCGTCCAGGTAAGTCAGCTAAAAATGTGTACGCTTGAATGGATATCATCTCCAAGACACAATTTTAGTTTATTATGCTCAATACTAAACCTTTGTAATAAAACAAAACAAAAAAAAGTAACCCCCATCTTCAAAATTTGTTGGTTTTCATCCCAAGATGCATAGAATGCAAAAATTGAATGAAAAAAAAAAAAAAAAATAAAAAAAAAAAAATAAAAAAAAAAAAAAAATAATAATAATAATAATAATAATAATAAAATAATTAATAAATTAAATTAAATTTAAAACTTGAAAAATCCGTCCGTTTGCCGTACGCCGCGCCGTATGAAGGAGTGGAGCGAAACACCCAAATACCGACATCGGACAAAAACATTTTTCTATTTCAATACCAATAAGAAGTAGCAGCGTGCTGTCTTCACCTTCCAGAGTGCGCGAGGAAGCAGGGAATCCAACGAGGATAGTACGATTTGTGATGATTCAGCACATATGAACGGAAATAGATGTGTCAAACTTAGGCGAGTTTGCTGAATTTCGACATTTTGTATAGCTTAATATTAGGTGCTTATAATTTGTTGGTGGAAGTAATATGGTTTTCTGTTTTCCTCATTTCTAATGTGGACAAAGAAAAAAGGTAATTATTTCCGAATTTCTCGTCTTTGGTTCGATTTTCTTGTTTGATGTTGAAAAACATACGTATTTTTCAGGTTTTCCATCAGTTTTGCTCGAACCTTTGACCTGGTGGGACCTGTAGCCATTCCTTATCTCCGCGCGTGTCAACACTAATCGGTAAGTGAAAAAAACTGATATAGAAAGTTCACTTATACTAGACATTAGTCAACGATGGTAGGCAAGGAAAGGTTTAAAAGGTAAATAAGGTTTTTAGGTTTAAAATATTAATGATGCTGGTTCCTTTTAAGTTATACTAGTAAGTGGAAATGCGAATGAAGCCGGAATTTCTAGAATGCACCCAATGTCATTGGGGGAATTATTGCATGAGAAACACCCGGGCTTATCTAAGAATAATTTGAAAATTGATGAAATTGGACGGAATCGTATTTGAGTTGAGTTGGGATAATTTTGTATCTGCTAATAAACTTATAGATTCAGTAATTTTGAAATTGAAGAAATTCAAGGCATATATCCACAATTATCTATTCAAACGATGCATAATCATCCGAAGGAAATTAGGCTTTTCGCTCGGGACACTAATGGCAATGTACTGGATATTATTAAGAAGACTATCACGAAATGTGAGAGACGAGACCACTAGTGCTCCAAATCGTTTTTCAACTCAAGAATTAAAGAATAGATAGAAGAAGAAGAAAGAATTAAAGAATTGAAAGGCCTTTCCAGTGATTGATGAAAATTGCCTGGCTTCGAAAATGTAAAAAAAACATATTGATGAGACGGGTGGGACTGAATTACTATCTAATGTAGCATCCAGTAAAGAGACAGGCTTATAAGTAGGACTAGATTCATGGTAAACGAAAAAAATACAAGCTGACACTACAGAGAAAACTATGAGGAACATTTTGTGACTTAGAACCCTGGAAAAACTTTAAAATTGCGGAGCCCAGGAGCTTAACGTCCACCGTTGAATCCTCAGCAAAAACTTTATTTTTCCATTTGGAATAGTAGTCGTGGTGGAAGATGATATTATTATCAATATTATTATAGAAAAAAAATATTAATATTTCTGTTTGCATACAAAACTATCTTTCTGAGAATAATTTTAAGAATTGAAATCAAGAGTTTATTTTTAAAGGAAAATGATTTCAAGTATTCCAGAACCAGAAACACATAATTCGGATGTCAGTAAAGTTTCCCGCAGTGGTTTTGAAGTAATTACTATTTATTCAGGGAAAATCAGAAATAATATACTTTTTTTTCTTTTTTTTCGTTCTGGAGTGAGTACAAATTATTGGACGCTATTCCAAGGTACGTGCTTTCAAAACTCAGTTATACCTCTCATAGAGTTCTTGTTACAAAAAACTCGGATTGGAACTTAAAAAAAAATAATAATAATAATTAAAAATATATATATATATATATATATATTTATTTATTAATTTTTTCTACTCCTAAATGGATTGAAAGAAGGTCGCAGTTCTTTCAAGTTGTGACTCAAGAGGAATGAATCAACTCCGAAAATGTCTTTAATCTCTATACCTGTGCCTAATGGGAATCAATTCCATTACTTTAAAAATATTTTGTAATCTTGATCGAGTTACATACCTGTGCTCATATTCGTAAAAAAATAAAGGTTCACCAAGATTCATATTTCTTAGCTGATGGATACACTCAACCTGAAACGTTAGTGTGCATTATGTTTACATCTGAGGCCCAAAGAGCCTTCGATGTACCTCGGAATTTGAGACTATTAGTGCCTTCGTTCCAAGAAAATTTAATTTTTGATTTTTCGACTTTTTACAAATGCCCGAAGCAGTGTGCAGCGTAGCAATTCCTATGGTTTTCATTAGTCCACTGCTTGAACGCGGCGACACCCAAACGGTTCGACGTGAGTGGAAAATTCACGTAGGGCACGTATGTCACTCTTACGTTCCAGCCCTGCGGCTGTTCAAAAGTTGCGATATGAGCTAATTGAACGTACCCGGCCAGATAGCTGTGTACCGTTGGTGAACAAGTGGCCACAATTTAAAATCCCCTCTTCCTACCCCTCAGGGGAAGGAAGTGCATCACAAATGGGATGCTATGGGAGCCTTCCTTGTTAAACTTGCCCGCGACGTTGGACCTATCTCTGGAGACGTTGGTTAAGTGTAGCGTTCGGACCACAAATCATGAGATAGAAAACCCCCTCGCCTTCCCCTCCCGTCGGTCTTTCAGCGGGGGAGAAACAAGCGTTAATGGGTACATGTGTCGCACTTCCAGGGCCCGGGGCGGGGTATGCCCTTAAGGGGAGCCCGGTCCGGGTTGAAGATAGTCAACTGAATGTGGACAAGGCACGCACCCCGAGCTCTTGAGGACGCGGTCCATGGGAAAACAGCTCGCCTGTCGCGGTGGTCTGTGGGATCTGAGGAAATCATCATCCATTGATAATTCTGGTGTTCAGATCAACAGTTTTGAAGAAAAGACAATTGGCAGTGGGAGTTAATTTATTGAACATATTCACAGCTAGTTGCGCTTAAAGATATGTATAAGGTAAATGTACCAATAGTGGACACATTGAAAACAAATTTTCATTGGGTTTTCTTTGGAAATCGTACAAGTGGTTTAACAACAGTGAACCTTCAATTATTACATTTAACGACTGTTAATCTTCCCATACCACACCCAAAATTTGAAAATGGCTCACTTCGAATATTTAAAAAAATAATAAATTCGAAAAGCCTAAAAAATGTGGGCTTAAAAAGTTGCGATTGTTTTCATTGTGTTTATGGTAGACATCACTTGTACAGTATATTTTTCATGAGATGTAGACTTGAAACATGAATGTATGCTATTTTAGTCAAAAGATAATCCACAAACTTGAAAACTTGATGTATTTTAGCACATTTTCTTTAAAAAAAAAAGGAAAAATGTGCTATTGTGTTCACTTTTTCCGTTGATGTATGCATGTATGATCTCTTAAAATCGTTTAAATGCCATCTCCCGACGTCTGATTTTGATGTAACTTGGTATGGATGCATTCTGTAACATGGTAAGGATAAATATGTATCCACGGGCAGCTGACGCATAAGAGGTCATTGATCAGCTGATTGAGCTCCAAAGCCATTTCGTCTCCATTGGACGCTGAAATTTGAAGGGAGGCTAAAGGAAGAATGCTGGACGCATGAGAGGTCCGCCACAGTAGATCAGCTGTGTGAGCTCCAAAGCCATTTTGTCACCTATTCAACGCAGGAAGTGTCTATTTCACGCGGATTTCCTTCCAAGAAAATGCGCTATCATGTGACTCACTTCGAGAGCACTGATCTACTCGTTTTCATATTTTTACAGTATGGTGGCAGGAAAAATCAGTGGTGTTTCACATAACTGAATCAAATTGATAGCAGTCATTTTAGACTCATGAACACTAGGGAATTCTTGTACTTCAACTCATTGGAAATTCGGTTCGATCGAGTCGGTTAAGTGTCAGCAAACTTTGGAGGGGCTATCCTTCAACGGACCTTTTCCGTTTTCGTCTAGCCAGTGCCCCCGGCCACCCTTGCGCCGTATCGAACTATTCTGAATTCTTACTAAATGATAGACAACTTGATGTAATGTATTTTTGAGATGTGGGCGTAGAACACATCCAAACCACTGATCTGTGTAACTCGTCAAAAATAGTGAGAGCTCGTCTACAACCGCTCACGGAGAGATTTTAAACAGATCAATAATTTTCTGCTTCTGATCAGTGGTCTGGATGCTCACTACAGTACGCGTGTGTGGCATTCCAGGCGATAACTATCCTTAGGATTGCGATTAAAAAATCCATGCTTGCGCCCCAGAAATCAAGCTATCCAAATGAAAGAATGTGTTAGTTGGCCAGCACTTTTTGAGCACATTAAATTGCTCAAATTTCATAAAATTATGGTAAAAAATTTACTGAACATTGACAAAAATATTTTCTAGTAGAATTTGCATCAAAATAACATGATCAAGGATAAACTAGAACATTAAAAAATATATGCTCAAAATTATGTTAAAATTTGCTCTTAAATGTCATTGCCATTATTTGGAAAACTCATTAAAACTGCTAAAAAATGGTAATATATGTAAAATTTAAAAAAAAAAAAAAATACATTTTACATGTAAAATGTACAATGATGGTGTATTTTGAATCACAGATATCATGATTTACTTATAACAGTTTTTTTCAACCATATAGTTGGTAGCTGACGATTCCTCTGCACTCAAAGAGCTCACATTTCAAAAGAACGTCACATAACATGATATTTTACAAAAATTCGCTCATACGATCGTGCTGCATGACTGGGACTTATTCTGGTGGTTTTTTTCTTCTTTTTGGGTCATACGCACCTTGAAAGATAATCCAAAAAATTTTGAGGGAGTGTTAGGGCAATTTTTTTTTTTCGATTACAAAGGCTGTAATTGAAAACAAGAAATAATATTAAAAACACTAGAGGGAATCGCTCATGAAGTCATGCTGATTAACTAAGTTTCAATTTATATCAGAAACCATGTTCGATTTTGGGGATGGGATAATAATAATGATCCACCTTCTTCATTCGAGAGTGGACATTCTCTCGTTCCAATTCAGCGTCAAGATGGGGTCACGAATAAAACCTCGATCCCGTTACTCCAAATCTCGGGGCTTCTTACAATTTTTTTAGTGTCCCATCGAAAGTTCGTTGAACGTAAAAAAAAGAAAAAAAAATCAGAAAAGAGGGTCATCATTTCAGTCATCCACGCGCTCCATTTGTCAAAACACTCCTTCTTATCCGCAATCCTTGAGCTTATAGGGAACCGTCCACTCGGGTGGCTCGAGAAGTCGCACGAAGAAAAGACAACAAACTCTGCTCTAGAATCCGAAACCTCTGAGCGTTCTTTCGGGGGCGGCTCACCTTCTTCCTAGAAATGGAGCGGATCGTTCAGGGCGGCGTCTCATTGGAATTAAAGCTGAAGCATTTTCATGCAGAAGGCGCATGGCCTTTTCGACAGATCGGTCAAATGGTTTTCTCCCAGCTCTCCGCACAGATCACCTCATCTTCTGACTTTCCGACACCGTTGAAGTCAGTTGAGGGAAGAATTAAATACTTCGTCCGTACTATAATAATGTAGGGAAGCCTCGTGTTTGCTCAAGTCCAAAAAATGTTGGCCTCCGCCAAATTTCCACTTGTTTTTCTAATTGCGTTTCAGAGCTTCTTCTTCTCACCAAGTGCCTTGCCTTGAATGTGCGTTGTCAATCATCTTTGATATTCAAATTTTGTCGGCAGCTTTTCCGAACAACTATGTACACATTCGACTCTTCAAACCATTGATGAAGGTTATGAAGCCAACCAAGAAATACGACGTCTACCACGTTTTTGTAGACCATATATGCGGCCCTATGAAATGTTCCTGAAGGAGGAATTCTTTTCATATGTGCCCTGGATACTGCAACTTATTTCTTTCTACTGAATATAAGAGCTTGCCGTCTCTCTGACTCCGGCTAAGCCCTGAATATTGGCAACAAGCTAAACCAATGAAATTTTGACAATCCTCTGATTTGACCACAACTCAATCGCTTCGATTCGCCTTGATAGTTTCTGAGGTATTGTCCTGGTTTCAGCTTTATAGACAAGCACACAGACAGGGTAGGATGCGAACTCTCAAGCTCAAGGGGAGTTCTCAGCTCGTAAACTCACTAATCATCTCAGCCACATTACTCCCAACCTAAAGGATACTAGTACCTGAAGGAATGGTACTTGTGTGTGAGATCCGCTGTCGTATTGACAGAGCCTGTTTGCGCCAATTCCTCGCCTCAATAAAAAATATATGTTTTTGTCTAATTTTGACGAATCTTTCAAGAATTGTGAGGTTTAGCTCTTAAACTATTTTTATATTCATATCAGTGTAGTTAAAAATGCTGGACAGAAAATCGGGAACTAAAAAAAAAAAAAAAAAAAAATAATAATAATAATAATAAATAAATCAATGAGTGACTATATAAAAAAGTCAGAGAATACTGAAATCTTACGTTGGTGGTTACCACTTATAGAAACTACTAGATATGGATAGGAGCATCCAATGAACTCCTTAAAAATTATTTGTATAGCCGATTAAACAGGTTTGAGTCTCAGCCGCCACAGACCGACATATAATAATACCCACCTGAATACACTTGCCAACAATCAGTTGGTCAGAGATAATTAAACACTAGTTACGCAAATAATTTATAAGAGGGGACCTAACGCAATTACAGTTTTTCATGAAAAATCATGAATAAAAATGTGAGGAGGGAAGTAATTTGTGGATCTTATCTCACTCCAAGGTCACAAATTGTTTCCTGTCTCTGGAGATCACAGCCCTGGATGGAATAAGGATGATGGATCATATTGGGGAACAGGAAGATACCCTGTGACACTGTTGATGAGCAACACAAAACGTGATGAGCCCACATCGAACCCTTGCTGAGGCACCTCTGAGGAAGTGGTAACAGGTAAGGAGTGATCTCCTCTTAACCAAGCAATAAGATGACAATCTGCTAGGTGGGACATGATCCAATAAAAAAAACAGTCTTAAAGCTCCCAAAGATTCCAATAAAAACAATAATATGTTTGTGAGACAAACGGTAAAATGCCTTTATAAAATACGTGGATATCACATCCACTTGGCATCGTTTCTCGAACGAACACAGAATGAAGTCCTGCACTAGGTAACAATCATAATATGAGGTTTGCTGAGGTTGATCGATTGCGAACGAGCTGCTCAAGACCTATGAAACTGGAAAATAAACGAACCACTCGTTTGAATATAAATCCATCAAGTAACTTTGGAACAGTTGACATTAAATTAGGTTTTTTTGGGATTACCACATGTTGCCAATTTTCTACCTCGAAATTTCCCTTCAATCTCAAAGCAATTGCGGTTGTTTTGCACAAAACAGTATGTACCTTCCTTTATACGGCAAGGCATGAGTGGTCTACTAAAACTTCGTGTCGCGTGCGTTGGCTTAAAATAATGAAAAAAATACAAACTAAAGATAAAACCTTTCCTACTCCCCTTTTCGGTGAAGTATTTATTTTTGCATTATTCGCTCATCGTCTTGCATGTTTACGACAGGGAGATGAGCACGGAATGAAGGACGAGAAGAGCAGGGCATGGATGGGAGGGGTGTCAAAAGAAAACAGCTAGTTAGTTCCCTCCGCCTCGATTTATGTCAGGAACATTCCCATTCGCGTGACGGGGTCAGTCCGGTACGTTCCATTCTGGAGAGGTTCATCAAATAAATATCGTGTACCTTTGGGTTAGAAGTTGAGAACTTGTGACCTTACATACTCCGGCACCGTGCGGTTCTGTCGTAACTTGAGCTGAACTCTTCAATAACTAAGAGCGTTTTCGTCTATAAAACAAACAGCAATAAAACTGGATGCTTCCCGGGAATCAATTATCAGAGGTGACGTCATCGATGGAACGACCACGTGAGATTCATTTGTGCCTAACATCAATTCCTTAAGAGCGTTCTAAGATTTTTGATAAAAATTAGCGTTGTCATTTTCGTGTGGACTTAATAAAGTATGCCATTATCAAACGTGTTGATTGCGAAACTTCTAGTCATGCAGCATGGTCGTATGAGTGAATTTCCGAGAATTGTCGTATTACATTATTTTACATTGTTTTGAAATTTGAGCACTGAGTGCAAAAAAATTGTTAACTATCAATTTATGGCCAACCAAAAGTAATAATAATTATAAATGAATGAATTTAAAATTAATTTAAAATATTGTTCTATATATATAATATTCCGCAACACAAAAGAGAATCCGGATTTTACATTTTCATCAAATTTTCAGCTAATATTAATGAAATATAAATATATCTTTCATCATGGTTTTCGCATTTTTTTATGTTCTAGTAGTCCATGACCTTTTTTGGCTAAAATCCTATCTAAAATCAACCTACTATTCTTAGCCGTTTTCAGCCATTTCTATTGATTTGTGTAGTACTTTTAAAAATTTGAACAATTTAATGGGATTAAAATGAGCTTGCCAACGAACTCAGCCTTTAAGTCAAGAAGGTTGATTTTGCGCTAGAACGGAGTTTTATCACAATCCTTAGAAGAGTTACCGTCTGGAATGACATGTAACTCAACATGTAAGAGGATTTGTTCCAAAATGTGGATTTCAAAATATATCAATTTCGACATTAAAAAATGTATTCCCAAAATTTTGTTGAAAATGTAATTATGTTTAAATTTCATTAAAATATGCTAAAAAATCAATAAAAACTCAACAAATGGTAAAAATTCTAAATTTTCCAAGAATACTAAAAATGAATTGAAATAAGTTTTTTCTTGCATAAACTTGATAGTTTACAGTTTCTTTTCACTCATAAAGCTCCAGTTTCTACGTCAGCCAGGACCCCTTATTCGTTTCCAAGATTATTTTCATGGAAGAAAGTACCAGTCTGGTTTAAGAACAATATTGCTATCCTACAGTTTTTCATTAATCTTCAAGAAAATAGCTAAAGGAAATGCTCGCTCTTAGTGGAGATTACTATTCAAGCATCTGGCCGCATAAGCTTTAATGAATGCTTCATTAACGGTTGAGGGTAATCCGACGGTTTTCAGTTTTTAATGGGTGAAGATGTTTTTCCGTGAGCCGGCTGACGTGTACTGAAGAGTTAATAGGTATGTTTCAGTACGGAGTTGCCAGGTGTGGAATTAATTCCTCTGCAGTAAATGCAAATATGGAGCTAAAGAATAACTTACCTAGGTACTGTATGCATTGTCGAGAACTGCTCGACACTGATCTTGTATTCAGACCGATTTTGGATGAAGATTATTTCTCCTTTTGCCCTTCAAGGCGTTTGGACTATAACAATGGCCAAAATGGATACGCTTGCCTACAATTATTTGCAATAATTTATAACTAGTTACGCAAAGCATTCAACAGGGAGGAACTAACGCAATCACATTTGCATTTAACCGTCATTTGAGGTCGCTCGTGTCACCTTGAATGTTTCATTCATACACGTAAAACTGCCAATGGAGATATATAATGACTGCTCTCATCCTCTCTACGGATCTCTAGCAGAGACCTACAGTTTTTTTAACATTTTGTCTAACGAAGTATCGGATGAACGCCGCAACGTGCTACATCGGTATTTTCATGATTGTTTTTTTATATTCTGATCAATAAAAAGATCCCAATGACAGGTTACGAAAAAGGTGCATGTGATGGATATCTGTTAAGTAATATAGCTCTTGAAGATCATTTGCACGATGACGTCAAGTCCCAACCCACCTGGGGGGAACCCTCAGCTCCATTGCATTTCTACGTCACGCTTGATCTTTCTATCCGTTTATAAGCCAAACTAAACGATTTTTTGAGCCGAAAAAACGGTACTAGGGCGTTTTTATGTGCACTGAATCTGAGGTTAAAAGTGGGAAATTCCAACACATGAAATTTCCCCATCCACATCCTCAAGTTCAGACCTTCCACCTGTGTATTTTCAAAAAATAATTAGAGATAAAGGAGGTTAGTATTAACATGAAACTTGTTTTCGTCATCATAACATAAGCGTACCTTTTTTAATGATCTAGTTCATCGTTGATAAGCTTCTCCTTACTATAATTCTGCTAAAATATAAATTCAACGGTTTTCAGAAGGTTTTAGCTACTTTTAGTGTGTTTTTCTAGCACATTTTTTAAAATTCGATCAATCAAATGGGCTCGTCAACAAACTCATCCTTACTTTTGGAATGCTTAATTCCTTGGCGCAATAAGGGAATTTTCATCTCAATCCTAAGGAGAGTTATCGTATGGAATATATATATATATATATATATATATATATATATATATATATATATATATATATATATATATATAACTCGGCGCTTCGCGCCTCGCCGGGGGGCTTCGCCCCCCTGGACCCCCCGGATCTTTTCTCTTTTGTACTGCGTAGAAAACGAGGATAATTTGCTATGCAAATTTCGGGAGTTGTACGACCAAAAAAAATTTGACCAGTCAACAGGATTTGAACCCACAACCTACGTCTCAAGAGACAAATTTCGTTACGGACATTACAAAAAAAATTATTGGGGGTCGGCCTAAGAATTGCATAGCAATTAATACATTCTAATGGATTTGAAAGGAAATCATAGATTCTTCATATATACACACAGACACTCTTCTGAATATTTCGCTTGACGCGTTTTCAACAGACGCATACATACATACATTTTTCGAAATTTAGAACCCATTGCAAAGGCATTATTTTCTACGAAATAGGCTAAAATGAAGCAAGAAAGAAGGAAACTTTGCCATCTTCTCACGCAAAACGGACACCACATAAATATTGCCCACTAGTGACCTACTGTAGGAATGGAAATGTCAAAGCATCATTGTGGCTTCGCTTGGCAGGATTAAAGATAAAAATGCATTACCATTAGAAACGCTACACAATATTTATAACTGAATTCGAGATGGACCTATAACCTGACCGGTTTAATAGCATCGTCATACTCCCCGGCCACAATGTAGCGTCACATGGCCCTCCACGGGGCGCATGTTCATATTGCCAGTTCTTGGACTGCAGATTGTGCCATTACCATAAAACGTTCATATGATGTGACACTCAGAATGTCTCTATTCCGAGGAAACTTCCATATCATATATTTGTACTGAAAGTTTGATTAACTAGACTTCTAGAATTATTCACCACATGAATATAATCTCATTATCCGTGGTAAAGTATCATTGTAGTTTTACATGATCAGCGATAATCGGTGGTGATAGGAATATTTTCGAACCCCACACATATAAAATAAACACACATGTAAACTATATTCTATATTTATGGTAAACTATTTTTAACATATTCCCATAGGTATTCAGTTATGTTTCCCCTGGTAAATATATTTTGACTCTCAAGTACAATATTGAACCTAAATGTTCCCAATTAGGGATTGTCCAGCACATTTGACTTTGATTAATGTTGATTAAGTTCTTTGCTGCCGGCCGTTCAAAAATAAAGTTTTATCAAATTATGTAGTAGTTACGAACTATGTTTATAGTAATTATTTCGGTATAATATGTACTTAGCCAAATAAATTATATTGTATGACGCGATATGGATAAACAAAATACAATTCTAGTAATAATCCTAATTCAAAATCATACCGAGTTTTGAATTCGAAAACAAATCTATGGTTTCCGTAATAGCAGAGAATAATAGTTGAAAGGATCTTATCATCATCCGTACCGTCTCACACAGTTGATTTTGTTGAACATTAGGTACCTACATTCTAATAACTGATATGAACATAATTCGTCATTATATAAACACATCTGCTAAGTCTTACATAGTCACCGCATGTAGAATATCTATGGGCCAGTAAGTACCTACCTATTAATAGTTTCCATGTCATTCATGCCTAGGTTTATATAAGCCCCAATATTGAGTACACCTCAGTTTTGGTCACTATCGTGTTTTATCAAGACTATGTGAAAACTTAGATATCTACACAATTTTCGTCTCATGGTACCGTTCATCGAAACTTGTACGCTCACCAAATAGACTTATACATACTCACCAAGACTTTATGGAACAAATGGCTTTTACAATTTTGAATTTCCATTTTTGTGAAATGTTCTGATGTGGGAATTTGTGATGGAAGAAGGCCTTTCATAAGCTAGCCGAAGATAATAACGCTTCGACAAGGATCCCAGATGCATTGTGCACCTACCAACCTTGTGTTTATACTTTCCACCTGTATTTTAGCTGTTTAAACTGCGTTTTGGAGCCTGTGGTGAATGTCCACCTGAGTAAATGCTTCAATGTAATCTAATACCCAGGTTATAAATTGTATTTAGGTACTTGAATATTTTCGGCTGATTCTAAAATGAAAGCAATTTATGCTGCTGCTGAAACCATACCTGAACAACCTTCGGTGCAGTTTCTGAGACCGTGAGTAAATGAGAATCAGGTGTTCCGTTCAAATCCACCAGCTAACACCCAAAAACTACTTTGCATTACCTGACGAGTCCGCAAACTTCTTAGGGAAGGATCAATTGTCATTGAAGTATGATGCTTCAATGAAGAAAAAATGGTCGTTTGGGAGGAATTTTGTTCGTTCACAAGAGTTGAAAGCAAAGGAATCCAAAATAATTGTGACAGATATACAACTTTCTTGTGAATAATAGCCCGATCTATAATTGAGTAGGACATGGGTACGATGACTGCTCTCCAAATAGTGGGAACTAACGGTGAATGTAAAACACCATGAGAGAGATCTATTTAAAAAAAAAAAAAAAAAAAAAAAATTTTATAGTGCAAAGTATACTTTATAGTGCAAGATCTAAACTTAGTGGATGTCTACCATAATTCACTATAATATCAAATATTAAATCACTCATCAGATTTCTCCAAGAATTTCCTATGAGGAAGAAAGCTTTTTGACAAATCCCAAGTTTAGACCTCTAGATGGTCTGATAAATAATGCAATTCAATTTTTATGGGAAACCATACGAAAATAGTTTGGGCTCATGATAAGTGGCCAACGATGATAACAAGGACAAGGAGGCCTGCAATCCAGATGCCCAACCTGTTTCCAGAATATCTACCTCTATTGTAGCACCCAGTTTATTGAAGCTTTGGAAGAGTGTCCCTCAGAGCTAATTAGTAAATATAAATTAATGCCCAGATCATACAAAGGAAAGTAAAAGCTCATTGTTATCGGATGATCCTAGAGAGGTTTACACTTCTGTTGAAATAATTGCTGAACAACTTACAATGCAGTGTCTCTTGCCGTAATTAACAGGGAGTCAGGTGCGCCGTTCAAACCTACCAGCTAATTGTCAATAAAAATATTTGATGCAGTCTGTCCTAACACTTAACTTTGATTCTCTTCGTTGAGCATTAAACGAAAGATTTAAACGAAAGATAGGTAACAAAATGTCTCGGCTGAGCTGGTCATAATGACGTTCAATGCCTTCTGCTACCTAAACAGACCTCAGAGAAGTGTGTCCGCCACAAATTGTTACCATCCATTAAAACCATTATTTTCCAAAGGGAAATCGGATTTACCGCTTTTATCAAGTGAACCTTAGGTCCTTCAATCCTATTTCTTCCACGGATTTCACGGATGGGAGAAGATAGGAAGGAGCGGGCGCATCAACGCCTTAGAGCGTAACACAACGCAGAAGTGACTTGAAGGGTTGCCTACCCACAAGAATCCCATTCCCACAACACCACTTCGCTCCATCTGCTCAGGCGCAGCGCTGGGTGGTGTTGAGGAATCGTAAGAACTTCAAGGTTCAAATTAATAGTCATTTATTGAAAAACACCCGTCCTAATTTCTTTGTTGACTCATCAGGTTATTGATCTTCACAAAGAGGATGCAGTGAGAACGATCAACATCGACATTTGGAAAGTAGTTTGTAGTATGGAACATTGAAGACCATACATATTTAGTAACAGACTAGTGTTTTAAATTATTGCAGTAAATTAAAAGAAGACTGCTAATCGCTTTTCTTGTTTTACTGTATAAGTGTTGTGGTTGTGAAACTATTGACTTAAAATTATGAGTAGATGCCTAGAGACAACCAACCCATGATGCACCAAATGGTTTAGATATTAGGTGCAGTAAATTCATGCATATGAAAATAGCGGAAACTGCATTTTGAGTCCAGATGTCTTATTAGCTCAACCCAAAAATACTGTAAATTAGTACACAAATATGATTCCGATGTACACAAATATTGTGTACTCTTCCGCGCAGATCACTGATCTTCATGCATCAAATATATATAGCCCCTTCGGATTAGATAACTAAATTCATTCATAACCTACTTCATCAGAGTAGGATGATTCACATGTCTTAGCGTAACTATTCCAACATCAATGTAAAAAAAGTTGGCACCCATCTACCATTCGATTGAATGTCAATCATTGAACTCATAAGTCAGTCCTCATTCTCAATCATTGTATATATATATATATATATATATATATATATATATATATATATATATATATATATATATATATATATATAGCTTTGTGAATCCTACTCGTTTGCGACATTTACAGATGAATCCTACTCGTTTGCTACATATTATGTCGCAAATGAGACGTCGCAAACAAGTCTATTTTTAGTATATGAAACCTACCAGTTTGCTACATTTTCTACGAATCCTACTCGTTTGCTACATTTTCGCTTGCACTGTGGTGTATATCAATGTACAGGGCTTGTTCGCTACCGAAGCTCGTTTGCGACCCAGGAGTGCCACCACTGCTTCTGTCTCTGCATTACTAAATATCTGTAGGTATATGACTCCTACAGTCACATCTTGAAAAGCGACGCTCCTACCTTCCAACATCATTAGGTCTTGTGATGGGGGGGGGGGGGGGGGGGGGATTACATTGGATTAACAATCGCGATGGATTGATTTTTCATGTTCCCGCAGACGTGGGAGGTCAGGGAGGGGGTAAATATGAAGATTATTACATTTCAGCTATTTAAAATCGGAAAAAAAGTTGTCCACTAGTAAATTCGAGATGAATTCATTTTTCAAGGTCCTGACGACCTGGGAGGTCAGGGAGGGGGTAAATATGAAGATTATTATATTTCAGCTTTTTAAAATCGGGAAAAACGTTTTCCACTAGTAAAAATCGCGATGAATTCATCATTAATGTTCCCGAGGACCTGGGAGGTCAGGGAGGGGGTAAATATGAAGATTATTATATTTCAGCTATTTAAAATCGGAAAAAAAGTTGTCCACTAGTAAAATTCGAGATGAATTCATTTTTCAAGGTCCCGAGGACCTGGGAGGTCAGGGAGGGGGTAAATATGAAGATTATTATATTTCAGCTTTTTAAAATCGGGAAAAAAGCTTTCCACTAGTAAAAATCAAGATGAATTCTTTTTTCATGGTCCCGAGGTCAGGGAGGGGGTAAATATGAAGATTATTATATTTCAGCTATTTAAAATCGGAAAAAAAGTTGTCCACTAGTAAAATTCGAGATGAATTCATTTTTCAAGGTCCTGACGACCTGGGAGGTCAGGGAGGGGGTAAATATGAAGATTATTATATTTCAGCTATTTAAAATCGGAAAAAAAGTTGTCCACTAGTAAAATTCGAGATGAATTCATTTTTCAAGGTCCCGAGGACCTGGGAGGTCAGGGAGGGGGTAAATATGAAGATTATTATATTTCAGCTTTTTAAAATCGGGAAAAACGTTTTCCACTAGTAAAAATCGCGATGAATTCATCATTAATGTTCCCGAGGACCTGGGAGGTCAGGGAGGGGGTAAATATGAAGATTATTATATTTCAGCTATTTAAAATCGGAAAAAAAGTTGTTCACTAGTAAAAATCGAGATGAACTCATTTTTCAAGGTCCCGAGGACCTGGGAGGTCAGGGAGGGGGTAAATATGAAGATTATTATATTTCAGCTTTTTAAAATCGGGAAAAAAGCTTTCCACTAGTAAAAATCAAGATGAATTCTTTTTTCATGGTCCCGAGGTCAGGGAGGGGGTAAATATGAAGATTATTATATTTCAGCTATTTAAAATCGGAACAAAAGTTGTCCACTAGTAAAATTCGAGATGAATTCATTTTTCAAGGTCCCGACGACCTGGGAGGTCAGGGAGGGGGTAAATATGAAGATTATTATATTTCAGCTTTTTAAAATCGGGAAAAACGTTTTCCACTAGCAAAAATCGCGATGAATTCATCATTAATGTTCCCGAGGACCTGGGAGGACAGGGAGGGGGTAAATATGAAGATTATTATATTTCAGCTATTTAAAATCGGAAAAAAAGTTGTCCACTAGTAAAATTCGAGATGAATTCATTTTTCAAGGTCCCGAGGACCTGGGAGGTCAGGGAGGGGGTAAATATGAAGATTATTATATTTCAGCTTTTTAAAATCGGGAAAAACGTTTTCCACTAGTAAAAATCGCGATGAATTCATCATTAATGTTCCCGAGGACCTGGGAGGTCAGGGAGGGGGTAAATATGAAGATTATTAAATTTCAGCTATTTAAAATCGGAAAAAAAGTTGTCCACTAGTAAAATTCGAGATGAATTCATTTTTCAAGGTCCCGAGGACCTGGGAGGTCAGGGAGGGGGTAAATATGAAGATTATTACATTTCAGCTTTTTAAAATCGGGAAAAAAGCTTTCCACTAGTAAAAATCAAGATGAATTCTTTTTTCATGGTCCCGAGGTCAGGGAGGGGGTAAATATGAAGATTATTATATTTCAGCTATTTAAAATCGGAAAAAAAGTTGTCCACTAGTAAAATTCGAGATGAATTCATTTTTCAAGGTCCCGAGGACCTGGGAGGTCAGGGAGGGGGTAAATATGAAGATTATTATATTTCAGCTTTTTAAAATCGGGAAAAACGTTTTCCACTAGTAAAAACCGCGATGAATTCATTATTCATGTTCCCGAGGACCTGGGAGGTCAGAGAGAAGGTAAATATGAAGATTATTATATTTCAGCTTTTTAAAATCGGGAAAAAACGTTTTCCACTAGTAAAAATCAAGATGAATTCTTTTTTCATGGTCCCGAGGTCAGGGAGGGGGTAAATATGAAGATTATTATATTTCAGCTTTTTAAAATCGGAAAAAAACGTTTTCCACTAGTACAAATCGCGATGAATTCATCATTCATGGTCCGAGGACCTGGGAGGTCAAGGAGGGGGTAAATATGAAGATAATTATATTTCAGCTTTTTAAAATCGGCAAAAAGTTTTCCACTAGTAAAAATTGCGATGAATTCATCATTCATGGTCCCAAGGACCTGGGAGGTCAGGGAGGGGGTAAATATAAAGATTATATTTCAGCTTTTTAAAAATCGGAAAAAAAGTTTTCCAGTAGTAAAAATCAAGATGAATTCATTTGTAATGGTCCCGAGGACCTGGGAGGTCAGGGAGGGGGTAAATTTAAATATTATTATATTTCAGCTTTGTAAAATCGGGGAAAAAAATGATGAATTCATCATTATGGACAACCAAACTATATTTGGTTAGTACTTACCAGTACGTTAGAATACACACTTCATCGAAGGATTGTAGAATGTAAAAGCCCGTGATATATAAACCAAGTCTTCTTGGAGTCCGAGAGTCTAAGATCAGTCTGCTTCTCAACACAACACTAAATGAGGAGTGTCTGGAGATGGGATGCCAGTGACGCCGCTTGCGCATTCTGTCGAGAGTTTTTGCAACTACCTCCTTTTGCAACTTCCTCTTATCTCTACCTACTAACCTTACCTTTATTTCCTAGATTCTAACACCACAATAGTCCATTCCACTAGACACAATTTAGAACGTTTTACACCATATCGATCGAGCCTTCAAACTTATCGAGCCATTAAATCGTCAGATATACATATTAGTAATTTTATTGAAGAGTTAATTTGTTTAAATTTTCGTAACCAAAAATGAAGCTATGTTACTGATATTAACGTTATCATGCAAGTTGCTCAAAATTGCATTCCTTGTGATCGACCAAGAAGATTTTGGATCAGGACTAATTTAGGATATATTTTAGGATAAATTGATCTGAATGATGTGTATTCTTTGGTGGTCTGGATCTCAAAAATAGAGTGATATCCTAAATCAATCGTTTTGGTAAAATATAGGTTAGTTGCATAAATAGATCACAGGTGGGGGGGGGGGGGGGGGGGGGGTGGTTCCCAGAATCGCTTGAAATCGGACAGGTAGGAGTCCAGCCATAGGTACTTCATCAAGTTTTTGATTCTCAACCCCTTAACTTTCGATAGTGAATATCTGCTTCATCAGACAGATCTTTATTGTATTATTCTGCTGTTTGAAAGAGGGGGCGGTAGTAAGGTTTTTCACTAGGCAAAACTTCACTACTGCCCCCAATTTTATAGAACCACAATTAATTAGTGTTAATCATACTTGGGATGTGTCAACTCTTCAATATCCAGTCCATTTCCCTCCTAGGTTCATGTTTAATACCTATCTTCGAAAATTCATTATTTCACAATTTTCGCACTTTCAGAGCTGAACTTCGCAGTTTTAGTACCACAATACATATATCTTAAAATGTATCCTAAATCAGACCTTTTAGTAAAATATGGATTATTTGGAAAATTGATCTGAATCATGTGTATAGGAGGTTTTGGATCCTCAAAAACTCCCAACTCAAGAACGAAAAATACCCTAAATCTATCCTGATAGTAAAAAGCAATTAGTTGGACAAATAGAACCAAACCTGCGGTTAGAATCGAGGGTAGAAAATCCCCCAGACTCTCCTGGAATTGAAAGGGGGGGGGGGGGGGGGGGGGGGCGGTCCAGCAGTAATTATCCTTCTAATTGATAGAAAGAGAATTTTTTGAGTGTTGTTAATTTAATTGTTAACCTGGGGAGCAGCAGTGAAGTTTTTGCCAAGTAAAAAACTTAACTACTGCACCCTCAATTTTAAAAACCATAATTAATCATGTTAATCATACTTGGGATATTTAAAATTATAACAGTAAAAAAGAGGGAGTTTTGAAGAGCCCAAATCATATTTTCAAAATGAGAAAGTGATGTTTTGAATGGGAGAAATATAACGTTGAAATTGGGAGGCAGTATTAAAGAACATTCTCGAGATCTACGGATAAAACAAGGGGGTTACCATTTGAATTGTTCTTCTAACTCATTTATTACGGTTGATAAGGAGGAGGTAGGTTGTGGGACACCCTGTATTTTAAAACATTCAAGAACTTTCAAAACGCTTGAATCGCTCTCTAGCCTTGCCTTCATCCCCGTGGTAGGTAGAGATAAGAGGAAGTTGCAAAAACTGTCGACAGAATGCGCTGGCGTCGTCACTGGCATCCCATCTCCAGACACTCCTCACAAAATGCAATGGAGGGATCACATCACAGTTGGAGTGTGAAAAATCGATGGTAGAATCGATTTTTTCGGAAAAACGGTTAAAAACTGTTAAAAACGGTTGGCTGTGCGAACGCGAGTTGGGAAAAACTGACTTGAGCCGACGGAGCGCGCTGATTGTCGCCGTCGCTGCTAGCTTGGTTTAGTTTACCGCGCAGCGAAAGCAAATGAGGCTCCGGGGAAAAAGGATCAGATTCCGTGCGCTTACAGGGAAGAAAGATCAGAGTCCGATTTAAAGACCCCTTTCCCCTATCTCCCACCCCTCTGCATGAGTTCGACGTTTCTCTCTTTCATTTTGTTTCGCAGTCCACTTTCGCGTTGGTTAATTTGTTGTCAAACCTTGCATTTTACTATAAAACTTTAGACATGCCCCGTGTTGAGTGTGGTTTTTGTGATAGTTCATCCTCAGGCGAACCCAAGGTTCATCAAGCACAAAAGCTCTAGATTTTATTTTTGATGAAAAGGATAGAAAGAGACGCCTTCAAATTCGGGTCGTGGTTGCAGGATGACTATCCGAAGACGTGAGATCCTTCACATTTTCCCGGGCGCCCGTAGGAGAGGGGGAAAAATGATTAAATCTCCAAAAATTGAAATTGCTGAAAATTGGCCTACAAATGGATTGCTAAGTGAATTTCCAAGTTATTTCTGCATTTTTATCCGTTTCATAGATATTCGAACGCACCAACGAATTTTTGAGGAAAAAATTTTTTTTTTCAATTTTTTTCGAAAATTTTACAAGTGCCCACCGGCCGAACCGTTTACTAGGGGAAATTACAAATGGCCATATTTCCGAAACCAAGTGCGGTGCCACCTTGAATTTTGGACGGATTGTGTGCAGATGCAGTACGAAGAGATTCACGGGTCTAAAAACACCCGGGCGCCCGTAGGGGCGCGGTGGTGAGGGGACCAATCTTTCTATTGCTAGATTTTATTTTTGATGAAAAGGGTAGAAAGAGGCGCGGTGCCACCTTCAAATTCGGGTCGTGGTTGCAGGATGACTATCCGAAGACGTGAGATCCTTCACATTTTCCCGGGCGCCCGTAGGAGAGGGGGAAAAATGATTAAATCTCCAAAAATTGAAATTGTTGAAAATTGGCCTACAAATGAATTGCTAACTGAATTTCCTCAAAAATTCGTTGGAGCGTTCGAATATCTATGAAACGGATAAAAATGCAGAAATAACTTGGAAATTCACTTAGGCATTTCATTTGTAGGCCAATTTTCAACAATTTCAATTTTTGGAGATTTAATCATTTTTCCCCCTCTCCTACGGGCGCCCGGGAAAATGTGGAGGATCTCACGTCTTCGGATAGTCATCCTGCAACCACGACCCGAATTTGAAGGTGGCACCGCGCCTCTTTCTATCATTTTCATCAAAAATAAAATCTAGCAATAGAAAAATTGGTCCCCCCACCACCGCGCCCCTACGGGCGCCCGGGTGTTTTTAGACCCGTGAATCTCTTTGTACTGCATCTGTACACAATCCGTCCAAAATTCAAGGTGGCACCGCACTTGGTTTCGGAAATATGGTCATTTGTAATTTCTCCTAGTAAACGGATCGGCCGGTGGGGACTTGTAAAATTTTCGAAAAAAATTGAAAAAAAAAAAATTTCCTCAAAAATTCGTTGGGGCGTTCGAATATCTATGAAACGGATAAAAATGCAGAATTAACTTGGAAATTCACTTAGCAACTCATTTGTAGGCCAATTTTCAACAATTTCAATTTTTGGAGATTTCATCATTTTTTTAACTTTCTGAACCTTTCCGTACTACTATCATAACACTTAACTTTGACGAAAATAGAAAAAAAAATTTTATTGCTAAAGAGTATTGCTAACGTCTCTTGGCAATATTTTCCGTTGCTGGAATCTATTGCTAACTTCACTCCGG
The DNA here is from genome assembly GCA_030762985.1 of Adelphocoris suturalis. Classification (NCBI taxonomy): domain Eukaryota; kingdom Metazoa; phylum Arthropoda; class Insecta; order Hemiptera; family Miridae; genus Adelphocoris; species Adelphocoris suturalis. The sequence continues at coordinate 139,552,381 of CM061040.1, forward strand.
TAGCAAATGAATGAATAAGTTTAATAGTATACGTTGATAGGAACACAAATATTCAAAATTACAAAATGTATAATGTAACAAATATGTATCTATATTAAACATTAAAAATGACTGCATTATTTCCAAATACAACACGGGTTTGTTACTGCTTTTCATGAATAATAGCTTATAACAAGGTTCCTACTTGATAATAGGAAAGCTCAAAACATATTGGTAAGTAAGCATTACAGGGACGTCCCTATGAATGGATATAATTGGATATAATTTTAGTGAGAATTAAAATGAGAGGAAAGAATATGAATGTCATGATTTTATCTGCCCCCCCCCCCCCCCCCCCCCAACAACAACAACAATAAAATTGCATGACTGGACTAAAAAAATCTGTATCGAACAAATAACTGAAACTGTGGGCGCGGAAGTAATCGATATTACTTCCTCCGTTCACCGCCTTCCATCATGAAGTGTGTAACTTCTGATATACCTATTTTCCTAAACTAGACCAAATTCTTAATTTAAAAACAAAAAAATCACGAAACTCAGAGGAGAATAATTAAAACATTACGGCTTTTTACTATTACCCCCTCCATTCACCCTCTTCCATGGTGAAGTTTGAAACTCCTGACACATATATCCGAGTATATATTTGTACGGATCCGTGTATATATGCATACACCGAGTGTTTCTGAAGTTATGGTCTATCCTCCCGCATTTCCTTATTTGATTGGGTAAAAAAAATAGGCCCAACGCCATTCTTTATATTTTTTGTGCGGAATTCAGGAAAAATACTTTCGAACCGACCACTAGCGCGTAATTGCACGCTATTAACACTAACTTAATTTTTACAAATGTCCCCCTTTTTTATTGCAGATTCAAATTCTACGTGAAATATCATGAAGAAATGACCCATCACTCGGTTTTTTTAAGTGCGCGTTTGTGGGCGCAATTCCGCTCCAAAAGTGCGCAATTCCACTCTAAAAGTGAAAAATTGTGAGACACTGAGTTTTTAAAGATATTCAATTTCCACATGTAATACATGATTTTGATTTTGGGGTATTTTTTTTTTTTTGCTGAACCTCGTCATAATTTTTATTTATTGATATTTTCTACACCAGCTTGGGAAAACGCCGAAAGATTGACCATAATTGCACTTATTTTACTCATTTCCACACAGCACAAAGCGTACCCACTAAAATGAAGTTGTTTTGGTGTTTTTACAAGTTGGTATTGCAAATATCAATAAATGAACATCATTACTAGGTTCAGCACGACAAAATACCCCAAAATCATGTATTACATGTTGCTATTGAATATCTTCAAGAACTCAGTATTTCACATTTATTGCACTTTTAGAGCGGAATTTCGCCCGCTTACGAGCACTTAGAAAATCTAGTGGTGGGTCATTTCTTCATAAAATTTTACATTTTTGAGATCCTTACAAAAAACATTAAGATTGAAAAAAAAAAATTACTGTTTATCGACCCATTATTAACGAATTGAATATCTTCATGTGGCAATTGAATATCTTCAAAACTCGGTATTTCACAATTTGTGCATTATTAGAGCGGAATTGTACGCGCACCTAAAAATCGAGTGGACCGCAACAAAACTTGTCTCACATACAAACACAAATTTTTTTTTACCTAATGTGTTTTTGATATCACCAACCGGTTAAAAACCGACACAAAATTATGTAACGAAAAAACGACATGCGATAACGGTAAACTTTGTAGCAAACCGTCGCTTATATTTTATTAACAACAGTTGCTATGCGTTGGATTACTTGACTCCAAGTTATTTCTTACAAATGTTATTATTATTATGAGTACGTTAGTGTATGGATAAGAGCGTCAATGATTTACCCGGTGAAAACACAATTTTTTCCCCCTCCAAGGCTGAGGGGGCCACACAATTTTACCCCTATGGTTTTTCATTTCCACGTATTCGGTCTTAGAATGGTCTGAAATGGATTTGTATGTGGTTATTTGTATTTATTGAATTATTTATTTTCGCTTCCTCACTACCTAAGGCTTTGTGTTCGTGATTGAAGTCGAAAAAATTGTTGACCTCCAAAATCAAAATTTACACTCGCTTTTTGCGTTTCAGAGCTTGCTGATCAATTTTGGTTCCGTGTCTGTCTGTAGTAAATCCTCGTCACGCCCAAAACTATACCAAGTTTCAGTCCGATCCCGATGAAATTTTCAGGGATTGTGCGGGTTAGCTCCGAGGCGACCCCGATAATTTTCAATGCCGTCGAATCAATAATAGCCTGTGCGCATGCGCAAACGTGAATTTCTCTTTACGTCGGTTTCTTATCATCTGTTGGTCGATCAAGTTTAAACTCGGTATGTAATTGGGTAGATATATATGTTCTAGATAAGTACCGTATAAATTATATTGCAATAGGTAGAGTAATAACCATTGCGCATGCGCACAACTAATATAGATTGACACAGGCATAACTCCGTTTCTAATGGAACGATTTTGATAAAATTTTCAGTGATTGTGCGGGATAGCTTCTAGACGGTTCCCTATAAGTTTCATTGCCGTCATACGAATACTAGTCTGTGCGCATGCGCAAACGTTAATTTACTATAACGGCGATTTTGTATCATCTATTGGTTCGATTTCTTTCAAGCTCGGGGAGTAGATGGTTATACGTTCCAGAAAAATTTCCTATGAATTATATCGTTGTTTGTGGAGTAATAACTATAGCGCACAGACAAAACTCCGAAACTGATGAACCAATGATTTTAATGAAATTTTCAAGGATTGTGCGGTTTAGCCTCTAGACTTTCACCTATAAATTTCACCGCCATGGGATTAATAGTAATCTGTGCGCATGCGCTAATAAAAATTTCTTATAACGTTGACCTATAAGAACTCTCGAGGCGTACCTACTTTTTTCTTCAACTAATTCTATACGTCCTTGTTACAATATGTGAGGAAGCTAAACTGCTCACCCAACTTGGCAGACTTTTTTTTAGTAGATTAAGTGGAGTGTTTTTTCTCGAGCTTGGGTTGTCCAACACCGCCTGAATCAATTCCAAGAGACCGTCCCTCTATTGATGAAGCTTCGCTTAAGAGGAGCGTCTTAAAAAGTCATCATTCTTTTCATGAACTCATCGTAATTGGCTGATGAATCCATAGCATCTAGTATAAGTAGTGAATCAGAGTTAATTCCTTAGCTCATAATAGATTGTTTTCTTAATCGCATCACATTTTTATCAGCATGTTATTGATTGCAATTTCAAAACAAAACGCAAATAAGTTTTGTTAAAAGGGAGGTCGTTAGGTCGTTTTAGGGAGGGACGATGGACGTTAATAAACAGGTAGTTAATTTTAAATAAAATTAACGTATTATTAAATTTTTGATTTAAAATATAATATGAATATTAATTACACATATAAATAAAATAATTATATTTAAATTAAATATATTTATTTCCAGAAAATAACTCTCCTTAGGTTTGAGATAAAAATCCGTTTTTTTTTCTCCGAGAAAAAAATCAAGCATTCTGAAAGAAAGGACGATTTTATTGGGCAGCATTTAAATAAGCACAATAATGATGTACAATGCTGATGAGCACAATGAATGGGACAAATAACAAAAAATGTGCTGAATAAATCAAGTTTTTTCCCCCTACTTTTACCTAAAAGTGGTTAAAATTGGTACAGAATAATTTTTTATATTTTTTGGCTAATATCACTCACAAGAACATCATCACCAATGAACTACAACATTAACAAATTTATTCATAAAATTATGCCTAAAATGCACTTTTAAAATGTCATTATATAAAATCAATAGGTATAAACTGCACAAAAAAAGGTGTTGTAATCCAAAATTTGTTTAAAAAGCTGATTATTATTGAGAACAAGTTTTTTCTCATAACATTTATAATACCATTTAAAAGCGCTAAAGTGCTCACATTTCAAAACAATTCAATGTAAATATGGCACGAGAAATCAATTAAGAAAATTTTCTCATGATCATGCTGCTTTACAGGTTTAAATATTTTCTTAATTTTTCCTATTTCTATTTTTGTCCTATGTAGGTTACGCGATTTTTATTGTCCTTTGGAATGAATAGGTAATTTGTCCAAGTTTTTACCTTTATTTTTTATGTTCTCTAATTTTATGATTCTCATTGTGGATGTATTTTTAATTCCAATACAGAAATAGGGTTTTCCCACGCTTCGACAAGCCAGGTTCAGGGATTGTGTAGTTATGATGTGTCCAGAAAAAAAGAAATTTATGGATTGTTTGAGGAGCTGGTATGGCATTGATTCATTGCCTACACAGATTTACTAACAAACGTTCGAGGAAATACGAAAATCGAGCGAGAAATAAATAAAAGCAAGCAAATTTTCGGCATTGGAGGATCAAAGCTCCAGAGCCGTGGTTGGGTCTGTCGGCGGGGGAGGAGTGACAGTGAGTGCCATCCGAATATTCTGACGGCCGCTCTAATGTTCTACCAACTTCACTACCTACGAGATGCAGTGGGCGGAGTGGCGCCGAGGGGGAGCTTGTCTTTGGGGGGTGAGGGGTGGTGGCGAAGTGACCTTGAGGGTGACGGCGGCTCCCCCCCCCCCCCCCCCACTCTACCTGAGAAAGTGTTAGAAAACCATGAAATCTTGACTATTTTCATACAATTTAAATTCAGTTTAAAATTTTCTTTCTTCGAGGAATAACTACAAACGAAATTGAACTAATCAAGCTTTGGAGTGTGAAAATTGATCAACTACTTGAAATGTTATGATAATAAACCTCCTGAAGGAGGGTTTGAACAGCCTTAAACAAGTAGCTGCCTCAAGTCGATCTACGAAAAGGACAGATTGCCAGCGCTACTAGCGGATTCTTTTGACAACAGCTCAAGAGCAGCTATTCGGAGCAGGAATAGGTATTCGGTTAGAGCTGCTCGGTTGGCACCCACGTAGGTATCACGTAGGTACTTCCTAGGTAAGTAGTAGGTACGAGTACCTACTACCTACTTACTTTTTGTGAAATTTTTTTAATGTCACTGATGAGCCGACCTGTTACTGTGTGTGTGTGTGTGTGTGTGAAATCCTGGAGGGGGCCCCAAATCAAGCTCACGCATGTCATAGTAACGACACTGACACAGGTTTTTGAAGTGTAAACTTCTATAGGCGCACCGTCGAAAAATTTAGCGGGGTGTAAATACGATTTTACCGTCACGTTTTTTTTTCCGTCACGTTTTTTTTTCCGTCACGCTGTTTTTTCTTTTGATTTTCACGTACAACCAAGCCGTTGTTGGGGAAGTGAAACTTCTTTATTTGTCACTGGACAAAAAACGTTCTCCACTCGTTGGAAAGCTCTCGATTTATCACGCATTTCTTTCGTACTTGTTCTTCTATTCTAGTCGCAGTTTTATATTTATTTATGTTATAAATGGATATAGTAAACAATGCCGCTTGTTTTGTTGTCACTTGATTGAGAAGTTAATCTTGCTTATAGTAATTGTAGACGCGCACCATAACAGTAAATTACCTACACAAAATTGAGTCAAGAACATTTATCTCTAATTTCAGTTACCATGAGCCAATAATTTCTTTTCTAGAGTCGTCAGATGACTGTAATAATGATAACACTATTGTTGACGGTTAATGAATAAAGAATAAAATAATACCTACCTAATGTAAACAGAAAATATTGAAACAATGTTGTGACTAGTTTATGTGTAAGAAAAGTTTAATTAAGTTTGAACAAAAATTTTGTATACCTACTTTGAAATTGGTCTTTACAAGATTTTTTTTCGGCAACCAAAATCATTTCCATAATATACTTTATATTTATAATATTTAGCAGAAAATCGTCATAGAAGTTTTCACTTCTCCCATGTGGTCTTTAGCACACCTGGTTTTCTCTATCAACTGTAATGTTTGTAATAATAATAACGTTGATAACGAAGATGTTAGTAGGGAATTTGAACAAGGTAGGTACCTACTGCATAAGTAACTAGCTACATTCCTTCGTATCTATGTTGGGTAGACCTTTACTTACCTACTAAGGAAGGTACCTTACCTTACATGCTGGGTAGATAGGTAAGGGTTGCCATCCGTTCTGGTTTCCCAGGACATGTTATGGTTTGGAGGGTGTTGGGCTTGGTCATGTCCTGCCTTGTGACCCATCCTGGGAAAGTTTCCACGTTTCAAAAACGTCCTAAACAACCTGTTTTTCTCAAATTCTTGCATTATCGAGAAAATGTGATTATTATTTTAATATCTACCTCTACTACAGCTACCTACCTACCTACCATTGTTTTCAATAATTACAAAAAAAAGTCTGCCAAAAACTTCATCGCATTTTCAACATGACTGTATAGGTACCTACTACAGGTACCATTCAAATGCACTAATATCTTTACTATAATTAATCTTCTTCTGTGTATTATCTATAATTATTATTCTCAAATTCTTGCCTTATCAATAAAATGTCATTATTATTTAAATATCTTCCTCTACTACAGCTACCTACCATCGTTGTCAATAATTACAACAAAAAAGTCTGCCAAAAGCTTCTTCGCATTATATAATATTATATAATAATATTCATATTTACCCCCTCCATGACCTCCCTGGTCCTCGGGACCATGAAAATTCAATCCATCGCGATTTTTACTATTGGAAAACTTTTTTTCCGATTTTAAAAAGCTGAAATATAATAATATTCATATTTACCCCCTCCCTGACCGCCATGGTCCTCCGGACCATGAAAAATGAATCCATCGCGATTTTTACTAGTGGAAAACGTTTTTTCCGATTTCAAAAAGCCGAAATATTATAACCTCATATATACCCCTTCCCTGACCTCCAGGTCCTCGGGGACATGAAAAATGAAACCATCGCGATTTTTACTAGTGAAAAACGTTTTTTCCGATTTCAAAAAGCCGAAATATTATAACCTCATAGCTCATATATACCCCCTCCCTGACCTCCCTGGTCCTCCGGTCCATGAAAAATTAATGCATCGCAATTTTTACTATAGGAAAACTTTTTTCCGATTTTAAAAAGCTGAAATATAATAATATTCATATATACCCCCTCCATGACCTCCCTGGTCCTCCGGTCCATGAAAAATTAATGCATCGCGATTTTTACTATTGGAAAACTTTTTTCCGATTTCAAAAAGCTGAAATATAATAATATCCATATATACCCCCTCCATGACCACCCAGGTCCTCGGGACCATGAAAAATGAATTCATCGCGATTTTTACTAGTGGAAAACGTTTTTTCCGATTTCAAAAAGCTGAAATATAATAATATTCATATTTACCCCCTCCCTGACCCCCCAGGTCCTCGGGACCATGTAAATGAAATCATCGCAATTTTTACTAGTGGAAAACGTTTTTTCCGATTTCAAAAAGCCGAAATATTATAACCTCATATATACCCCCTCCCTGACCTCCCTGGTCCTCCGGTCCATGAAAAATTAATGCATCGCGATTTTTACTATTGGAAAACTTTTTTTCCGATTTTAAAAAGCTGAAATATAACAACCATCATATATACCCCCTCCCTGACCTCCCAGGTCCTCGGGACCAAGAAAAATGAAGTCATCGCGATTTAAAAAGCTGAAATATAATAATATTCATATTTACCCCCTCCCTGACCTCCCTGGTCCTCCGGTCCATGAAAAATTAATGCATCGCAATTTTTACTATTGGAAAACTTTTTTTCCGATTTTAAAAAGCTGAAATATAATAATATTCATATTTACCCCCTCCATGACCTCCCTGGTCATCGGGACCATAAAAATTCAATCCATCGCGATTTTTACTATTGGAAAACTTTTTTTCCGATTTTAAAAAGCTGAAATATAATAATCTTCATATTTACCCCCTCCCTGACCTCCCAGGTCCTTGGGTCCATGAAAAATTAATGCATCGCAATTTTTACTATTGGAAAACTTTTTTTCCGATTTTAAAAAGCTGAAATATAATAATATTCATATTTACCCCCTCCATGACCTCCCTGGTCCTCGGGACCATAAAAATTCAATCCATCGCGATTTTTACTATTGGAAAACTTTTTTTCCGATTTTAAAAAGCTGAAATATAATAATCTTCATATTTACCCCCTCCCTGACCTCCCAGGTCCTTGGGACCATGAAAAATGAAGTCATCGCGATTTTTACTAGTGGAAAACGTTCTTTCTGATTTTAGAAAGCTGAAATATAATAATATTCATATTTACCCCCTCCCTGACCTCCCTGGTCCTCGGGACCATGAAAAATGAATTTATCGCGATTTTTACTAGCCGAAACGATTTTTTTCTCAATTTACAAAGCTGAAATAAAAGCAGGAGGAAACGTCCACGCTAAACTCGTAAACGAGTTCCACTATCCGCTTTACAAGCAGATACCTACCATGTTACATGGATATGTCTTTGATTGGGGATTTCATAACGGTTGTCCTCGAGAGTTGTAAATAAATCCTTTAACTTTAAACAAATCCCTGGGTCGCATCCCGACTAATTCCAACGAAACAACGGTTTACTTCTTATAGAAATGTTGAGCGTTTACTTACAGAAATGTTTACTTACAACTGTTGAGAGAAGCCACTACAGTGAGTTAACAGTCGACTGTTGTCTCGAGGATGCAAATTTTTTTAGGAATGTAGCCAGGTACGTAAGGAGGGGGAAATTGGTAGCTTGAGATGTGAACATTTATCACATAAATCAAGCGCTTGCCAACGAGTGGCGAACGATTTCTGTGCGATGAAAACTGCGGAAGTTCCTTTCCCCTAGCAACGCTGGGTTGTACGTGAAAAACACTGAAATTGTGACACAAATTTTGCGTCACGGAAATTTTTGGTTGACCCCCCAGAGCAAAGACATATTCATGTCAATAGTTCTAATACATCCCCTCCCTACCAGCCCGGGTCCTCGGGACCATGATAAATTGACAAATGAGATATAGATTCTCAACTTCCCACTTGGGCTTCACTCATACATTCTACATCTCTCTGGCAAAGAAAAAGCGCGAGAACTGGCATGCGCCAATGTGGCGCTCATTTTTCCATGTAGTTGACAAAAGTAATTTAGATCCTACACTGCCCACTCGTCTGTCAGACAATACGTAGACGAACCATCCGTCGTCTGGAGAAGGAAGTTAGTTGGATTCTGCTGAGAGCTACTGGGAAAACAGAAATATAAAAAAGGGTTGGCATCCCTGATTTCGTGTAGCGAATGAGTAGGATTCGTCTAGTTCTACAGAAAAACCGTATATCTGAAATCCCTTCGTTAAGTAAACGAATCCTACTCGTTTGCTACATCAAGGCTTCATGGCTTGGAGGTAGCAAATGAGTAGGATCTAGCTCAATGTAGCAAACGAGCTTTATACACGTGTATATATATATATATATATATATATATATATATATATATATATATATATATATAGGTATATATATATATATATATATATATATATATATATATATATATATATATATATATATATATATTTATATATATATATATATATATATATATATATATATATATATATAGGGTGATTCCCTCGCAGATGCAAAAAAAAAATTTGGGTGAAACTACATCAAAAATGGAGTCAAATGCCGCCAACCGCATATTTTAATCTCAATCGTACTCGAGATATGATTTTTTAATTTTTTAATACTTTCCAACGGTATTATCAATTTTACTTTTATTTTGTTATTTAGGGGAGAAAATAATGTTTTAATGTTAAAAAATGTGGGTTTTTCAATGAAATTGTTGGTTTTCTCGAAAGATGACCCTCCATGAACCAACAAGTATGGGGTCGGTTTTTATGTATGTTATCTCGCTGGATCTAATGGAAACTCTTGCACATCTCTCAACTACGTTATAATCGAGTTTTACACTTTTATTAACTAGTTTTACCCCATAACCCACATACATTTAATCGTAACAAACAAATTAAACATTTGCGATTGTAAGTGTAAAACTTGGTTATAACGGAGTTGGAGAGATCTACAAATGTTACCATTCGATACAGCGTGAAAAAATTCATAGAAACCGACCCCATACTCGTAGGTTCATGGAGGGTCATCTTTCGAGAAAACCAACAATTTCATAGAAAAACCCACATTTTTTAACATTAAAACGTAATTTTCTCCACTAAATCACAAAATAAAAGCAAACTTGATTATACCGTTGTAAAGAATATTAGATGAAGCAGTTTTCATGAGATTTGCCAGTTTCCAGGATTCGTTTTGGAAGAGTAGTAAAGTTTTAAAGATTTTCAGAAATATTTTTTTTCAAAATCGTCAATGATCGAGCTGGCGAGAAGACCCCAAGTGGAGTCTATGTGCGAAAGAACAGATTTTTTAAGTCAATTCTAAGGCCTTTTATGGCCCGGACGGCGGACGGCGGACGGCGAACGGCGAACGGCGGACGGCGGACGGACATTTCAAATTTGGATTCTACGCACCTTGAAACGTAAAGTGAAAAAGCTTGAGGGGGGGTTATACAAATTTTTTGCTATACGATCACATAGGCTTATTATTGGAAATAATAAACCAAAAATCTTTGATATAAGGTGTCTCTCAGCAAAAAATGGAAAACTAATTTTCCATGTCCTATCCGATACCCCCCCCCCCCCCCCCCCCCCCTTGGTAGTCCAAAAACGTTTGGATTTTTTCTCTGATGCATCGTTGCTTAAAAAATTTGCCCCAAAAACGCACTCAAAGTTTCACTATACATCTTACGATATCCCAAAAACTGAAGAAAAGGTTGGGGGAGGGGTTATAGATTTGGGAGACTTGTAACCTGCTTGCAACCCAAAATATAACTTTTTTTTTTTATTTGAGAATAAACTTTTACCAAGTGGAGTCGTTACATCAGCGTTCAAGTACATAATTGCATGATTGTGAAGATCAAGAATGAATTGTTAACAACGATGAAGCATTTGTAGAAGATTACACTGATCCGACCATGTTGAATCCCTGAAATTTCAACCCAAATTGGAACAATTGCTGCATGAAATTTTGTGGAGATGTGGGCAGGAAGTATAAATAGAAAATTAGAAGAGATGATGCTTGAAACTAAACCGAAAACGGAGTAGAAAGCCACCAATTGCACCTGCCTATCTCAATCCGTATAGCCATGATATTATTTCAATGTTTATCGAGAAAATCATGTTTCGTGACATTCTACATTTCCCCACATTCACATTCCTCCCCTTTAAATCTATGTTTTTCAACTTTTGAAAACATTTTTGAAATCACCGTTGAATTTATTGCTTTTAAGAACACATGATTTTTCATGTTTATTTGTCACTATTCAGACTCAGTCGTTAAAAAACAAAGGTCAATTATTTTAGGAACTAGGAATTAAGAGAGAAAAAAAAAAAGAAATTAGTTCCTCCCTCGAAAGTGATCTTAGAAACAGGTCGACTTCCATAAAAACTGCTCCATTTAATACTCTTTTCAACGGTGCCAGTCGATTTTACTTTAACTCTGCTAAATAGGGGATAAAATTATATTTTAATGTTGAAAAAGTGGTTTAGAACCTACGAGTTCGTAGTAAATTACGTATCTTTCAAACTGAATCAAACCACGCCAACTCCGTTATAATAGTTTTACTCGTTAATTAGTTTTACCTCTAAAAATATACTGAATTGATCACAACTAAAAGAAAAAATTAATAAAATTTTCTGAGTAAAAGGGTAAAACTCCGAAATCCGAGAGGTCGGCAGGTGTTGCCATTCGATTCAGCGAGAAAAGATACGCAGAAAATGACCCTGAACTCATGGATTCTTACGGGGCAATTTTTTAAGAAAACCAGTATCACTAAAAAGAAAAAAAAACAACATTTTTTAACATTGAAAGTCATTTTTCTCCCTTATTTGGGAAGGTAAAAGTAAAATTGACTATACCGTTGTTAAGGATATTAAATACTTAAATCGGTTTTTGTGAAAGTTGACGATAACTAAATTTTATCTAAGGGAGGGGCTAACTATTAAACATTTTTTGAAATTCCCTGTTTCTCAAAGAAATAAGTTAGTTTTCCATTAACTGAGACTGAATGGAAATCCTCTGTTCATAAATACAATCTAACGGGATTTAAAGGGGAGCAATGTGGGCTTTAAAGCGTCAGCAATGCGGTTTTCTTGGAAACAATTTCTTGAAAAAATCATATCCCCGAACGGCTTGAGGTATTAAAGGTGCGGTTGATTGCATTCTACTCCATTTTCGGTCTACAAGTAGTTTCTCGCTTTCCATTAATATTATTTTTTTTTTTTTTTTAGGTTTTGAGTGAATCTAGTACTACCTATGACGTTTGAGCATGCGCAACAGTTACCACCGGCTTGAAGCGATGAAGTTCATTGGGGACTATGCACACCCAAATCCGTATATCCCCCGAAAATTTAATCGAAATTTGATGAAAACTGTAAAAGTCGTGATTAAGACAAGGATTCTAGGTTTGAGCATGCTCATTAGCTACTAATGATATGACCTTGATGAAACACATATAAATGCCAACGCGCTTGGGTAATCAAATTGCCATTTCCCCACTATCCTCAGAATTTGAGCGAGATCAGACTAGCTTTTCTAAAACGACGCTTAACCGATTTTACGTTTGCACATTCGCAGTGGGTTGGTACTATTTTTTGAGTGGTGAAATCAGTAGGGAGCCTTCCTCAGTCTAACCCACATAATCACAAGGAATTTCATCAACACCAAGTGCAAATAGTAACAAATGCTTCTAACAAGAATTTACATTAGCGCATTGTGCTATTCACAAGCGCATCAGTTACTAATGGTTAGATTTTACCCGGATGTGGATAGTATCCGGATTAGAGCGTGTAGGTCGAGGTACATTCATGTAGATACAGGAATGTTAACTTTAGCCATAAAGTAAACGCATACCTTGCTTAGAATGGCTGTTTGCCAAGATAAACCTTGATAAACGAATACAGGACGTAGTAGGCTTGAATCATAAAGAAAATAAGATTGAGTCTTGAGAATTGAACACTTGAACAGGTAGAAGTTTGAAAGTAGAAGTACCTAGAATGGTCTTGATCAGAGACGGAGAGACAGAGGCGAAGCGAAGACAAAAGACGAACAATCATGCAGGGAGACTTGATCTACGAAGTCGTATATATCTATGAAGACGTGGATGTTCTTCGTAGTTCATGTCTGCACGGTTCAATAATCTGAAAATTATATGATTACTAAATTGACATACTAGAATTTTATCATGCCTATGATGCATTTCCGAGTTAGTCAAATTAAATTCAATCAACCTAATATATAGAAGGCAGAGCCAAAACATAGAAAACTCACAGTAGGGTTTAGACAAAATGTTAAAACCTTGACTTGGTGAAGCTTTCAACACATTGTGATGAAATTGATGTATCATCGTTGAATTATCCATTCCCAACTTGTCTAAAAAAAATATGAGTGACATCGGGCCGTGAAAATATGTTGGTTGTTGGATATTAGGTTGGACTTTACGCAGTGTGAAGTATCAATTTCTGATCAATGCAACTAATAGGGAACTATCAACAGTCCAACCCTCATTCCCCTAAAAATTTTAGTTACGTATCGGATGAAAAATGTAGAAATTAAGTTTTTTACAGAATGACAGACAATTGATACAGGGAGGAAGACACTCACGAAACATAAACTGTTTGAAATGCGCAAATAAGTGAAGACCCCAATTGGGTATAAGGAAATGTATCCCATCCTCAAGGATTCATTAGGTATGCTATTGCCGTAACTAATCGAACCCGCATAAAAAATCCTGACTTCCATAACAAAATATTAATATTCATTCCCTGATGGACATTCATGCTATTCTCATACGTGCTACAAACTCCAGGGGATTTGCTCGAATGAAAAAAGATTACGTTTTATTGATAAAATATTAAGCTTTCAGGTTTAGTATTGCATCCTAAATTCAAGTTAACTGCACGGTGAAACGGAAGTTCAATTTATGACAACAAGCAGCTTGGGAGAAAAATCTTGTCGCTTTAAGGGGAATTTCATTACTTAGATGACAAATATTACAGTAATCTCCCAGGTTAATGGTGGACAGTTAGTGTCCCTGATACGTTCAGATGCGTCGATGTTTCATAAACTGATGTCATTGAATCAGCATCTAATTTTTAACGTACAAGAAGCAGAATTATTCAAATCGTGTCTGAGTTTAGAAACTTCCAATTAATGAGGATAACTTCATTGATGGGTTATCTTGTCATGGTTCAATGAGAGCGTGACCCGAAAATGCTGTCGTGACAAACATACCCTTGAAAATTACGTCTCCATTTTCCTTGAAGGGCGCGCTGTTTGCACGAATGAACGCATGTTTGGTGTTAGGGTTAGCTCCAGCCGCAGCTCAAATACTTCGTGTCATTCATCCTAATGCTCTGATACTCTCGAGGTGAGAATTGGTTGCGACCGGCATCCCAGACCGCCTTTCGAGGTTGTTAGCGGAGACATGCTAAGTAAGAACGGCAGACGCTTCGAATACCCTTTTGGAAGGATATTATTTCTCTAACTTGCTCTTTCGGCTGAATACTAATTTCCTGAGCATTCGTTGTGGCAACCGCTCAAGGACGCGACAGACTGTTGCTAATTGTGTGGAGAATCGTGTGCACAGATACCCTACTTTCATGTTGCATAAGAAACCAGGAGAATGTGTTAAATTTGAAGACTTATAACAGTTGACTTTTAAGAAGTGCGATCCTGGTGAATAAGGGCCAGCTCGACCGTAATGGGGAATAATAGTCTGGAATTACCCCTCAAAAACAGTAGAGAGATAACTCTGGGATAACTTTGAGATGACTCGTGATTTGCATCAATCTCGCAACCTTTGACGTTCTGGACACATACTTAGCTAAAATTTCATTTACCAGCCGCTTAACGCACTGTATTTCATGAACACTAAAAACTGAAAATGAGAATGAAGAAACTGAACAAAAAATCTTCTAGCCTGTGGGCACTAAATCATGAAAATATAGGTAATAGACTGCGAAGAAAATCATGAATTGTGTTTCTGCTTTTAATAGAAGTTCAAAAAGCAATATGAAAAAATAGGTAAGGCAAAAAAAAAAAAAAAAGTTAATTTGCTCAATATTCTTTTTTTCTGGGCTCTCTTTCTCTTCGGTGCCCGAAAAAACGACTTTTGGAACTGAAACTAACAAGTTCGACCGGCTGAAAAACAACAAAAAGCTGATCTACGAAGCTTACACAAATCTCAAGGTTAGTGGCTCATGTACAGTCTCCGTGGCAAGAAACACTAATCTAATAACAATATTATGTAAAGAGCAGAAAACACTAGAAGTAATTCCATTGACGAGAATGTATCGAGCGGGAACTTTAATCAAACCAAAACTATAACTACTGATGCGGATCTATACGTAAAAGATGGACGTGTTGAATACCTAGTAAATGTAGAATTTAACCATATGTACCTATCTGCATTCCTACAGGTATTATAATTCTTGAAAAGTGGAAGCCTCATTGGTGGCCGGGTTTGCGAAATCCTAGGGTAAGAAGAAACTAAGCCAGTTAAAACAGTAAAGTAATCAGTCGACCGCCCAGAAATGTTCGCATTTTTACCCAGCTTTCGTACGTATTACGGAATTCAAACAATTATGATGAGAATATGAAGATTATTATTAAGGAATACAAACACTGCTATAGTTTAGCTACTAGTTTTCATTCTCAGACCGGTAGGAACGTGTGATATTGGCCCTTATGCAAACTTTTACGTCGTCAAACAACTGTTTAAATCACAATCGCCAGAATTTGTTCAAATTTGGAGGTTAGTTGAAGGGTGAACTCGAAGCAATTTCTTAAGAAATCCAGTGTTATTTGTTAAACCTCAAATTGTGGATGGCTAAATTTTTGGATTCGTCCCTCACTAATCACCTCTGACAGTAATTCACCTTGTAAAATGTATTATGGCCTGATGTATTCAGTTAATTAACAGCTATTGGCGATTTCAATTAAGGATGCGAAATCTAGCGGTACAAAAAAGAACCCTCGTTAGCGAGATCACCCGGAATAGCAGCTTAACAGGTTCTACCTGCGTTTGGTTGTCAATTTACCTTTGGTCACTACCAAAAAGTCAAATAAATCGTACTGCAGCGTATTTGGATGCAAATCTGGTGGTGACAATGTGTTATTTTGCTTCCCTAATCTTCCCAAAAGTGGAAAACGAAATGTTTGAATAACTAATCAGTTTGGATCGAAAAAACAAGTACCAAGACAAGCAATTTGTCTGGGAAAGGGCCTTGCAAATGGACAAAAAGTTTGACATCATAGTGAAAGTAAGAGCATTGTATTGCCAGGTACATACCTATCATTAGCAATAAATTATCTGCTTAGTTGTAGTTTTTTACATCCCTTCCATTTATATCTTCAGGCTCGTATGGTTCAAATTTGCCCGTGCTAGGTTGTTCACTAAACTAAACTTGACAAAGGCGCGTTGGAGGTAAATACCAATAATAATTAGTTAATCATTGTTACTATATCGCAACCATGAAGACCCTAAAGGGAGCCGTAATTGAAATTAAGCTTGTTGTTTTTATTTGTTAGCGACAAACCAGCTTGACAATAGGTTGGTAGGGGAGGGGGGGGGGGATATTACCTACTTTCCACTGTGATACCTAGTGATTAGCACTACATAGCCGATTCTTGAAATTAAAACTAAACTAAACAGCAAAAAAACCGGCGCACCCTATATTTTGTTATTTTTTCACCTTAGCTTCAATTGGTTAATTTTTTTTTGCATGTGCCAAGTAAAATCGGTATCTTATGAGAGAACAGCAAGAAACAGAGTGGCAAATAAAAAATACCCGTTTGAAAAAATCAGCTTTATTCACAAAACTTCGATGTTTGGACAAAAGTAAAAAAAACATTCTTCTGTAGTTATCGTGTAAAAAAAAATTAAAAAATGAATTTTTTTTGGAAAATAAATTTTTTTAACATCGGGTGGTACCTTCCCTTGCTTGTACCACCGCCTGTATTCTTCTCGGCATGCTGTTGATCAAATTTGAAACCCTTTCTTGTCTGATGAGGTCCCATTCTGCGAGGACCGCTGCCCTGGGGTCTTGGAGGTTCACAAGAGGGTTCGTTCGCTTTTGGATGCACCTCTCTAGCTTGTCCCATAGATGTTCTATGGGATTGAGGTCGGGGCTGCGAGCTGGCCATTGTAGTGTGCGCATGCCTACCTCTTCGAGGTAGTCAGGAACCACGTTTGCTACGAGTGACCGCGCGTTATCGTCCATAAAAATAAAATTATCGCCGGTGTAAGGGGCGAATGGCACTACATAATCTTCCAGGATGTCAGAAATGTACCTCAGTGTGGTTAGACTCCCTCGGGAATACACATGGAGTTCCATTTTCGCCTCTGAAGTGATTCCACCTCAAACCATTTCAGACCCACTCCCGCAAGGCACCCTTTCAGCACTCTTAATGTTTTCCGATGAGTCCAGGTTCTCACTATTCGCTTCAGATCGTCGTGTTAGAGGGTGGAGGAGACGAGGGCAGCGTTTCGCTCAGTGCAATATTTCTGAAAGGGTGTCTTACGCGGGAGGTTCTGAAATGGTTTGGGGTAGAATCACTTCAGATGCGAATACGGAACTCCATGTGTACCCCCGAGGGAGTCTAACCACACTGAGGTACATTTCTGACATCCTGGAAGATTATGTAGTGCCATTCGCCCCTTACACCGGCGATAATTTTATTTTTATGGACGATAACGCGCGGTCACACGTAGCAAACGTGGTTACTGACTACCTCGAAGAGGTTGGCATGCGCACCCTACAATGGCCAGCTCGCAGCCCCGACCTCAATCCCATAGAACATCTATGGGACGAGCTAGAGAGGTGCATCCGAAGGCGACCGAACCCTCCTGTAAACCTCCAAGACCTCAGGACAGCGGTGGTCGCAGAATGGGACCTCATCAGACAAGAAACGGTTTCAAATTTGATCAACAGCATGCCGAGAAGAATGCAGGCGGTGGTACAAGCAACGGACGGTACCACCCAATATTAAAAAAATTTATTTTCAAAAAAAAATTTCATTTTTCAATTGTTTTTCACACGAGAACTGCAGAAGAATGTTTTGTTACTTTTGTCCAAACATCGAAGTTTTGTGAATAAAGCTGATTTTTTCGAACGGGTATTTTTTATTTGCCACTCTGTTTCTTGCTGTTCTCTCATAAGATACCGACTTTACTTGGCACATGCAAAAAAAATTAACCAATTGAAGCTAAGGTGAAAAAATAACAAAATATAGGGTGCGCCGGTTTTTTTGCTGTTAAGTGTAGTTAATTCCCATTATTTGGAATCTGGAACATACAGGAGTGGACGTAAGAACTAGGAAGTTACCTTTTAACTGTAAGTTGATCTTTTCTCCACGACTTTTTCGTTTATTGAACGGAAATGTAAGGTGTACCTTTTGGAACTCGTCCTCTGTTTTCACTCCTATTGTCGTTAGTAAATGTGTTCCCAATATGTTGTTGACTAGTCTCCAAACGTAAATTCGTCCCCTTTGAGAGTGTAAATCAGTGGCCCGGATGCTCACATCGCTAGGTAGGGTAACGGGCCCTTATTGTTGGACAGGGCCCAAAAGTTGGACACTTGGGGTCCTTTCTCTGACTTTGGATCCCTTTTCCTGCCAAATAGATTATCACTACTTCATATGGGAAACCTCAGTGTAACCTCACAGTGGAAATTATTTCGTCCAGTTCGTTTTGAAAGTATTAGTGTTGAGAAGCGAAAGGTTTCTTCTGATTTCGGTAAGGAAACATGATCTTATTCATAAGGTTCTCTTGATTATTTATGATGGTTCATGTGGATTCCAATGATTGTTCCGCAAAGTTGAGTGTTTTCTCAATGTATTCATTCAGTATATAGACCGTGAGAACGGATTTTTATTCCACAATAATGCTGTCTATTTAGTGGAACATTAAAACGGCTTCTGGCTCCAAAGTTGGACAATCGTCCAACTTCAGGGCCAACCCTAGCTTTTTCATGGCCCTATACTTGAACATTCGTGATTACTAGATCAATTTTAAGGCCACGTAAAAGGAGGATGTTGCTCAGCAGTTGGAAAGTGCTTAAGTTCGAATGTTCGTAATTTTGGTCCTCAATAATTAAGTAATCCTCACCAATCAAAATTTTTATAAGATCATACTATTGGAATTTCACTACCGAAAAACAGTTCCTAAAACTAAGAAATAATTCAAAGCCATGAACAATTACGATTATCTCACGTTTCCTAATCTTTTTCTTTCCCTGACATCACGTGATTTATTAAGCTAAATAAGGAAGGTATCAGTGTGGCATGGTGGCCTTAAGGTTGATGGTTATGGGTGACGAGAGAAAGAAGAATAATCAGTATTGTTCAGTCCTGTTATATATTTAGAGTCAGTAATTCACAACCCTTCAACAGACAAATTTTATTTTAGAATGACATTGTTATTACGAAACATGAAGTAACAACGTTTCTGTTTGGTTATACAGTTTTAAAAAAATATGTTTTTTTTTTCTGTAAATATGTATTGAGTAGGCTCGTCGTCTAGATGGTACAATTTTTGACAAAGTCAGTAAGCAAAAACAAAATATGTAGTCAACGTTTTAGAGATTTATATTGACAAACGGTATGAATAAACGCCATCAACATATTTATATGTGTAATTTCTTAAGAGAAACTATAAATACTGGCAAATAAAAACGCTTCAAAATTAATGTGAAATTTGTTCTCGATTGCCTTCACCAAAACTCATTATTTGGGTAAGATCAATGAGCCATTTCCAAGAAAACTCAATAGTAGGCCGTAGGTTTCAGAGATATCGTTTGAGTCCATAAGGAAATCTGTAAACCTAATTGAACCATTTATGAATTTAAGATCCGAGGAAAAGTAGTGTCCAACTAAAGGGCCACCACGGTCCAACAATAGGGACAAGTGTCCAACTGAAGGGCCACGACTGTCCAAGATTAGGAACAAGTGTCCAACTATGGGGCCATACGAAGTTTTGTTATTGGTAATTATTTCAAAACTTCGCACTTATCCAATCCAAACAATATTTATTTTATCGTATTCTCACAGAATCTGAGTAAAAAAAATTAAACTTGGAGGATTTGATCAAAAGCTGATTTTATTGCGAGAAATTCAGCAAGAAAGCCACCTTAGGTGTCTAGCTATAAGGCCCGTTATCCAACCTACATCTCAATAATGAATAAGTGCTTACAGGCCTTCAACTTCAAACACACCACATACGATATAATGTTGGGCATTTCCTACTTCACATTCACGGAAATTTCGGGATTTTGTAGTACCTACAAGCAAAGGTGTGTATTTAAAATCAAATCTAATTTCATCCTTGCACAGAAAAATGACAAGAAGTAGACCCATAGGTAGGCGGTACCTACTAAACAATTTATAAGAAAAGCAAGAAATCCACAAAGTTTTATCAACAAACTTCTTCCACTCGGTTACGTATTTTTCCGTCTTGAACACAGGCGTAACAGACACAAACGACTTTACTTTGGATTAATAATGTAAATCGATGTGATGAATGATCAGTTTTCCCTTCAAAGACGCTCAAATGGTTCAAATCTATCCCGCTTGTGGCTGCCATTTTGGGAGCGATCACAGCGCGCCAACGGTAATTGAAATCGCCAATCTATGACAGATCGTTCATTTCTCTAGTTTGATTTTGAAGGAGAAATCAACCTATGTTTATAAGTATTTTTAATATCAGTTCTCATAATTAGCAACATCTCCCAACTGCATATTGCTTGCTTAATGGCTGTGGGGTATGTCTATTTTCCCTATTCCGGAATAAACACTCTATTGATTCATCCATTTAGCACACTCATGGTACCTTGAATTCTCGGTATCTCGTAACCTACTCACTATTTCATCCCGCTTAAAAATGAATTCCGTGCTTTCCATCATGGACAGAATTTAGGAATATCAATACTTGGTTCGAGATTATTATTCGGGAGAGAGGATTTGTTCACGGTTGGTTTCATGAAAGTCGTAAATTAAAACATCAGAATCCAAGTTAGGTCCGGATTTGGTTTCTGGTTACCATTCTAGAGTTATAGAAAACACTGCTAAAGAATTCCAGTGTTATTTTGTAAGACTCGAATTGTGGAAGGTTAAATTTCTGAATTCGTACCTTATCAATATCCTCTGACAGTAATCCACCTTGTAAAATGTATTGTAGCCTGATATTTAAGTTAATTGAGAGCTATCTGTGACAGATTATTCATTTCTCTAGTCTGATTTTGAAGGAGTAATTAACCTATGTTTATAAGTATTTTTCAATATCATTGTTTATAATGAGCAACTTTCCCCAACCGCAACAGCTTGCTCTATGGATGTGGGGATACCTATTCTACCTATTACGGAATAAACTTTTTATTGATTCATTGATTTAGCACACACATGTTATCTCGTATCCTTGGTTATAACCTATTCATTACTTCCTCCCGCGAAAAAATGAGTTCTGCCCTTCCATCATGGACAAAGTTCAGGAATGTCAATATTTGGTTCGAGATAGAGGATTCGGGAGAGAGGATTGGTTCACGGTTGGTTTCATGAATGTCGTAAATTGAAACATCAGAATCCAAGTTAAAGTTCGGTTTTGGTTTCTGGTTACCATTCTGGAGGAATAGAAAACACTACTCTCAGTGAGAACAAATCTGGAAAGCTCCGAAATTCCTTTATCTGTCACAATTTTCGTGGATCGAGACAAGGAGACAGTAATTATAGCACCCCCCATTATTTTTATAAATCAGGTACCTAACGATGGAAGCAGGTAATGATCCGTCATAATTGATTATTCTTAAATTAATGCAAACAAATAACCAATTATTCTTGAGGAATTTATGCGGCTGGAAGTTCCTATTCGGACCCTTGCTGAGAAGCAGTACGTCATTCGAAGGTTTTAAAATACGGCCTCAGACGCATTTGGAAGGTCGGTAGGTGAAGAACGGAGGAAGAAAATATGAAATATTTCAGAACCCGATAGTACTTTGACGCTCGGGTAAGAAGGGACGGCGGGCGGCTCGAAATATCGCATAACTCTCAGAGTTCGACTCTAATGGGCCAGTTTAGTGGTGCGACTTATGAGTTTCGCTCTACAAATCAAAACCTGTCCTGGGAATCGTTCTTGTTCCGCCGGCCGCTGCCCGTGGAAGCTGGAAGGGAATCCATCTGCCGCCACACAGAGGGCTTGGGATGGAAAAAATTATGTTCTGCTGCATACGTGGGAAATTTTCCGCTGATTTTTAAATATAACTACTCACAATCCTACATCTAATTTATAGTAAATAATGTCCAAAAATGATAACAGTTATCCTAAATTATAGGATTCAAACAACGAAACGTTTTATGTTTTCCGTTTGAAATAGAATTTGCAGAAAATCAAGTTTCAGACGTTTTCCAGAAAATATTACCATGAATAAATACCGAAATGTGTCATTTCTGTCACACAAGTTTACAGTCATCAATTTTTTGTATACAAAAACATTGTGGCTTCAACTGAGGTACTGAAATATTCTGCATACATGCCGAACGACAAGTATACAATAAACCAGCAACCATCGTGAACGATTTCAGGTTCAAACATGGAGTACGGTCTGTATCTACTTCCATGGAAGTAGAAAAATCTACATCCATGGAGTTTAGGCATTTTCCCGAAATACGATTCTATTCGTGGTGCAAACGTCAATATAAAAATTGTGAGTTGTGTATGAACCGTGCCAGGAGTAGGAAGACGTTTTGAATTTGACATAATTTACGTAGGGTAGGACACCATGACGACAAGCCGCAACTTGAACAATAGATACAGTGAAGGTGAATTCGGTGTCGTTTGTCAAGGGTTTATCTTGAGCCATATATTGAGTGGGTGGGTACGAGAAGTTGAATTGAACTCCTTCTTTAAAGAATGATACCGATTTCCGAGAGAATAGGTAACTTGATATGATTTCATCTGTTCAGCTAGGGCTGTAGCTTAGAGTACTGGTCATTGTATTTTGCTGAGAGTGTCAGCCTCTGATCGTTCTGTTCTAACCCTGGTTTATCGATTTGATTAGGAAACGTTTCCTGGAACTGTATGTAGGTCATCTTCACTTTAGCCGGGAATAATCTATTGATGACATAGTACGACGCTTCCATCAACACATGCAGTCCAACTATTACGACGCTCCTGGTGGTTATCGCTCCAAATACATCCCTACATTTGACATGATATACTGAGTAGCATATCTGAAAGATGCCTGGGCGTGTACCAGGCAACTTGCTTTAATGAAGTCCAGTAGAGTTGAATTGGGTGAAAATACTACGGGTTGGCCGACACTTTTCCGTCATGCGGTGCAGACGGTGAGGAAAATCGCCACCAAAAGGGTATCATTGCGCCTTATATTATGCAATACAAATGTATGCAATATAATTTTTATGTTAATTAAAGAATACTTTTTCAATTTCAAATTATCTCGAAAATTGTAATGCAGACCCAGGACAATCGCAGATAAACTATTGTTTACAACGAAACTCATAGGGAACAATCTAAACTCAAAGCACCTGTCCATCAGTTAAAGGTATAACTACTTAGGTATAACCAAATACATCCCTACATTTGACATGATATACTGAGTAGCATATCTGAAAGATGCCTGGGCGTGTACCAGGCAACTTGCTTTAATGAAGTCCAGTAGAGTTGAATTGGGTGAAAATACTACGGGTTGGCCGACACTTTTCCGTCATGCGGTGCAGACGGTGAGGAAAATCGTCACCAAAAGGGTATCATTGCGCCTTATATTATGGAATACAAATGTATGCAATATAATTTTTATGTTAATTAAAGAATACTTTTTCAATTTCAAATTATCTCGAAAATTGTAATGCAGACCCAGGACAATCGTAGATAAACTATTGTTTACAACGAAACTCATAGGGAACAATCCAAAGCACCTGTCCATCAGTTAAAGGTATAACTACATGGTGATTTTTGGCATTGTGACCTAAAACTTTCTCTGGTCCTTTGGGAAAAATACCAAGATCTTCCAGGCTAAACAGCTGTGTGTTGATGAAATGCTGAATATGCATCTCGACACTGCTAAATTATATATATTCTAAAATATAGGACCAGAAGACCCGTAGGGTCAGAGCAAATTGTTGGAGTCACTAAAAGCCATCAAATTGTGGCAAATAATTGGGAGATGAAAAAGCGAGTAGAGTACTGGCAAAATCTCCCAAGCCTAAGACATTCTAAACTATTTGTGACATTCTCGAATGAAAAGGTGACAGATCTAGTTGCCATGCCTACGAAAGGCTTCAGAATACTGGTTGATCTACTAATTATTGGTCATAGCCCTCTTCGATACCACTTGAAGGAAATTGGGAAGTTCCATCAAGGACACCGTGGAACAGAAACAGAAGAAACATAATACATGATTTGCTATTGTGATACACTTGAATTTAACGATATTGATTAAATAAATAGGTAAATAACTTTATTTTCCCCACAAAAATCATCAACTCGTTCGTGAACCGCGTATATTTTGCCTAGTTAAATATATTAGGTTATGCATTTTACCAGTTGTTAAAGTTTATGAATCGCTTATAACACTAAGTTGTGGCAAGTGGTTATTTACAACAATACGACAAAAATCCGCAGTGTGTTGCACATGCAGTCTCAGTTGCTTCTTATGTAAAACTCAGCTTAGTAAAAAGTAAAAGAAATATAAAGAAAGAATAGAAGAAAAGAAAATTATTTAAAAAATGTAAAAAATTGGGGACTTTAGAACACTTATAAAAATTTCTGATCGAGAAATTGAAAGAAAAAAAACTAAATCAACACGTTTTCAGTGCCTGAAGAGAAATTAAAATTCATTCGCCAGAAGACGATAAAAAAATAATGAACTAAAGATTAAACAAATACAAAAAAATACCAACAAAGATATAAGTATTTACCTATATTAAAACTAAAATTACTTTCAGTCAGTAAAAAATTATTAGTCTCAATAAGGAGTCGAACCTCAGCGATTCTCGCTACAGTTTACAGCACTACCTCGGAGCCATGGGTAAATTGTGAAAGGTTACCTTCTTGAGTAGTATAGGTTTGGAACAATACACTCTCTTGTTATGGGAATCGAACAGTTAAATGAACAGCAACTCAGATGGTTTCATCCGATTTATGGAACCTTTTTGATTATAAATCAAACATATAAATATCCTAATATTTAGGAAGATTTTTAGATATTGAACTTGTAATATTTCAACCTTTAAATACTGCACGTTAGGTTTGATCGAGAGTTTCGGGTACATCCTCAACTGATGAACGATTTTTTAGCCGAATTACAATAAATTTGGGTCCAGTCGTTTATGAAAAAAGTTTCGGACGGCATACGGCATACAGTGGACGACGTACGGCAGACGTTGTACGGTGGGTTGACGGATTTTTGTTTTTCGATTTTTGGAATTTGAAACCACTAAATTTTGGGGGTTTGGGGGGGGGGGGGATACAATTTAAAATTGATTTTAATGGCCGATCACAAAGGTTCATTATTGAAAAAAATATAAGTTGAGTTGAACTCAAGAAAAGTGTATCAATACTTTACGGAAAATTATAGAGTGACACACTCCTTTCATCAACTTGAAGAAACGTTGAAAAGACGAAGCGTACGTGTATGATTCACCCGTGATAAGAAAAATTGAAGCGGGGTGTTCAAAAGAATATGAGTCATGGAGGCTTCATTAAATATAGGAACAGTGCATATCAAGTACGAATACCTCGACTCAAACGCATAGGATATCTAAAAATGCCATAATAATAGGCTGAAATCGTGCTCGTTTCTAGAATTTCATGTTTGCGAGTGTGAGAAAGTCACCGTTAACTCGGATAAAGCGAAGATTTATTTTTTATTTTGAAATTTGAGGCCGAAATGAATTTTAATAATATTCCATGGATAAAGTACATTTGATTTATTTTCACTTGAAAATTTCGCAAACAAACTAAAAGATAGGTACTTCTCGTGGAATATTTCTTTGTCACTTATCTCCCATCCCCTTCCTACTTACAGATGACTTAGCATCAATGTCCTAGACAATAGTGCAGTACCAACCATCACGTTAAACTAATAATCAGTTTTAAGCATTAACAGGAAATCCATTGATGATAATGATGATAATGCATTACTTGTTTACATTCCAATACTATCCAACAACCAGTTTGTCATTGTTCTCAAAAATGTATTGAAGCATATAGCAGCACTGTGACTGTGGCTTAGCGGGAAAAATATGGAGATGTCATGTGCTTAACTTTCGAAGACCCCTGGGGAGCTTTAGTTGACTCTGCTGGAAACCATATCCTTTAGAATGCTGGAGCTTTTTGAAAAGTTCTACTTGTGGGATGTTGGCTCCGTTCGTCGAGAACTAGGAAAAAGCACTTGGTTCCCTGAAAGCTGTGTCAGACACTCATCATTGACTTGGCGAGACAAGACTGTGCAGTAGAGGGCCTGACAGAGGAAGGCAAAGGGAGTCGAGACAGAGGAACAGCTTCGGACACGCGGCATTGGTCACACTCTTGACAAGCCGTCGCACCAGCGGCGGGACCCTCACCCAATGAGTTACGGGCGGGGCACTTTGTCGCATTTAAAGCTATGCATCCTTTCCGAAGGAGATGAGAGAGAGGGAGGAGATACAAGAAAACGAGAACTGTGTAATTCTGCGACGTGCAATGTTAACCTTCTCTTGTTCTGCTCTGTGCGCTTAGTTGTCTTCTCCCCAAGTCTCGCTAAGCGTCTTTTAACAGACGTGGACTTATGAAGCTTCTTCAAGATATATGCGGTCTTCTGTTGGCCGGCCATTCATAGTTGTCACGTTGTAAGAGGTAACAAAACATCAAGTTCGTGTTTCCACAACATTTCTGAGGAAAAGGCCCAACGGACCGGTCGTTACTCCGAACAGGCTTCTCCTATCTCCTTTACAGTAAAAATGGAATATGAATGTTATATGAGAACAAAATTGACTACAAGTAGAAAACTGTCACTCTACGTTTCATGACCATTCGTACGCAAATGGAAGATGTACTGCTCAATGCAGTTAACCAAAATGTAGAGAATATTGGGGGGTGGTTTTTAATAATCAGATACTTATACTTATCATATATTAAATAATATGTACCTGTGTTAATGATGTTTTCTGGCCTGACCATTTTTCATTTCGTTTATAATCACACTGCATTCAATTGCTCACTACTGCTTATTGACATTAAGTAATTGTCATTAATCCACAAAACATGTGTGCGATCAGCTAATTTTTAGACAAGTTTTTCCCAATAAGGTTCATAAATGAATCCAACAACGTTCCTGTTGTTGGATCATTATCAAAACTATACAGCTAATTCCGGATATCTAAAGAGTCTACCTACCAAATTTCAAGTTGAGATCTTGAGATCTCCAAAATGCGACCTGCAGCGCGGGACACACATTATACGCATGCTGACACATGCCAGCTAAGTCAAAGTAAAAACTTACTTCGTTCGTCAATGATTATGTTTTCATTATTATTTGTTAATTATTTAATAATTTTTTTAAATTAACGGAAAGTTTCAGTTGAATATTGTACTATAGTTAAGAGTTATGTACATTGATATGCATTTTACTTGAGGTTATGTTATTTAAAGATATATCTTCCGATCTTTCTTTCTTCTGTTATGCTTGATTATTGACGGTGGAACGAATTTCCTATCTTGATCGCAAGAGCAGATATCGCAACACATGCACATACGTATATTAATGATGGAGTCACCATTTTCCCGACCCTCATTCCAATCAAACGGAGTTAATCGTAGATCGTTACGGAGTTCCGCAACAAAAGCAGGAAAATCATTCATTTTCACTTTCAAATCTCAGTGCTGAGAGATTTTGTATCTTCATTTTCCTGTTTGACTTCACATTAACTCCTTAAATGTTTGTGCAGTATGACCATATGTCCGTAATTTTCACTGACTTGGTTGCATCTCAAGCAATTTTGAGCCTTGGTGCACAGCTGCGTACCTCCCGTCGAGCTTTTTATACCTCAATCGGACCCTATTTAGTGGTTCAAGAGGTTTAAGACAAATCTACCCTTTTTTATTCACCTTATCTCAGCCCCAGAAATCAGAAAATTCTTTTTGCAATTTGTTAGGTAAACAGTCAGAAATATTTTGCCGAATTAGTTTTCCGAATTTCTGATCAGAGATTGTGTTTAAAACATTTTAACTTTATATTTCAACCCAAAACATAATAAAAATGAATGACAACATTTAAAAGTTGTTTTGTTTCTTTTAAATCTCCCTGTTATAGCACATAATCTACCATTTTTTAGAAATCGTCCATTATTTTCCAGTGCTTTTCCAGGAAAATAGCAAAACGTTATCTAAAGAATTGGGTATCAGAACATTACAGGAGAACGAGTTTTACCCTCTTCAACGGACGCCCATGGCCTGGGTGGCACACTCAGAAAAATCTAATCCACCATCCCTAATCAGCTACCAGTCAAATCCAGTGTCATTGCCACTCATCCAGAATTTATGCAGCTGAAAGAAAATGCAAACAATATTTTTGGGAAAAAGATCGTGTTGGGCCTCCTTACACCCTTGGTTATTTGTTAAACCTGTCGCAAACCTACGATCCTCTGTTGACTTTCCTCTATGAATTTGCTTTTTTCTTGGACAGTCACAACCTACACCTTCAATATCCCCCCCCCCCCCCCCCCCCTCATTCTTGCCATTAGTACACTTTTGAGATGAAACACCATCCAACTCGAGCCGTCAAGTTTGATCAGGGACAACAAATCGACTTCATCTTCTACAGCAAGTGCTCAAGATTTTGATCACGAATATATCAGCTAGAAGGTAGTAAAATTGATTTTCCTGAATTAATTGCCGACGTATAAGAGGTACCAATAAATTGAATTTTAAAATACTCCCAAGTTATTTTCTGCATATGGGCAGTTTCTCTGAGATGATTTTAAATTTACTAAGGGCTAAAGGGAATAAAACGGGAAGAATTTATGGAATTGGTCCAAAATAATTATAGAATCTCAATTCAATTTGAATATCATTATCACGTCCTCTGGAAGTGAAACTTTGGGTCATTGAGGACAAGTTCAATGAGCTTCCACCATTCAGATACTTGATCACCTAGATACATTATTTGTTATCCATTAGTGAATCAAATCCTCAGCTTAATCTATAGTGAAGATTTAAATTTTCAAGCCGGCAAGTTCGCAATCACAGTAATACAAGATTGGTTGATAGAGAATCCCCATACGCTACATTATCAGTTAGAAGAAGCAACTCGCTTGCACCAAGACCATCTGCCACATTATTGAAACATTTCATTAAAGATAAATGTTTCTTAAGGTCAAATGAAACATCGAAACTAAATGTTTCGTAATACTCTGTATTAGTCTAACACCCCCGTCCTTGGTAGTCCATATTCACTACAGCAGTAAAAGCTGAAGACCCTTAAAAACCGCCTCGACGAAAAATGTCCGTATCACGAGATTGCTGCTCTTCACACTTGCACGCTCCAAGCTCGTGTTAAACGGTTGCTATTACCCGGGGATCCGACACCATTAGAACCCGAATGCTAAATGTCATCTATCCGAGCATGTTCTCAGGATTTCTCTTTGATTGCTTCGTGATTGACTCCAAGCCCTGTTTCGGTGAAGTCAAACTCATGACTTCGGGGAGGCTTTGTGTGGTATTAATTGCTTCCCCTGCATTCCATATGAGAAATGGGAGGAGTGGAGGAGCGAAATTTGTGGTTCCTTTTTTCTTTCCGATTTGTCACGCATGATTCGGAAATAAAGGGGATCCACCATGAACTGGAGAAAATAACTATGGTGCCAAAGTCTATTGATAAGTAAGCGAGGCGACCCTTGGGTAGTTCAAAAGAATCCTCTTAGTTTCCTATATTTTTGTTATAAGGACTTGGGCAATGATAACATTGATGCAAATTAGTTTAATCCTCTTGTGATCTATACCACCAGCTAAGAACTGATTGACCTGGAAAAATAGAACTATTCATTATGGGAGAAATCTAAGTGTTGGCACTAGAGAATGGATGGAGCATAAGTAGACATAAATAGAGGATCATTTTGGTTAACAATGAGCTCAGTAGTAAATTTACGTTCCTTAAATCCCAAAACAAAAACTATTTATAAGTACCCAGACAATAGGACCTAAACAGAGTGTTGTGGATATGATGAAATGGCGAACTTTTTCTGAAGCTTCATTGATTGTAAAGGATTTAATGAACACAGTATTCCTAAAAGTCCGGTAAAACGCCAGTTTCGAAAAAGTATGTCACCCAAAAAAACTGATTATTTTTCTGTTAGGAGGGTTACCACTCCAGGGGCGGCCGGTGAGAGGGGGGAGGGGGGAGATCGGGACATTGCCCCAGTACTTTCGGGAAGAAAGTTACAAACTCATCGTTTCAAATTAAAATGGAAAGGGCAGTGTTAAGCTCCATGCTGTGGTTCCAAGGTGGATGCTTGAAGGAATAGGTTACCTACAACAAAATACGTAGATTGCAAAATCTCCCTATCAAGACGAAATTTCGTCGATTCAGGTTAGACTGTGAAGGGGTAAGTACAGGGAAATGAAGGGCAAGGAACGGGAAATAAGGACAAGGAACATGAAAAAGAGGTCATAAAGGGATATTTCTTAAGATATTCTGGGCCTTGCCTCAGACAGTGTTCCCACTTTTCAAAAGACCGTAGAATGAAATTTACGTCATGAATGGTTTCCGCTAGAGGAGTTTCAGTTTATCAGGACGATTTGGGACTTGAGATAAGTTTCCTTCACATTTTATTTCACATTGTCGTTTGTACATACATATTAACTTTGTTTTTACTTACATTATTGGAACTTGATAGCATTGTTTCCACCCGAATCAAACACTGTGGCCAATTTGCAATCAAAATCTTCTACAGATCGTAATTTTATGAAGAGAGGGTGTTCATTAAAAGTTTGGGGAGAGACACCCCGCACTTGAAATTAACACAAGTTGCAAAAAACGGGAAGAGAACTCGTAAATAAGACCAAGATTGTACGTACTCCATATATCTACAGAAAAAAACCATAATTTTTTACCTGTACATAGCCAAACAGAAATGTAATTAATTGTTTGATCTTAGCAATGTCATTCTGAAATAAAATTTAGCTGATGAAGATTTGTTAAACATTTACTTGAATTCCATTGAAGGACGAAGGAAAAACTGAGTAGGTATACTTCTTATGAGTAGCAAAGCTTAAGAGTTCATCCTAATAACAGCTTAATGAATGAATCACATGTCCGAAAAAAGGAAAGAAAAAAACCCATTGAGCAACGTGAGTTATCTGTAAATGTTTACGGCTCCGAATAACGTTCTTTGTAGTGAGTCCCGAATGATATGGTCGGACACAAATTTTAATAGGTGAGTGAATACTTAATTAAGGGGCAAGATTACGAAAATTCGAACATAGGCTGTCCTACTGTTGGGCAACATTCTCCGATTAGGTGGCCTAAAAATTTAACTGATAACCACAGGTTGTAAAACTATTGGGCCAACAAAAAACTAGGCTTGATCCTATAGTTGATCCAACTTCTTGGTCCAAAAGCCATTTTGAGATTCCATTAGTTGGTCGGGATTATTGTAAGTTAAATATCCGGTCTAACAGTCTCTTTTCCGGAAGAATACGTTAAAAACAACTCAAGATTGCAGGAAAATTACTGGAATACATAAAAAGTATAATAAAAAATTGAGAAAACCTGATGAATAAGACCATGCTTCCGTACCGTGAGCTTGCAATCACGAACACTTTCAGAACGATCTGAACGAAACAGTTCCTTTTCAAATAATGAACTAAGGTTTTCCAATGGAGTACTGATAAATTCGATGTATTCGACTGATGTATTCGACCAGTGCCGGTAAGATCCAGCGTCGGTAGTAGGACCGTATCCGTTATTATTAAGGACAAAGTAACTAGGTGACCAACTGCAGGGCCCTGTTCAACTATTGGGATCTTTAACCTATGTAGCATTTTACATTGAGAATGTTCACAAAACTGAACAGCTCTCAAACACAGATTTGAATAGATGTGAATTATTCCGTCTTCATGTGCTTTAGACGTAGAGCTAATTTAAATTACTTACGCTTCAATCCAAGTAACTTAAAGTTACTTAACCACGATTAGAACTATATCGAGGACTGGATACCTGAGTAGGTATATATTGGAAACGCTCATTGGATTCGCGTGCTCCAGAAGAGACACGTTCAGTGAGAGAAGAACTCGATCGAGCAATGTTTACAAGGTCTGGGCACGCAGTCCCAGCTGAAAACGGGGGACTTTACCGTGGAAACTATCAATAAGAAAACCCAACCTTCAGATGAGATAATTAGAATTGCTGGGGCTCCCAGTTGACCCTCGAAGCGTGAGCAGGCCGATAAAGGATCTTCCCAACTGGCTCCCGTGGACTTCGGGCGCATTCCGACTTTATCTGTTTTCCCTTCCAGTAGGTATAAGGATTTACTGGAAGTTCGCAGCCAAGGTGTGAGAACGAGCACGATCGGTGAACTTGAGATAATTATTGATTATTTATGGGATGCGGGAAGCCAATACACATGTCTCGGAATTATGACTAGAGAAGGTAACTGGATCGAGGGGTAGGATTGAATCTCCCTTTCATGATGACATCGATGAAAATGGCAGTGGATGCAGAACGAAGATACTGCTCTCAATGCCCGATGAGTAACTGCATATATGGTATCGAAAAATAACTAACCAAATAACTTACTCACCTTTTTTTTCGTAAATACCTTCATGGTGTTGCAATTATCACACTACCAAAAGTCTCATTCTCTTCGAAGACATTTGAAATATCGTAAAGGAATCATGTAGTTCCTCTTTCTTTCATCAAGTTTAACGATGGTGAGAGATAAACGTGTTCCATTTGATTAGAACTAGGTTTCACTCGAACACTTGACAATAGACGAAATACGTGGGAGGTTACCATGAGAAAAAGTTACCCAGAGTTTGGCGCCCACATGGGCAATGTAGCCCAATATGGAAGACTTGGTAGGAGGTAGTTGTGCTCGAGAGCATGGTGGCGCTTTCTTCAATAAATTTGAGCTGCTAACTTGAAAACCAAGGGTCACAAGTGTTCTAGGCAACTGATTCTTTATTGGTGTACTACTAAAGAGGAAGCCTATCGGTAGGAAGCTTCCTAAAGTCTTGCCAATAACTAATTTGACTGTTATCATACTAACTACTCTGTCCAGAGAGACGTACAAAATAAAAACAATGTTTTTTCATATCCATGTGCATTTGTTCCCATTCTTACCTAATGCACCCTACTACTACCAGTAATTGGAGAGTGATGCAAATTTATTAACTGAATCCGTCTTTCATTTAGTTCCCCAGTTGCACGAATTAGCCAAAAAACGACAAATTTTCAGTGCAGTTTTATTTAAAGAACTGGATGGAGTGAAGAACTAGGTATAGTGTTATCCGGGACAAGAATTGACCTCATTCATACAGCCAAGCGATGAAAATTGTTCAAGAAGTTGTGAAATGAAAGAAGCAAATGGAAATATCGGTTCCGGATGATAATTGAATTTTAATCTTGCAGTACGAATACATAGCTTTCGTACCTTCGTTACAGAGGAAGCAAAAATATCGTCTACATATCCACTCATTAATCACAGT
Source organism: Adelphocoris suturalis (assembly GCA_030762985.1). Classification (NCBI taxonomy): domain Eukaryota; kingdom Metazoa; phylum Arthropoda; class Insecta; order Hemiptera; family Miridae; genus Adelphocoris; species Adelphocoris suturalis. The sequence goes on from CM061040.1 coordinate 139,586,114, forward strand.
CATGCTGTTGCAGGTTTGATATCAAATCGCTCATACTGATTGTCCGACGATATGTGCGTATCGGCCATTACTTGCAAGCCATCCGCAGTCTTGCAGGATGTGAACTAGATTCTGTTACCTCTGACCCGTCTCCTCACATCCTGAGAATACGGCCCCGTTGCAGTCCGTAAATCTAATTGCTCTTGGTTAAAGTAATGCCCCATATATCAACTTTCATGAGTTGCCCTCCTCTCAAGGGAGAGCCCTTGATTGCCAATACATTCAGAGACCCAAGAAAAGACGCCGTTGCCCCTCCCACTTTTGTGCGTAATTTATGTCCGGTTTGTAGGGGGCTATTTGCTACAGATACTTGCATTCTGAGGTCAGAAGGGGTACAAAACGGCCGTAAACTCGCGAACCATTTACCGGTTTTGTGATGCTCTTCTGTGATGGGACGGTGTCCTGACGACCCAACAATCTCCCACGACCAACGTTTTTATTGTTCTATAATAAAGGGTGAATAACTAAAAATTGATGACAGTAGAATGCGTCGTTACTTAAAATAATACGAATGCTTGCGATTTTTTTTTTTTTTTTTTTGTAATGCTTCATCCTCGTTTTGATCTTTTTTCTGGAGTACTAATTCGGTTAGTACAGGGTTTGTTGTGCTGGCTGAATTGTATTGATACACCTGATATGCCAGTGAAATGAAATGAAAAATGAAATGAAATGAAATGAAATGAAATTGTTTATTTGTAAAAGCCTTCCGGCGGTACAAAAGTTTAAACAACACATAGGTAATCAAGGTAGAATATTTAAGCAGAAAGAGAGAAAGAAAAAACAATCTCTACGTTAAATGAAAAGAAATAGTGCAACGAATCATACAAGAATTAGATATAGATATACAGAATAGACATAGTGCATAGTGAGAAGCAGATGAAGAAAGAACAATACGTTATTCAATGTAGTATAAAGAATACATTATAAAGAAGAAAACAACGCAAGTACATCATTACATCATTATAAAATCCCACGAGGTGAGAGAAGAAATAAAGGCGAAAATATACAGAAGACAGAAAATTAGTACAAAAATCCCTCATTCAAGAAAAAAACCCTAGTCCTTATACAATTTTTAACGAAGAAGAATATTTTTTTGCAATGTAGTATGTCTTCAAGAGAGAGTAATGAAGAAAGCCTATCAAAAGATAATTCATTTTCAAGAAAGAAAGAGTATCTCTCGCCACGAAGGACAGGGCAAACGCAGAGGAAATGGAAGACTGAATCAGGCAAATTATAATTACACAGTGGGCAGTCTACAGTGGGATCAAATTTCACCACAAAGCCTGGTACACTCAGCTTAGCATAGAAATTTCCCGTTAGCCTGACTTGGGCGAGAAGCCTTTTAATATGAATTCCCATGTCAAAGTTGAGATAAGAGGGCGATTCGTCCCCTCGTGGACAATAAATCTTGTATATAGGGCTGAATGAGGAATCTTGGTTACGCAAACCATCCGACCGTCTCCAAAACAGCGCAATTTTTTCCAATAAACTATCCCGGTTAAAATTATGGTAATCCTGGGACGACCAGATGCAACTCTCATCAGTTTTCTCATCATGTACTAATTCGGTTAGTACAGGGTTTGTTGTGCAGGCTGAATTGTATTGATACACCTGATATGCCAGTGTACGGCGCAATGTTTTTTTGCTGAGGGTTTTAGTTGACGAAAATCCAAAATCACCATAATTACTCTGTTGTAATTAGACTCTACTACACTCAGAAGGGCCCGGCCCGGTTCCAAGTTTCAGTACCTCAAGTTGAATTTGAACTAAATTATCTACAAAGATCACGTTACAGATTGGATTGGTTCCTTAATTTCTAATTATGCTCTGCCACAGAGTTCAGCTACAAGGCTCAAGCTGATGATTACAATTGTTACTCATACTTGAATTATACTCAAAGGTATGTCTCATGGTGAACAGGAACAATTTGCATGGCAGCAAACAGTTGCATCCTACGGCAGGTATGAAAACACTAGGTATGCATGCGACTGGACTGGATTCTTATGCCCCCCCCCCCCCACACACACACACACACACACACACCATTTTTTTCGGAAATAAATTCATAATTTGAAGATATTGGGTAAGTTTCACTACCTTAATTACTCTGTTGTTTAATTGGAAGATGTGATAGGTTTATCCCGATATAGGGTGTTAAGGGAGGTTTCTGAGATTTAAATATAGTCAATATCTGTGTCAAGAACTCCCTTATAATTTTGGGTAAAAACGCATCAACATCGGTCCAGACTTACATGCATTATATAGGTATCTGATATTTACTTGAATCATTTCCAGATGAAGAGATGAATTCATTGACAATTGATACTCAACATTTAATAATGAGCTATATTATTCGTTAAAACCTTTAGAGGAATCCTCTCAGTCGAAGCTAAACCGATCAGGAAATAATTAAAGGGGGAATCAGGGAAAATAATTAAATTGTAAATATCAGGAGACTAATGTCTCAGCGATTCCGCCCAGTAATGTTCCGTTTAGTGCGTGCGTCGCACAGTGGTCCAGAATTGACATCTGGGGGCAACTTTTCGTTTTATATTCTATTTTTATAGGAAATTTTGGGCTGATTCCGAATATACCCCTTGTTCCTATACCTAAAACGATTTTTTCATGAAGTGTTCAATTAAAAAAATCGTCATAAACACATTATTATGTTCGTTTTTCTCAAATTTACGAAGTGAATTTGCATTCCTCTCCAATGTTTTACAACAAAAAAGTTGTAGATAATAAAATTCTGCGTTGATTAAGTACAAAGACAGCTAATTCCGATGTAAAATAAGAAATTAATGGCGTTTCAAAAGTTGAAAGTTGATTAAATCCCTTTTAATCGTACATGAAGCCCTTAAATATTCATTTTATCGAATTTTATCAAGAAACAATGTTGTGAAACATCAAATTCTGCGTTGATTGAACACCAAAAAATTTCAAAAACTTCAAAAAACTGAGAAGTAATATCACTCGGAAGTTCACTCTGATTGGGGTTTTCTTCTTTCTCACTACATGCCTGCTCCGGAACTTACTGGAACCTGCTAACCCAGCAATAGATTTGTTCTACCACTCAAGTGGTTTACAAAAAAACCGAAGACGTCACCCCTTTTCGTGCAAAAATGTTATTTAAGGTTTTTTGTAAGTTTTTCATTTTTTTTTTTTTTTTTTTTAAAGAAAGGTTGTAGGTATCTAATTAAATGTACGTTAATTGAGCACAAAAACAGCTAAATCTGATGGAAAATAGGAACATAAATGTCGGAATTGGATGAATATGTCAAACAAATAGCGCGTTCTTACAAGTTTTCATATTATGAGATACATACTCTTTCTATCAGATCAGTTCAGGGATAAAAGTTGCTGGTCGTCAAATTTTTGTCTACTACCTACGTGCGAACGGTTTTTTTGTAAACCACTTGAGTGGTAGAACAACTCTAAGGCTGGGTTAGCCAGTTCCAGTAGGTTCCAGAGCAGGCATGTAGTGAGGAAGAAAAAACTCCTATCAGAGTGAACTTCCGAGTGATATAACTTCTCAGTTTTTTGAAGTTTTGACATTTTATGTCTTTACTTTGGCACATAAACGAAAAAAGCGTTAAGAGAAAGCGTTACGGTTGGTTTTCTGATGATTTCCGCTTACAACCGAGTCGTTGCTAGGGAAATGGTACATCGTCGTTTTTCATCCCACAAAATTCGTTGACCATTCGTTCGGAAGCTCTCGATTTATCCAACCATATTATGTTAACTACTGCGAAGTGCGTGGCCAACAAGCGGAGTTATGAGCTTGGTTATTTGAATAATTGTTTACACTCAGGTGATCATTCTCAATTATTGATATTGTGAACATAATTTCTAACGCTAGTTAATTTGTGAAGTTGTTTGATTTGTAAAGCGGTGGTTAAATCATTTTAATCGGTAATTTCTATACCTTACTCTCTAGGAAGCTGTAATTTCGTATGTAGCCTCTTTAGGACATTTACTTGACGATGCCTAGGGTCCGGATTAGATGAGTGGCTCTTAAAGCTAATGTCTATGCTTTACACTCTAGGAAGCTGTAATTTCGTATATGTAGCCTCTTCAGGACATTTACTTGACGTCCATTGGCGAAATTCGATAAAATTAATACTTAAGGGCTTTTTATACGATTAAAAGCGATTTAATCAACATGCAAATTTCGAAACGACATAACTTGCTTATTTTTCATTAGACTGTTTTGTGCTCTATCAACGCAAAATTTAATTATCAACAACTTTTCTGTTTTAAAAAATTGGATAGGAATGCAACTTCACTTCGTAAATTTGAAAAAACGAAAAAGAAAAAAAACAAACGTGTTTTTGACGATTTTTTTTTTAAATTGAAAACTCCAAGAAAAAATCATTTTAGGTATAGGAACAAAGGGTATATTCGGAATCAGCCCAAAATTTCCTATTAAAGTAGATTATAAAACAAAACGTGTCCCCCTGATATCAATTCTGGACCACTGTGCGTCGGTGCATCCGTGTTTGAACGAAGAGAACTAATGATAGTTGATACATTCTAATACTAATTAAGTTGGACCTTCATCTACCGCTCTGAATGGTGAAGAATTGTTTTCTCAAAAACTTTGATCTTGGAATTTTCCACTTGAACCACATAAGTCAAAACTCTGTGCGGCGACTCATGTTTGTCAATCGATTATCGCTCTGAACGATGAGAGTAAAAACTTCGAGTAGCAAACATCATATTACCAAACATTACTTTAATAATCCATTACATACCAATTATTGCTTCTGAGATATTTATGATGATCCTCTTAACGTGACCCTATGAAGTTCTCTCCTTTACCTTATTCGTCGCAGTATTTATATATGTGGTAGGTACTTAAGTACTGTGTTGCACCAAGCAGTTCAAATTTTTATGTGCTGGTGAAAATTGCCGTCGATGTCGATCTAACGTCATTGCAGATCCACTCCGACGATCCACTTATTGCAGTCGGCCATAATAAATCGCAAAATCCCATTTCAATGACGGGGAAAAGCAATATCAATTTGACATCAGCCGTATGAGAAAATGCCGTGATTTATAACCATAGGAGAACATGGTGCTTTGCACTGAAGGGAGACGAAACGAGGTTAACGGTTTAAGGTCTACGAGCATAAACTGGCATAATGGAAGGTGGGCGAGAATGGAAAATGGCAGATGGTAAAAACACTTGTCAACCTGATGCATAGTCTTCGGATCTCATCGCATCGTCTCCTGGCACTTGATTTAGTGCAAGCCGTTGACAAGGGCCTAGAATTGAAATGCATGCTCTGAGTTGTAAATCAATTGGAAGAAAAAAAGATCTGGCGTAAATCATGGCGGTTGATAGTTGAAACTAAAGGGTCCGAAAGAATTTCTTTGTCCGTTGTAAATAGATTAATTGATTGATGGACAGCAATGAGTGTAAAAGGGAGGGGGTTTCATCCTGTCTGATTGTCTTGCACAGTCGTCACACTGTTCCTATTTGAAAGAGATTGTTCTCTGGCTGCATCTTCATTCTCAATTTCTGCTAACGTAGCTGTAGAAAATATAAATAACAATGAACCACATAATAAAGATCATATTTATATTAGAAAAAGGGTCAGAGAATGAGGAGGTTGTGCGTCTCAGATGTGAGCAATTCGTCTACACAAAATGTGTTATTATTTATTGAATTAAGGCAATTAACACTTTGTTTGAATTAGTAACAGGTTATCTAATTCAGAAGGAACTAATACTAGGATTTTTCTATCTTCAATGATTTATTCAGCAATTTATTTAAAATGCTGGTCTCCTAATTCATCATTTTTTTCTGCAAAAGAATAGATTTTTTATGCCATTTCAATGAGGAGTTAAATTGTTTGGAATGACGCAAACATTCCAAATTCGTTTTCTTCTAAAATACGCTCAAATTAAATTGTTAAGGTTACATATGGTTCAAAAATCAGTTCAATAAACTGCCAAGTAGAATATGGCAAATTGCTTCCTCGTAATCGTAACATAAATGTACAGATCATTGAAATGTTTTAAATTGTCTCGTGAATCCATAGCTGGTTCATTTGGTGGATGACAAATGAAATAATAATGGTAAATTAAAATGGAGTAGGTATGTTTCCAGTCAACCAGGGCGTGAGCAAATGATACTTGATGAAATTAATTTTTGCGCGTGTGCGGAGTGGAATATTTATAGATAACTATCTACACTCTAATCTCCACATTCCCCGAAAATGTCATCAATATCGAACGATAACTGAGGAAATTAAGCTTGTTACAAGGATTTGCGGGCAGACGATAGACAGACTGACATAGGTATAGACGGACACGGAACGAATGTTCTTCATCCCTCGAAAGTGAAATGAATGCTTCCGCTATCTATAGGCAAAAACTTCAGGATAGCAATGCGAAACATTCATACAGAGTTTACGTTAATCTCGATTCTTCCCTACTAGACAAGATAAAACATTCTGAAAGTTAAATTTAATCTAATTTTAATAAACTTAAATATAAAATGGAAAACGCTTCAAGAATAATTTCAAACAATACATGAGGCTTCAAACATTACTTTACAACATTACTTGAAGACGTCATATAATGAAACAAAGGAGAAAAATTTCCTCAGAGACGTCTTGTACGTAAGTGGTTGAACTAGGAAAAATTAGAAATGGGGATTACTCATTGGTCTTAAAATTTGAGATTTACTATTTGAATAGGAGTAGACATGTTTTTGGGAATTTTGACATCACCCGTATGTTGGTAAGATTGCGTTTGATTTTCTATGATTGTCAACTCCCTTGTTTCGTTTTAGATGACCCATTTCCCTAACATGTCATCTATTATTCATCGGTTATCCAATGCTTTTTATTTATCGGTTTACTTCCGAGTCAACCAATACGTAGCGGAAGCACTCTTGTCACTTTCAGGAAATGATGAATTTCGCTTCTCCCAAATTAAAATTTCCACTCGAGTTTTAGACCATCAGAAACACTTTCATTCCTTGTCTGTATATCTGTCGTGTGTCTGCAAATCTTTGTAATAAGCCTAATTTCCACAGTTTTCATTTGATTTTGATGAAAATTTTGACGATATGTGCTGGTTAGAGTTTGAATGGTCCCATATTAGTTTTATTATTCCCAAATCAATACTTTGCGAATTCGCAAACTTAAATTCCACCAGCCACCATTTTCTCACGTCCTAGCCTTCCGATCTCGTTCAAATTCGGAGTATAGAAATGGACTTGGGAGAAGAAGATTTACCATTATCCCAGTTTCAATATGATCGTATCATTAGCAGCTCTTGCGTATTACGAATGGGAAATTTTTGTAATAAGTTAATTTCTACAGTTTCCATCGGAATCCAATGAAATTTTCAGGGAATATGCTCTTGGGCTCTAATTAATTCCCCATCAGTTTAATGGTTCTCAAATCAATACTTTAATGCCCCAGTCGACGGATCTCACGCGAATTAGGAAGACGACTTGATCATCCCGTTTCAGTTGCAACATGGTCGCACCAATAGTAGCTGCTGCGCACGCGCAAATGTGTATTCCTTATAACAAGCCTAATTTTCACAATTTTCATCTGATTTTGATGAAAATTTCTGGGGCTATGTGGGTTAGGCTGTGGATATTCCCCTACCGATTTCGTTGTTCTCAAATCAATAAATAATTCTGAGCATGCGTAAACGTAGATTATATCAAGCATCATTTGAACGTTGTAAGCTACATCTTGATTTACTTTTTTGGTTCTAATTTTGCTAGATTGGCATTAATTTAGAGGCTTTTTGTAGAAAAAGAAACCATTGCAATGGCTCCAAATATCGTAAAATAATTTTTTATTCTTCAAAGTTATCTTCTTGGAGATCCGTTTTAAGGGATTCTGAAACGATTCCTCAAGTTTAACGCTTTTTCATGTGCACATATAACATATATAAGTCAGCCATTACCAATCCTGTAGGTATACCGTTACCTATACTATACAATTCCTATACACCGACACAGACCCTGTATACCATTAGCAATATATATTTATCAAATCGTCATTCCAAACAATAACATTCTCCTTTGGATTGAAATAAAAATGCGCCAAAACATCAAGCATAAAAAATGCGTTAAATTATAGTTTAGTTAAATGTTCCTCAAATAAGGTTCATCATCTGTAAGTAATCAGAAACATTCATTTAAAAAAAAAGTAAGCAACTTGTATCTGTTGAAAAAATTGGTGAAAATTGCAACAACAAAAAAATAAAATAAAATAAAAATAAAATCTCTTTTTGAAAAGTAGATTATTGTTTATAATAAATTTCTTGCCATAAAAAATACTGTGCTGATTGAGTGACGGCTTAGAATTTTGTGTTTCTGATTTTTTTCCGTCGAAATGTATTGATTCGTCACTTCTCAACCAATATCGTGGCTTCTAAAACAGTGCAATGATAACTTAGAATTATAAACGAGAGGACATTAATCTGACTTCTATCTATTTTGTAAAAAGTACTTCACCGCACTGGTGCCATAATTGCTGCTACCAAAAAGAAATAGAGCCTATGAAATACCCTAAGCAAAGACCAATTATTACTTAATAAAGGGTATCACTGATAAATAAACTACATCACTATTTTTGATCTCTCAGATCAATAAATAGTTAGTGATGTTAGCATTTTCACTTCTTGTTTTTAGCGTGTGAGTCCCAGAAGACCTCAGGGAGAATTTTGATGGTTGGGTGTTGAGACTTACGAAGGGTCGAGGCAGCAGGACAAAAAAGTTCGAAAGGGCGTCCAGAGATGGCGTAGGATGTGTTACAAATCAATGGTTCAAAAGGCCTGAACCACAACCGTATATTATCCTTGAAATATTATATACTATTCCATGTATTTTCTACTTGCAGTACCTATGATATAGCAATTACATCCAGGAAGCAATCATTGATATATGTAGCTAAATGGAATGTCAATGTAATTATATTAAGTTTCCATATAGGTACATAGTACCTACTGCCATAATTTCTTTATCGACTAACGATTGTATCGAAGAACTAAATGAGACCGTTCCCGGAAAAGATCCGTCCACTCGTCTCTGAATCGCAAATCTAAATATATTTTCTAAGTAATCTTACCGTCTATGCATGTAATGTCGAAGTATGTAGGTATATACACAGAAGGGTTAGGTATCTAAGAGAGAAAAATAAACCTTTTTTTTCGTTTATTTGGCATAGTTAATAACATTCAGCCATGTAATATAAATAATAATTCATAACATATTTCGTTCAATTGTTCATAGAGTTTTGATTTTATTAATTTACACAGTACTTGAAACACAATATCTCAACATTATAGTGAACTTCACAAGAACATAGGGCATCACGTATAATTTAACACATGACTCTGTCATAGGCACATATTTAATGTATCGTTTTACCACTGAAAGTTCTTCTAAAAATGCTAAATTCACCCGCTCATTGTATATATACAATGTACTTATACAAATACATACATACATAAATGTATATGTATTTTTCAATTCTAAATAAAATCATTACTAAATCTTACTGCGCTAAATCTTACGCATATATAAAACATAACAACGATTTATATATGCGTAAATTTCCTCTCAAACTTCTTCTTTTCTCTTAGTTAATTGCGTAATATAATTGGAGGGCTTAGTTACCTTTTGATGGATATTTTTTAACATAGTTGTTTCTCTACAACTTGAGTAATCTTCGAGTGCATAATTATAGGTCATCTCGCATGTCAATTCTGTGCAGATAGGCTGGGCATATAGCATGATTTGCTTTAAGGTGGCAGAAACTGCGGATAAATCGTTTCTCTTTGTTAATTTGTTTAAACCATGGTACCGATCCTATGCGAGGTTTTATGATTTTGAAAAACATTCCTTTATGGCCTTTTTCAAACAATTTTTGCCATTTGAAATTGCTCTCATATTTTGCAATTGCATAAAATCTTCTTTGGGCAGTGAACAATCAATGGCAATACCATCAAGGTCGGCGTCTTTTGCAGCCAGATCCACTCGTTCATTGAACCAACATGAGATCTAACCCATACGAAAAATATATTCCTTCCGACGGTCCTACAAGCGTGTAAAAGTTTAGTTGCCTCAACAATTAAATGATTTTTATATTTTGTTGGGTATGGTGATGACGAGGTTCTGAACAAGCTGAGCATATCTGAACAAATTACAATGTTTTGGTTTGGTTGATGGGGTGTTGACAAAATATGGTGGAGGGCTTGAATAATGCTTATCAACTCAGCTGAGTAACTGCTGATTTCACTCGATAATTTAAATTTATGAACCTCTTCTAAATCGACATCCGGAAAGGCAGCATCCACCTGTCTTTTATTTTTGGAGCCATCGGCAAAAATCAATCTGCAATTATTATTCCACTTACGTTCGATAAATTCCGCAAAGTTTTGATTGATAGCTACTCAGTCATCCAGAGGAATAAAGTAATGGATACTTATTTCTGAAAACAGAGTTGGGTCGTCCATTGTAGAAATATACATACTACTATTTGATATGAGATTTTCACATTCGGGAATTATGTTGATGTAGCTCGCCACCAAAGGAGGTATAACCTTCCCTATCCATAGTGGGCTGAACATTACATGATGAGATAATTTCGTAGTCGAATATAGAGGTTCGTTATCATACATTTTTCGGCGTATTACATGTTTATTCGCTAGATACTGCCTTCTAAGATCCAGTGGTATTTCACCCGTCTCAGCTTATAGAATGTCGATTGGTTTCGATGGTAAATATCCGATACACATTCTTATACATCTATATTGAATGGTAGACAAACCTTAAAGATTTGTGTCGGAGGCTTGACCATATAGCATCAAAGACATTGTAATACTAATCTATAGCATAGATCCGCAATCAATTATGGATCAAATGGTTGATCGGTAAAACATCAAAGCTGTAACTAGATCAGCCCCCCAGTTATTATATTCGTAATCATTTTTAGAATATTTAGATACTTTTCGCACCTGCCTATAATATAATGAATGTGATGTTTCCACGTCAAAGTTTTGTCTAAGTACACTCCTAAAAATTTGAGTTTATCTTATTGAACGCTTGGCCCGACAAAACTACTTCTTTATTTAAACCAAGCCTTCGTTTCCTTGTATATGGTACCTACTAACACGGATTTTTCGTACGATATGAAAAGGTCTTTCCGTCCACACCATTGTATGATGTTTACGACAAACCTCTCAATTAGTTCCATTCCTTTGTTTATGTTTTGGCTGACAATTATCGTCAGCGAATCGGATCATTGAGATGCCCTCCGGAACTATGGTCTCAACGTTTGCCACATAAATGGAGTATAGTAAGGGTGACAATATTCCTCCTTGGCTCAACCCCTTGTAACATCGTCGAGGCCCGATACACTTTTCTTCTGCTTGACATATGTACGATAGTTCTAATGAATCGGGAGGATATACCCAATGATTTCATAGAGTTTGCCAAAATTTTAAGATTTACGTTATCATAAGCGGCGGTCACATCATAGCCAGCGTTATAGCGCCTGATGATAAGGATCCGTGAATGCTACTTACTAGGATTGATATGCCATCGATTGTTGATTTGTTTTTCAGCATTCGCTTGAAGGTTTTTTGTATACAAGAATGTAAGGATATTAAACGATATGATAAAGAATGGGGTATACCCCATGTATACATGCAATGTGGTCATCTCCTGGTGAAGTGTTGACACCTGTTTTCAATGCCAATATTCGAGGGGTAAATCTTGATCAGATTCCCATTCGCTAAATTCTTCTTTTTCTATATTCTTTTCTACAAATTCCGGTACATATTTATCAAATAATTCCGCTGACCATTCTTGGACCGACTTTAGTGGTTTAACATTGCTGACCCTTCTGTTTTTATAATCTTTTAATTTGTTATCATATTTCCTTAAATGGTGTAAGTCTATTCAAATCCAAACAATACGCTTTCCACGAATTTTTCTTGACTCTACGTATGCTGCAAAATTTCTGTCCGACGCCATATTATTCCTGTAAATTCTGTGTCATTACGCTGGTCGTAGGCCCTCCTACACTCATCGTCCCACCATATGGATGATTTATAATTAGGTTTTGTTGCCTTGACCTCTGGGATGTGTTGATTGCAAATTTTTGTTATTTTGTTGATTAAAGATGTATAGTCATTTGCTGGTTGAGTTTCATTCATTACGTTTTGGAAGTCCACCCAATTTTTATTTTTAATATTCCATTTTTTAGTCGTGATAGTTATATTAGTCGGTGGTTGATATCTGTCATAATAAAAAATAATCGGATAATAACGTTTCAGGATCCATCGAACACGATGGTGCCGTCTAAATCGCTGAAAGAAATTCCCGGAGAATGCGGAAAATGACGAACAAAGTCGTTCCTCGCTGTGGTTTTTTCCGCCTTAGACCAAGTAAATTTTGACGGATTTTGCTCGGGTTGGTCTTAAAATGTTCGTTGAAGTTTCAATTTGATCTCATGCGAGTTTTGAGACATGAAATTTTTTTTCCGATTGTATTGACCGAAAACGTAGACGAAAAATGTTGATTTTTACCATCCATCGAAACGTAGTGGCTCTGAACTTTGTATTCAGAAACTCCTAGAGGAAGGAACCTATGTGTCTGAAAGACATTTCAACAGAATAATAGACGGGGAAAAGAAGAGCCCTTCTACGCAGATAAAATAATGGTCTATCTTTATTAAGTCTAATGTACATTTCGTGGTTCCACCTAGTTTTATAAGATTTAATTTGTTTGTAAGTAATTTCCAACAGAAAAAAACGTCTACCAAGTTGGGTGGGCAGTATAACTTCCTCACATATTGTAATATGGACGTATAGAATTAGTTGAAGAATTGAAATGTCCTTAAAACTAAACTTTTCTTGTCCCCCCATCGAAAACGCAGCAAATCATTACACAGCAATAAATAATGGCCTATCTCTATCAAATCTAATAAACTTTTTCGTGGTTCCACATAGTTTTATAAAATTTAATTTGTTTGTAAGTAATTTCCAATAGAAAAAAACGTCTGCCAAATTGGGTGGGCAGTATATCTTCCTCACATATTGTAACTTGGGCTGTAGGTCTCGATGGTATCCCACCATATCCCATCTATACATCCCATACTGAGCGAGCGAAGCGAGGAACATTCCCTACCCACGTCGGATTTCAACGAGGTTTTTTAAAAACATATACAGCCATACCAAGCGAGTGAAGCGGGCAACATCCCCTACACACGTTAAACCTACCCATAGTGATCTACCGTTCCCAATCATTTGACAAGTCCCTATCGACAGTAAAAGACCATCGCATCTATTACTGCCACACCGAGCGAGCGAAGCGGGTTCGCCCCCCCCCCCCCCCCCCCCCCCCCCCCCTTTGGCTGGACGTGGAGACGAGCGAAGCGAGTCGGAGCGGCTAGTAACGAATAACCAATGGAGGGGCTCTCAACGAATTTTTTGATACCAATGACAGAAAAATACAAGAAAAAATCAGTCTCAGTCTCAGAAAAAATTTAACTTGTCAATGTCAATTATCTTGTCCCATATATTTCTACAGAATTGCAGTTGTGGCAGAGCATGTATTAACTTTTCTGTCTCATTTCTTCTCCTTTGTTCCCTATTAGAAATGTTTTGGGTTTGGAACAAGAATATGAGAAATTCGAGGTCATTTTCAGTGGCCTCTCAACATAATTTTATAAAGTTCCGTAGAAGAGATAGGTAGGCCGTCATATTGAAACGGAGTTCAGCAAAATGAAGAAAATATTAAATTTTCAAATAATAAGTATTTAAATAAGTAATTAAATAAAATTAAGAGGCCTCTTTTCTTTTTTAATTTGTTCTACAAACTATTCCTGAAGCGAAGTAGACTCTATCCCGGAACTCCCTCTATATCATAATTACTAAGGTACATGTTTACAATTCAATGACGTGTATAATCATGCATTTTAAATGAGAACCGCTCGTCCATAACTAGTTGTCAGACGTTCTTAGTTGATTCGCTAAATAAATAAAAAGATTGGAGGAGAAAACAAAATCCATCAAATTAGTTAAGATAGAAAGAGTTGTATTTTACTGTGCTTCAAAGATACGCCGAGGTAGTAAAACAACGGCAAGTTACAACTTACGACCTGGCAGTGGTCTGTCAAGGGGAGACAGGTTGACAAAGAAACCGGACGCCCAGGCGCCAGCCCGCCCAATAAATCTGGGGGCCGTTCGATGATTGAAGGAAACTGAGAGTGGATCTCAAAGATGTGCGTTCATTGGAGATTTTCGGTTTGAAGAAAGTCATTCATCGGAAAATCCATTTCCATTGGTTACATGGAGATGATGCAGATCCGGATAATAATTAAAATAGCTTATGCAGAGTTGACGCCCAGCGAACACGTTGATACTCAGGATGCTTCTTGGAGGTTCTTGATTTGCAACATTGAAACGTCTTCATGTTTCCCTAGAAAATACTGATTAGATAGATAGATAGATAAAGCATGCTTTATTGATAAGTACGTTTGTAATGCATACAAGATAAATATAATCAAGGAGTCATGCAAATTATCGTGGTCATAGAATGACCGTCCGAAGGATTCGCCGTCAAACACAGTTATAGACAGAGAAATAATAATAATTGCTTGCTTAACGAATTTTACAAAAAGGATATACCTAACACATAATATAATAAATAAATAATGCTTAATAATATACATAACATATTCATAATGACATAGAAAGAAGCTTTCTTTCAAGAATGGTTAAAAACCGTATTCAATCTTCGCCTTATACCTTAGATCCCAGGCCACCATACAATATTTTATTAAATTAGGACTTCCAGATTTTATTAATTTTATATATTCGCCCCAATTTAATTCAAAAACACCCAAATATTTTGTTCTCACAGCATGCAGTGCACTACACCTAGCTATGAAATGGAAACAATTCTCAATATCTCCACTGCTGCACAAGTCACAGGTTTGGTTGGTGGATTCATATGGTCTGTAATTTAGCGCCAAAAGGTCCCCTCTAATTTTGAACAGCCACTTACAATATTGAAAGCTTTTAATGTGCATAAGTGGTACTACTTCATCCTCGAGTCTGAGAGCACGATATTGAGAGTGACTCAGAGAATATAACGCATTAAACTCATACTCGCTAACCATTGCTCTCCCTATCTTGCTAAGGCTCTCTTCAATAAGGTTTTTCCAATCGCCCACATCCTCAAAACTCATTAAAGGTGTTCCATATTTTTCTTGAAGAAATCCCCACTCCTTCACCCAAAACACGTTGCACTCAACACTCTTCTTTGCAAGATAGTTTGGAAGTCGATTACACGGAAGCTTCATGATTTTTAATATATAATTAAAATGCATCTGGAGAGTGTATAAGTAGAGAGGTCGCACCGAAGTTTCCAGGTATACCATGTAATTGGGCGTGCATCTAGGTAGAGAAAAAATAGACTTAACAAAGAAACGCAAAACTGATTCTACATGCTCAGACGGAACAAAGCCCCATACTTGGGATGAATAACACAAAATTGACCTCACCACAGCATCAAAAACCTTCAACTTCTCAGTAAATGGAATCTTTTGGTGGAATAAGAACTTTTTCCACATACTGGTGATTGCCATTTTGGCCAACGCACATTTCTCCTTTAGGTGGGGGTTCAAGGAAAGCATGGGCGTCAGTATAAACCCCAGATATTTATATCTGGTGACAACCTCAACCCTCCGGGCCAAATTGCCACATCTCTTTCTTGCTCGGCTTGCCACCATTTCTAAAAACCATTATTTTGGATTTCGCTAAATTGAGCTCTAAACCCCACGTTGCACAATACGCCTCCATTCTATCCATCGTTCTTTGTAATCCTACAACGGTAGAAGACAGGAGAATCACGTCGTCGGCGTATGCCAGATGTCGCACCTCTCGCTCTCCCACCCACACCCCTTCACTTAAAAAATGGTGCAAATCGTTAAGATAAAGAGCAAACAAACTAGGCGATAGCAAGCAGCCCTGCTTTACTCCTGTGCTTGTGGAAAAATATTTTGTTGTCGCAGATTTACCAAGTTTTACGGCAGATTCCGTACAGGCGTAAAGCTCACTCAAAGCGTGGATAAATTTGTTCGACACACTTCGACAGCTTATACCACAAATACTCTCTATTAATTCGGTCGAAAACTGACGCAAAGTCAACAAAGAAAGCGTAAACTTTGGTTCGTTTCACCCTCAACTTGATTTTAACCAAACTCATCAAATTGAAAATATTATCCACCGTCGAATAATTCTTTCTAAATCCCGCTTGGTACTCATTCAACACATTCTTCTCTTCCATCCAACCCGTCAACCTCTTAAGCAAAAGCCCTGCGTATAGCTTGGACAAGGTGTTCATAAAGGACAAACCTCTATAATTGTTTACAACATTTCTAGCACCCTTTTTGAAAAGTGGGAAAATTATGGACTGACCAAAACTCTTAGGTACCCTTCCGGACTCAAAGACCTCATTCAAAAAATTCAACAATATTTGTAGACAATCGTCATCCATTCCCTTATAAAATTCATACGGAATCTGATCCGAACCGGGCGCCTTGTTTAGTCTTGCCTTGTTCAATACGTTTTTCAACTCTCTCATTTCAAAGGGTTTGTCCAAGCAATCGGCCTTCACTAGTGGACGGGCATATGCAATACTGCCTATTTCTGCGCTTGGGTTCAGTAATGATCTAAAATGCTCCAACCACCTGTCACCATCTATTTGCGAATCAACAGTCAGATCCCTGGACTTGAATGAAGATGCTATCTCCCAAAATTCCTTTGAACTCATCACCATTTCCAAACGCTTGCCGATGTTCTGATAATATTCTCTCTCTTTGCGATCACACAACTGCTTATATTGTTTATTCACACCGAGATACAAACTCTTCATAATCTCAGATCCATTTTTTCTGTGGCTGTTTAGAAGTGAGAATGATCTTTCCCTCAATCAAGAACACTCTCGATCAAACCAAGGTTTTTTCGTTTCAAATTTATCAAGTCCGCCCTTATTCCCCACCGGTTCACTACATCGTCCTGCTGCCATCCCTATACTATTAGTGATAAATTGCTCTTTCGATTCAATGTCACAAGCTCCCGGATATTTCAAAAACAGAACTTTAAGCTTATCATTATAATCCTTCTTTTTCCCGTCCAACCAGCGCAATCTGGGCAGCAATGGTAATGTTATGCTGTTTTCAACATGATTTCTTGTCCCTATTGTAAGTACGATCGCCATATGATCAGAGTGGATCTGCGAGGAAACCTTAAAATCCGATACCTCACTCATCAGATCCAATGAAACTCCACAAAAATCAATGACCGATGAACCACGCGCTCCTATATACGTAAAGTCGCCCTCTTCATCCGAAACAGACCGACCATTCATAATAACCAACCCCAACTCATTACAAGAATCCACAAACAGTTTTCCCGCTGCGTTAGTTGTAGAATCCTTACTGTATCTAATTGATGAAACAACACCGGGGTATCTATCAACTACACCATCTGGTATGGTTTGTAGCTGCCCAATTCTTGCATTCGCATCTCCAATCATAATAATATTTTTATTTAAATTATTCCGAATTTCATCAGTTAACTTGAACAAATCTTCCTGCCATTTACTCTGATGTAAATACATCGGAAATATTGTAAATGAAGCTTCACTCAATACCACATCTGCGTAAATGCTCCCCCCGTGAGCGTATTTCACAAAATTACATGAAATACCACGTTTACACCCAATTAAAATCCCACCACTTGCTCTGCCGAACTTTGAAAACCTTTCCGCCTCAGACCAAGCAATACAATAATCACAAAAGTATTTTTCAAATTTATGATAATCATTTTTAGTAACATGCGTTTCAATGAGAATAACAATTTCATGTTTATAAATAAATTCACAAAACCCAGGCTTCGAAATTATTTGGTTTAGTCCGTTAACATTATAAGAGATTATTTGCGTATGGTCCCCGGTTGCATGACTCCTTGCTCGTTGCTATGTGTTATGAGGTCCGGGTTCGTTGGTTTGCGAGGTAGGGGCTCGACGACGTGAGACTTTCCCAGATTTCACATCCGCGATAAATTCGGACAAATCCTCACCAGTCAATGCCCGTAGAGCAGTAGTTCCATCTTCTTGATTTGATTTTACGAGGCCTTTCTCATCAGTCCAGTAGAAGCGTGCTCTATTCACCATCAGAATGTTACGGCGAACAAACGCGTCAACACCTTCTCCCTTACGACGTCTCAACTCGTTCATTATAGTAAACAGCTTTTCACGTTTCTCGCGGGTCTTGACACAGTAGTCTTGAGAGATATATATATTAGTACCCCGCAGCCTGTTGGCATTCTTTAAAATCGTCCACTTATCCGAAATCGCAGCCAACTCAACCAAAATCATTTTTGTTGATGACGTTGGCCCAATGAAAAATGCCCTATTGATTTTAATTTGCTCTTCTATTTTCAAAACTTCTAGAAGTAACCTTGATACTATTGTCGCCGGATCCACGCCGGGTACCTGTGGGACACCTCTAAATACAAGATTATTTTCTTTGGATTTATTCATCAGATATTCTATGGTCTCTGAGTTTTTTGCGCAGTCGGAGCGAAGAGTCAGAAATTCCTCCCTCAGCTTAACATTTTCTTGTTTTATTGCCAACACCTCCGAGTTAAGGGCCTGGAAATCGTCTTTAGTGGGCAACGTTTCCTTAATCGCCGCCATCAACTCCCCCAACGTTAGCTGCCCTACTTGTGCGTCCTCGCGCATTACTATATCTGTCGCTCCAAGAGAGTTAGATCTCGAACGCTTGCGTGTAAAATATTGTTCAATAGACCTCGAGTGCGACATAAAACGTATCTGCTATGGTTAACTAGATCGCTATGACAGAAGAGATTTTTCATAAATTTTAAAGCCTCTAGAATGACGTATTCACGATCACACTACAAAATGTGAGCGATCAATAAAACGATAAAACGAAAACGATCAATTCCAGCCGATACTTGGTCGGACTCCAGACGATAATACTGATTATGGATCGTGCAGAGAAAGGTTTCAGCTCTCCTCCCGCAGGAAAATATTCATGACCATTTTTGATTAGATAGTAAGAAATCCTGGATATAATTTTAACACAGAATGTGTTTTTGCGATGACCTACCGAAAAAAAATCGTCACAAAAAACCGACAGAAAAAACCGTTATGCGCCTTTTATAATGATTTTCACGTACAACCAAGCCGTTGGTAGGGAAATGGAACTTCCGCAATTTTAATCGCACAGAAATCGTTCACCATTCGTTGGAAAGCTCCTGATTTATCCAACCATATTATGTTAACTACTGCGAAGTGCGTGGCCATCAACCTGAGTTATGAGCATGGTTATTTGAATCAATTGTTTACACACAGATGATCATTCTTAATAATTGATATTGTCAACATGATTGCAACCGCTTGTAAATTTTCTTATGATTTTCACGTACAACCGAGTCGTTGGTAGGGAAATGGAACTTCCGCAATTTTAATCGCACAGAAATCGTTCACCATTCGTTGGAAAGCTCTCAATTTATATAGTATTTTTCTTGTAGTTACATATTTATTTATATAATATTTATAGGGTTTTAGACCAAATTAAATGTCTAACAATTATTTATTTTATTATTGCCAAATATTGTTATTATTCACGTGCAACCAAGCCGTTGGTAAGGAAATAGAATCATCGCCAAAACACATTCTGTGTTCCTATGATTTCATACAGAGTATGGTAAAAGAAATAAACCGGGGGGTGCAGGGGGGGCGGAGTCCCCCGCCGAGGCGCAAAGCGCCGAGTTTCAGCAACCTATAATCAGTAACTCGTACTGCACATCTGAGTTGTTCATTTACTCATTCGAGTAGACCTATAGCGAAACGCGCTAAATCGATTTTATTTCTGTACCAAAAATGAGTTTTTGATTTAATTTGGTCCTTGCACATCGGAAAACATCAGTGAGCTTATGTTGAACATCTACACTACATGCAAATACGTCGGTACATGGATATGTCTTATGTTTCCCCAATATCTGTTTCGTGTCTCGTTGAAAATGATGACTTCTAATGATTTCCATTTTTTCATTTTTGTTTTTTATAATTATTACTATTATTCATTTATTTTAATTTTATCTTTTTAAATGTGTCATTGAGTATATTTCTAATTGCTTAGCATTGTGTTAGGAAAATAGTGAGTTTTTTCACACAGCAACCGAAAAGAGCTGCTTCATTGTTGAGGAATGGTTACCAAATTCATTTATTGGTATCGCGTAACAATTGTTTTTCCCGTGTAACACAGTTTTCATGCTCCCCAGAGGTAAGACATATCCACGTCAATAAACAAAATGAGATTAAAAAATAAAAATGATGATGATGATGATGTGTTATTCGGGATTATTTCATCTATAAACTCTGTTGTTACAAATGCTTGCGTACAAGTCCGCAACACTAAGATATTATCATATTATGGTCAACAGTTTGGCATGTGGTTGACGAAGTCGTACACCAAAAAGTTCCAATCATGCAGCATGATGGTAAGAGCGAATTTTCTTGAATTTCGTATCGTATTATAATATTTATGTTAGATTGCATAGAAACTTGATCTATTTGACTACAAAGAACCTGTTAAAAACCAATTTTATAACAAAATTATGGCAACGAGTTTCATTCTAAATAATATTCAAAAAAGATTTGGAAATTTTAGCTTTTCCATGGGGAGTTTTTGTCTATTTTTCAGAAAATATTATTGAAATTTGAGTAATATTTTTTGTATAAATTTTATAATGTTTATGTTCGATGTTGATAAGCTTTATTTAACTTAACAAGTTGAGTGACACAGCTGTCCGCTCTCAACTAAAAAAAAATGTCCTCAGATGCCAAGCGTGCTTTTTTATTTTTTTCGCTTCAGAAGACCTTGCTTTTGATGGTAAACGAGTTATTTAGTGGTATTTCACCTATTTTCATTGAAAAAACCGCGTGTATACGTGTGATACACGTGGCCTGTGAGTGACGACTTGGGACTTCAAGTGGTGGAACCGAAAATTGTGTATCACTCTGATACACCCCTATTCGAACTTCTTGACGATTTTCCCCACTGGTATTTTCCATAAAAATTATTTTCCATCAAAATCATTTTCCCCCCCTGGTATTTTCCATAAAAGAGTTATTTTAGTGGTATTACACCTATTTTCATTGAAAAAACCGCGTGTATACGTGTGATACACGTGGCCTGTGAGCGGCGATTTGGGACTCCAAGTGGTGGAACAGAAAATTAAGTACCACTCTGATACATCCCTATTCGAACTTCATGACGATTTTGCCCACGCCTGACTACGTGAGTAAACAAAAAACACTATTGCGTTGCTAACGAAAACTAGTACGAAAATGAAGTGCCAGACAGCTGAAATGATAAAAGTGAAATCTGGCAAAAACTTATTCTTCTTCTGTTTGTACAGAATGTGTCTCGGCCAATTTGTTGTGGCCAACACTGTTCCACCTTTCCGAAGAGTTTCTCAAGGTCAAAGAAGAAGAGAGAAACGCCTTAAGTGTGAATCTGGGAGATACACGAGCTTTTGAAGCGAACCAGGATTGTGTATCACCCAGATACACCTGGCACGCTGGGACAGTTAATGGTGTGTATCTCACAGATACACATGGCACTCAACTTGTTAAAGACTGTTTAAAAATAAATTTGATGATTTTCAACCGTTTTTAGCCATTTTTAGCGATTTTTTAAGTACATTTTTTGAAATTTTACCAATTTAATATGCTCAAAAAGGGTTAGCCAACGAACTCATCCTTTCGTTTAGAAAGCTTGATTTGGAATTTTTATCTGAACCCTAAGGAGAGTTATCGTCTGGAATGACACACACACACACACACACACACACACACACACACACACACACACACACACACACACACACACACACACACACACACACACACACACACACACACACACACACACACACACACACACACACACACACACACACACACACACACACACACACACACACACACACACACACACACACACACACACACACACACACACACACACACACACACACACACACACACACACACACACACACACAGACACACACACACACACACACACACACACACACACACACACACAGACACACACACACACACACACACACACACACACACACACACACACACACACACACACACACACACACACACACACACACACACACACACACACACACACACACACACACACACACACACACACACACACACACACACACACACACACACACACACACACACACACACACACACACACACACACACACACACACACACACACACACACACACACACACACACACACACACACACACACACACACACACACACACACACACACCCACACACACACACACACACACACACACACACACACACACACACACACACACACACACACACACACACACACACACACACACACACACACACACACACACACACACACATGTATATATATATGAAAAAGTGTTAAACTCTAGGATTCGTATCAGAATGTCTCAAAACGGATTTCAATGAAGAAATTTTCAAGAATTTTGATTTTAAAATTTTCCGACCCATTGCAATAGCTTCGTTTTCTACAACAATGCACTAAAACTTATGAAGCTGTACTTATAACTTAAACGTCATTCCTTAGCGACCAAGCACGCTTTGTGGTTCTCGTGATGCTCTTTTAAGTGACGATTTAAGAGTTTGAGCGAAAAATGAAAATTTCAATAAAATAATTAATCGTAATGTTCCACTAAAAACCTTTTCATTCAAATACGAGAGTTTAATTGCAAAATAAAGAGAGGGTGTATCATTGTAAGGTGTTTTAGGACAATGAGCTCTGCTAATTAAGGGAACGTGTGCAACGTCATGCTCTTTTTCGTATAATATCTCAAAGGGTGATCTAGATGTCTCATCTCCGAGAGAGAACCTTCATCTCTTCAATATATGCAAACGATAAAATACTTCGTAGTACGCTGCTAAGCCTGCCTGATGGTGGACAAACTATTATCGGGGATCGACCGTATGGAAAAGTGGTTCCATTATTGATGCAACTACTTGTTTCTATTGATTCAAACGACAAACCTTTCTTATCACTGATGGGATGACTCGGACCGTCACGAGCCATCTGATAGCATACGGGTTTCTTACATGTTCATGGGAAACAGTCCCTTTTCCTGACGACTATTTACACACTAAAGGCACATAAATAAAACTCTTCGCTAAAGCGATGCAGGAAACTTTGCATTCCGTTCACCCCGGTTGATTTTTTTGCTCAAGGTTCAATCAGTCAGCGATTAGAAATCGTTGACGTCGGTGTCCAGTTGAGCATTCACAATGGCGAGCCCAGGCATTGGGTAGGAACGACACCTTTTAACCGCGTGAAGAAGAAGGATACATTTCCAACACCCAGCTTGAAAGTGGGATATAGCGGTTGCCACGCAGTTCGGTTGTCACAATTCCCATTTTAGCATGTGGGATATGTGCCTGTGGGGCCACATTTCAGGGAGAAATTATCAATAAAGAAAAAAAATACACACACACGCACACACTCACACACACCCACACACACACACACACACACTTTTTTTTTTTTTTTTTTTTAAGAAACTCCCCTCAAAGGCGGAGGGGGCACACCATTAAACTGAGAAATAAACAAATAAAATAAAAAAGTGGGGAGGACGCCCAGGTTTACCCGACGCCGGCTCTAGGGATAAGGGAAGTTGCAGGACGAGGAGGAAGAATGGGATGAAAGGAAGTGCCCCTATAAAATGACCACCAGTTCAAGTAAGAACCCCCCAGGACGCGGGTGGTGATACCACGGAGTACTCCTGCCGAGATGCCCAACTCGAGCAACTCCGTGGCACTTTTCCCGCACCACACCCCGCGCCATGACACGGTCGCGGCAATGACCTTGATGTTATTAGGTGCCACTCCTTTTAGCTCAGATATCGCTTGGCGCAGATCATTTCTATCATATTTACTTTTCTTAGCCCGCCAGGTCTGCTCCATGTCCAAGCTGCCACTGACAACCTGGACGTCCAGGATTATGGCAGACCCATCGGGCTTGATCGCAACGATATCTGGCTTCTTGCCCCGGTCACTCGGCATATGGTATAGTCTCTCTCTTTCGACATCCCAACCGCTAGATGACAAAGCGCCTGCTATCTGCTTGGCAACCGCATCGTGACGTAGAATGCGGCCACCGTGAGTACGAGGACACTGCTGCACCACATGATAAAGATTCTCATTTTTACCCCGACAGGCACGGCAAAGGGTGTCTACTGTCCCGCGACTACTCCTCGAACACCTCACCGAGGTGGCTAACGTAGCCACCCGGACGGCGTGAAAATGGCGATAGTCGCGGGCCCCAATGCCCTCTGAAGCCCATTCCACCCACTGAGTAGAAATGGGGGATTCAGAGCACTGTCGGAGTTCTTTACCATCTACTGACTCATGCAGTGCAGCAGCGAACTCAGCAGATGAGCTGGGTTTTGGAGCAGTTGGTGTTGCTAGATCGCACCACAACAACTGCTGCCGTACAAAGTCCAGGTCAGCAGCAGTGCGGGCGACCTCCCAGCTCGAGCCCCTAAGGGCAAGCAGGGGCTGGCGGCGTAAAGATGGGATGCTGGCAGAAAGAGAGACAATACCGAGCCCACCGGCCTTGACCGGTGCGTGGATGTAAGCACTTGGGACACCAGGTGGAAAGCCTAGCCAAGAGCGCACAGCAGAGCGAACTTCACGATCTAACTCAAGCAGCCTCCCCGCAGTAAGCCTGCCAAAGATTAACCCATAGGTTAGCTTTGGCAGTAAGTACGTGCGAAGGAGGCGCAGCTTCTGCTGTGGCTTCAATGGAGCCTTGGTGACACGAGCTAATGCTCCACCAAGGTCCACACGGCTTGCGGCTATAGTGGCCACACCCATGAAGTCGACCCCAAGGTACCGCCAGACCTCCAACACGGATCGGGCGGGGATGGGTGTCTGTCCTAAGACAAAGCACTCCTCATCCACCACCTTCACCTTATGTTGGCGGCCAGACGGGACCAAGGAGACCGACCCACACTTAGAAGGGTTGACCACTAGACCACACCTGGCTAGCTGCTCAGCAAAGGCATTGAGGGCGACCTGCAAGCCCTCGCGGGTTTCTGCAAGTAGGATGACATCATCGGCAAAAGCCAATGCACCTACTCGCACCCCAGGGGCGAGATCAAACCCTATTTCATCTGGCAGCTTACCCAAGGCTGTATCCACGACCAGGTTGAAGAGGAGTGGCGACAGAGGATCCCCCTGGCGTACCCCGCGCCCAATGACAACATCCCCTGACATCTCACCTTGTGCC
This sequence comes from Adelphocoris suturalis, assembly GCA_030762985.1. Classification (NCBI taxonomy): domain Eukaryota; kingdom Metazoa; phylum Arthropoda; class Insecta; order Hemiptera; family Miridae; genus Adelphocoris; species Adelphocoris suturalis. The sequence goes on from CM061040.1 coordinate 139,611,595, forward strand.
TCGAGGACCGTCACGCCTTCGTGGTACAGACAGGCAACATACTCAATTAAACGAGCAGGTGCCCCGACACCACGAAGACAATCGGTCAGGGCAAAGTGGCTAACTGTGTCAAAGGCCTTAGCGACGTCCAGAGCGGCAAGATGGAGCTGCCGTTTCTTGATGCGGGCCAGCGAAATGACAGTTTGGAGAACTGTTAGGTTCTCCGCTGTGCCATCCGCTGGCCGAAATGCTCTCTGGACGTCACCTATGACACCAGCCACTTGAAAGCGAGATGCCAGAATCTTTTGGAAGTGGCGGAAAACTACCGATGATATTGAAATCGGACGGTAGCCTCCAGGCCCACTTCCTCCTTTCTTTGGGATGAAGATGGTCTGGGCACAGGTCAACGCTTTGGGGGTCTTCACGATAGAAGTAACAGGTTGAGGATAAGCAGCTTGACACATTTTGGGGCTTTATTCCAGCGTCGGGCAGAAATACCATCAGGTCCAGCAGACGTGGAGTTTTTGACAAAGCACTTATGTGCCTCGTCATGAAGCACCGGCGTGCACATAATGCCACGTAAGGAATCCCTGGTGGAAGCTGGTGGTACCACTGGCTCACCAGGGTTGTGGCTGGGAGCACTCAAAAGTGGCTCCCAAAATTCCACAAACTCCTGGAGTGGGGGCAAAACTTGTTCATCCCCAGCTCCCTCCAGTACCTCCGCAGCTACACGAGCCGGATGCTTCCTCCACAACTTCTGGACCCGCTGGTATTCCCGCCTCCTTGCTTGCTTAGCTGCTTTGCGACCTCCACGGGGCACCGACACAGGAGGATGTCCTCCCTGATGCCCCGCCACGGTCGCATCCCCAACCTGTGGGAAGATCCTCTGTACATAGGCCGCGACCTCATCTTCCAAGCCAACAGGCCTCTCAACAGCCCGCCTCGCCAGTTCCTGCAGGTAGGCACTCTCGTAACCATCAATACGGCCTACCTGCTCCCCGAGCCTCAACACTTCAGTCTTCAAATCCTCAAGAAGACCGGAGGTCCCGGGGGAGGATTGCTGAACGGCGGGCTGTTGTCCCACGCCTGTCGGAGATGCGGGGGAGGCCCCACTGCTATTTGCCAGGATTGCATCCTGGACAAGCTGCTTATAGTGGGGCCTCAGGCGAAGAGATTGGATGGCAGAAAGCGTGCGCATGGGAAAACGTGCTTGAAGGAATACGTTAATATTTCGTACCCCATTACGCACAGCCTCTGCCTCCTCTACTGCCATTCGCCGCAAATCCTCAGAAGCATACCTGGGCCGCTCTCGCTCTATATCAATTGCAGCGTTGGCCTGTACAGGATGCTTCTGCCAGACGTGGGCACTGAGGCCACGCTTGGAACTGAAGGCTCTCTCACAGTGGGCACACTGATGGACATCTCCAGGGGCATTGGAAGAGGAAGAAGGATAGGAAGAAGAGGAGGAAGAAGAGGGAGAGGAAGACCGACGCCCCTGCCTGGGGCGCCCCCGAGCGCCTCCCCTAGAACCCCGGATGCCAATGGGCACGCGGGGGTTATGAGGCTCTCTTGTTTCTGTGTTCATAACTGGGGAGACGGTTATTAAGGGTCGGGAGACCCATTGACATGAGCCTCCCCCCTAAGCGCCAGAGGGTCATTCTGCCACCCTCTGGTTAACCAGAGGGTGCCCGGGTTGCACGACGGGGACGTATGACCATGACTTGGGTAGGGATATGAAGGAGCTCCGAAGAGATAAAAACACCAACGGTTACCCTACCCCAGCAACCCGCACACACACACACACACACACACACCCACACACATATATATATATATATATATATATATATATATATATACATTTTTTTTTAATAGAAGGAAATTAAGTTAACTTTAAATTTAATTAACTTTTAATTAACTTAAATTAATTAACTTCACAACCGTTTTATTGAAGATAACTGAGTTTGGTAAATTTTAACATTATTTTCTTATCGTTGTGTACTTATTGTCGAAAGCTAAGCTCGGTTTTTTAATCAATTAATGTTCATTACTTTTCAAATGCTATAAAACTGTTATCATCGAATGTTTAAAACGATTTTAATCTCATGAATCTGTTCAAGGTTTGACAAGAATTCACGTTGTTTTTGTGAGGTGAAGAACTATTGCCTACAACACCGATGATACCTTTATTTTTTCAATTGAATACTTTCAAAGAGTGTCATGATAAAGCCACATATACATAGATAGTTTATTCGAACCATGCAGTTTTAATATCTGCAAAGTGGACGAAATAAACAGTTTTTCATGAACGGAGGGGGCTTTTCTGTTCATAAAGTTTTTCATGAAATCCTTGATATATCAGTTTCCAATGTACCATCCAAAATGCAGTATATTCCATATGAAATTAAGTCGGGGAATTTCCGCTTGCCGTACTTCATTTACTAGTATATACAAGGTGTTCCGGAAATCGCAACTAGATTTGTTCCGATTTATTCCAAACAAAATTAAATCTGGGGAATCAACCTTTTAGTTTTCTAGCATATTTGTAAGTTGTTCCAGAAATTTCAACTTAATTAGTTCCATGTGTATTCCAAATTAAATTAAATCGGAGAAGCTATACGCTTTTCGTATTTTCTTTTGTGGCATATTTAGAAGAGATGTTACAGATAGTGGAATTTAATTAGTTCCAATGTATTCCAAATAAATTAAAATCGGAAGATTGACCCTTACTGAACTTAGTTTTCTGCTAAATACAAGGTGTTCCAGAACTTACGGTACCTCGTGTTTTCTCGGCCTGTTTCGCACTCTAAAAAAAGGCAACCTTTAAAAAAAAAATCAGATCTTTAATACGAAGTTCAATCTAATTCTAAAGATAAAAATCAATCAATGTTAAAGATACGCATGGGCCTAAATTTTCAAAATTAGCACTAACCTCGTTTTATTCAATAGAAATTCCCATTTGTGTTCAGTGGCAGATTCAGTGGCTCACGAAAACAAATTTTTCTCTAAAGATCCAAAATCATCCCAATTGGTCAAAATAAGAGGATTTCCTGTCTACAGCTCAGATAAAATTGATGGTTTTGTAAATTCACAAATGGAAAACGCAATATAGCGTTGTGAGCCACACTTGCATTCAGCGTAATTAAGCTTATAGGTAATTCTTCTCGAGATCCCATGTGGAATTCAAATTCTCAACACAAATTGGGGATTTTTGTTTATGATGATTTGAAGTTTAAGCCAATTTGGTCAACTTTGCTTGAAAATAAATCAACTATACCGGTTAAGGATATGTATATATATATATATATATATATATATATATATATATATATATATATATATATATATATAATATTCATTTATTGCGAAATATGCCGAGAAATAATGAAATAATGAGAACCTTCTTGACTGAGGGGGTACCATTCTATAATACTAGTTAGATTCTCGAAATCGAAAATGTCAGAAGTTACGAGTCATGACTATTCTGTTACAATCTCTGCGGTACGTGGTATTACGGCTTTTTGCCTTCCCGTGTAAAAACATAACATGGCCTTAGTGAAAATGAAATTGAGTATTTTTTTAAAAGGGAAGAAAAAGCATGTAAAACGTAAAATCTTCTAAAAAATGTCTTTAAGTAAACATCTTTTTAGCCCCATGTTCAATAGAATTTAAGTTTATACCATATGCAAAAACATATTCTATGGTCTTCGCTTACAGAAATATTTACTGGCATCTTGTCAACGACTGTGCATTTGTGTAGTATTGATAAATGTCTAGTTATTGATTATAGTAAGCCGTTAGCAACTATCTGGAGATTTTGACATGGATATGTCTTAGCAGGGGGGTCATTTCTAATTTTCATCCCACCGAAAAAATGTCTCGCGTTTCTGTACTATTTCACGTAAAACCAATCGTTGCCAGGGAGAATATAAATTCCGTAAATCCCATCCCTTGGTATCATATCAAGGAACTAAATCAGCTTAGTGCCAAATTGAGGAATCAAATCAGTAGAGGAAATTTGGTTAAGTACTTCCATTTATGAGTGTATGTATACCTACAAACCGCACCCAATAAATTTACGGCGCTATAACATATTTATCATCGTATAGTTGATAATTTAGACATTTTGAGACTGAAATGGAAAAACACGGTAATAACAGATGTCATATTGAGTTCAGAATTTTGTTGAGAGTTGAAAATTTGTAAAATTTAGTGTGTATTTTGATTTTCGGCGGGTTTATTCAGTCAACAATAAATGGTAAGGAATTTCAGGCCATAAAATGAACACTTCTTTCGATGAGTACCTATGAAAAAACCAGTTCTAGTCTAGAAAATCCTATAAAGGTCTCATTTCTAAAACCCCATCCGCCAGAGTGAAGAAAACCGCCTTGGGCGAGGATCCCGGGTTGCTCGGTCCTAATGGAAGAAAGACCAGTGTTTCAGAGCAGAAAGTCCGTAATGGTCTTCAACGTAGATGTCTTCATTACCAAGACCCTGATGGATCCCAACGTCCAAGAATCCTATGTAGACGGACTGGGCAGAAAGCCGTTTTCCAGAAGAACGCTTTGCCACCTTTTTCATAGCTAATACACCTCATTTCTGGGCCGAAGAGAAGAGATAGTAATTCCCAGTGGGTGTAATCACTCCGAACCAGTTCACAAAGCCATCACTTCCTCCGTAGTTTGAGCCACCTGGAACCTATAAAGTCCCTGGCTACCGTATGCATTTACGATTCACAGCAAAAACTATACCTTCGGAAAGCAGCTCGTGCTGGAAAACCATATTAGCTCGATTGTGAAGTCGGTTCTGAAATTATTATCCTAGACGGAGGAACCTACTAAGAAACGCGAACTATAATAAAGCTTGCACTAGCATTTCACTTTCCTATGAAGCTCGCTAACTATACGTCTAGGTAACAGAACAAGGGGGTTTTATTACTTTTGAGTAAATCCTCAATTTTTCATCTTCTTTGGTTGAAGATGCGCTCTCATATATCTGCTGCTCTCTATCTAACCCAAAAATCATATCAACGTAAGCAGTACGTGCTCAATAGTCATTATACACAGTACCTACCTACCTCAGAGAGGAGTAGAGATAGTATAGTGTCCCCCAGAACACTACCAACTTCACTCGGCGTATGCGCAAGCGCAGAATTGACAAAACATATTTTTTCACGGCCTATTCGATTTTGCTCAAAGTTGAAGCGTAGTAAGAAATAAATGATTCAACCGTTCCATCTCAATTTCAATACAATCGAACCATTAGCATTTGCTACGCATGCGCGAATGTGAAATCTACAAGCATACCTTCCACAGTTTCCAGTCAATTTTGATAGATATATTTATGCGGGTTAGGATAAGAATGGACCCCTATCAGTTTAATTACTCAGACCTTAAAGTATTCAATGCGCAAAAGTGAACGTAAAATCAATCATACTTCATTTTCTCATGAACTATTTGTCCAATCACGCTCAATTTGAAAGGTAGTTGGAAAATTGCGTTGTGATTTATTCATATAAGTTTCATCACAATCGTATAGCGATTAGCTACTGCGCATGAGAGAACTCTAAATTCTTTATAAAAGCACGGCTTCCGCAGTTTTGAACTGATTTCAATAAAATCCTCAGGGATTGAATTGTTCAAATTTTAAGACTAATTAATACGTTCCATTGATCTATATATATTCATGTAATAGATAAGCAAAAGCTATGTCCCACACCCTACTCGGTAGAATTTTTAGAATTGTGAGCACTTTCGGCGACAGAAATTCTAGACTCTTGCTTGACGCCTTGCTCCTCCATCTGTGTTTTGAACAATGAAATTATCATCTGTAATAGTGATTCCATGAATTTCAAATAATTTCATCAAAGATTCGAATCATTTGCCATTGGAAACTCTTGACGCCAAAATGATACTACGCCATAGATAGATGTTGATAGGAACCCCCCTCCAACTTCATTATCTTTCATATTTTTAACTTTTTTGCCCTCTTCCGAACGTAATATCCTTAATCGGAAAGGTTTCGTCGAAATCTTTCAGTTTAGGGGATCGAACAGAACATCCTGTCTAGTTCTAATTTCCTTACAATCCTACTTATGAAATGCCAATGTAGACGCAGAAAGGGGCAGCTTGGGTTGAATTCCAATAGCTCTGCTATTAAATTCTATGAATTGTGTTAAGCAGGTGCTTTAGTTCCTATATAAATAATAAAAAACGGCTCTTCTAGGTCCTTACTCGTATTAATGGAAATTCGTGCTTATAAAGCTTTTAACATCTTTTCATCCTTGTTATTTGTACTCTGAAACAACTTCCATTTTTATCGATTTCAAGAACATATGAGACAGTGGTTCGCCGGAAAATGTTATGAAGGTTGTCTTAACACTCACCACACTTTGTATATCAAACCAAGCCATTTGTAGAATTTTTGATGTATAACAAGCAATAGTTCCAAAGCTCATTGGAAATTACTTAAAACTGCTTCGGTGTATCTTCACAGCAATCATGGTTATATTACATTACAGAGAAATGCATACTTAAATCTCATCGTGATTTGAAATATAGTTGTAAAACGTGATGTGTTCTAACAAAAATTACGAGTTTTGTGGAATAAATTTTAATTTTCCGTTATTTTGTTTACATTTTTTCCTAATCACGTTATCACATTATTTGAAAGGAAATTCATTGAATGTTACGAACGTCGAAACATATACCTATTCTGCCGAGTTTTTAAAGAGATAGGATGTTGAACATTAAGTTGTTGTTGTTCCAGCGTTAAAATTCAAGGATAACATAACATCGATGAGAAACTAACAGTACTCGATTGGGCCAAAACCCGTCATATCAAGGAGGTAAAGTGGTGCGAGTAACTAATGAAGCGTCAAAGTCAAAACTTTAAAGTTCTCAAAGTTCAAAGTATTCTTTTGGGCCGATCGTCTCGTCGCGGTCGGTATTCCTATCACTTTCTTCCCGCATCTCCTAATCACAGTCTACTAACAGTCAGTTGAGTGAATTTCGTCCCCTGTATTGTTTCTTATGGATCGGTACTGTGTTAAAGGGCCTATTGATCCTTCAATTCCAGAGGAAGCTTGTGGAAAAAATTATAGTACTTAAAGCAAAAGTGGGAATTTTCTTAGGAGTTCGGTCAAATCCTTAAATAGCATTTGCATTATATCATCCGTCTTATACATGTACGTATTAATACAACTGCCTAACAGAAACAGGATTCCCGCAATGCCGAAGCGAAGCGCAAAACCAAGCTTCTCTGAACATTTATTGACCAGTATAATAGAAAAGAAGAGGACATTCTGTTGTACGAGCGATCGGTTTCTGGTGCATGTGATATGAATCGGTACAACAGTTTTTGACTATAATTTAGTTTAATGATCAAGTATATTTTAATAAGTTTCATAATAAAATTTTGACGATGTAATTTTGTTAAATACTAACTCGTTGCTACAAAATATACATTTGTATTATGATGCACTCGTGGGTTATTTGTCCTCTGTCAAAACTTGGGGCGACCCAAAAGAGAACTTTCGGTTTTCTGAGATGGGGCCAAAAATTGTAATTTTGAGGAGGTACGGAGGATTGAATTTTATAAATATGACCCACCTAATGAGGGATCGGGGCTCAATCGGTGACGGTCCTTAGAATAAGTGGCGTAACGCTGGATTTTATAGGATATTGGCCGAATACATTCGAAAAGAATGTGGTGAGTGTTTTGAGCGTCTTGATTCGTCTAAAAGAAATGACACAACGTCAAAAATGATTTAGTTTGAACGGGTCAATGCTGAAACCGTTCAAGACCTCAGAACAACGGCTGTTTTCTATAGTTGGGAGGAAGACAAGAGCTTGCTCCATCGGAAATAACGTTGTCATTCCTAGTTCCCGTCATCAGGTCGGGGATAAGAAGCCGAGACCGCGAGTCTGTTGATTTGTTTCTGATTGAATCCCCAAGGAACTGTCGGGAGATCTTTCATATTACATATATATATATATATACGTCCAATGACAGGACTGTAGTTGTTGATCGAGGGTTTGAAAGGACAAGGAAAATACGATCGTCTCCATAACGGAAGGCGGGAGAGGTCGTTTGTTCGCATTCAAATAAAATGAAGCCTTTCAGCTTGAGGAGAATATCGTCGTAGATTTTTCTGGGCTCCATTTTACGATTTCATTAAAACGCCGAGTACGTACGAGCAACGTGAAAGCTGGAAGAGGCTTGACCCCTTGAAGAGGAGTCGGAAATCAGTCGGGGCCCAACCCCTGTGCCCTCGATGGCAACTTTCTAGCTCTGTCCTCAGTACCTTGCTATATCTCTGGAAGTGATAACCTTTTTGGTATCTGATGCCTGAGGATCCTGATTTCCATTTTGTAAAATCGTAAATCCATGGGTCTGTTTTGCTGACTTCTAGGTAGGGTTCGTTACCTGACTTGTAAACGAAATTACAACCGCATTACGTTAACGAGCTGGATTGATAATAATTGATTATTGTTCTCTAACGAAGTTATCATAAATTGATGAGTGACTGATAGTAACTTTAAGAAGACATAATAAATTAACTACCCATAAGAACACGTAGGTATGAAAAAACGGAATTTAGTGGGGGAAAAAGGTGTCTATTTCCACTGAAAATAAAGAGTTACCTACAAAGTTAAATCGATTTCGACAGCTAGGCCATTATAAGTAACAAACAATAACTGAATGCACATTAGAAAGGACACAGCTTATATAGTCACAGGTGAAGGGAGATTGAATCCCATTGGTTGAGAGAGAGGAAAGGGGGAAAGGGTCCAACCAATTAAGTGCAAGCAAAGTGAAGGGGGATTATAGCTAGTCAAATGAAGGGGAAGGAGGGGAAGAATTACTGGATTCAACAGTTTGAAGGTCGAAGGGATTATTCCAAGCGTTATCCTCATTTAAACATTTACCAGATCTGTCACTTTGATAATATTGATAATTGAAATGTACCCTGCACAAGAATCGTTTTCCATTCGTCGAAAGGCTTGATTTATCTAACCGTATTATGTTTACCACTGCGCACAGTTATTAAAGTGATGGGATATATCCTGATTAGCTGATGAGCTAAATTCTCTCTTGTTCACTCCACGAAGTTGAAATTTGAAAGGGAAGCTCTCTGAGACAAGGAAAGACGAATCTATAAAAATGGGCTCTTTCCTAGTCACCTAAGTGAACATTCCACTTCCAGTGGATAAGTTCACTTAGGTGACTTTCCTAGTCACCTAAGTGAACCACTGAGTGGATAAATTCATGTCACAATGTATCTGCGTGAAGCGTTCACGTTCTTAACAACGAAATTGACTACATTTAGTATGTCCCTCCTCATTGCGATAAGGAATGGACACTTACGTACTCATATTAAATTATTCTAATAATCAATCTAGGATTATGAGTACCTACTCTTTTTTGTGAATAAGAGAACAAAATACCTTTCCAAATTATTATAGAAAATAAAAATAAAAAAGGAATATACCCTTTGATCCCGAAACGTGCCGTTACCGAGATACGAAGAGGCGGTACAACTTGAAAGCTGGACTCGCTGGGGCTCGCCCCGCCCACCGACACCTTTCGGCCACAATTAGCGCTGCAGATAGGACACTAATCATATCTCAACACGTAGATCTGAAACCTGGGGTCTGGGGCAGGTCTCGCCGCGAGAGTTAGGGGCAACAGTTCCGTCGGTTTTCTCATGTCATCGGTTTATTCGTGTAGCGGAGGTGCACGGTCGGCGATGACTGATTACCCGCGATCCATCAAGTTTTATCGAAGCCCCGCGAAGAGGCTGTGGGACGTCATGATGTCTTGATGGAAATGGGATTTGCAGGACGAATCCGTTCAACTCTTCACGTTGAATTTTTACCTACGGATGTATACTTTCTTGTTCTCATACTCAAAAGGAGTTTAATTAGTACGGGGAATAGGGTTGCCAGATTTTTTCGGATCATATAAAGTATATCCTGGCTGCAACCAAGGAAAAGTAAAGTATTTCAATGAAAGTTAACGTTCTCGACTTACACACTAGGGTATTTTTCATTCAGCATCTACACACAGGGTGTAGGATCTACCTACGTCTACCTACAAGTACCGATGACACAGCTAAAGAAGAAGATTTTCTAAAGTAAACCGAGTCTTTCTTATGGGAGTCATTTTCCACTAGTTTAAACAAACAACATCGTATATACGCACCTACTCATTAAAAATAACCAAAATAGCTGAAGGAATCCTCATCACATGGGTATCACATACAGAACAGACCCAGGGACCCAGTGTATCATTGAACCGTTTGTTGCTGTTGTTGTGGTGTATGGCGTTGAGCGCCTGACGGGAGATGGTCAGCCTTCTCTACTTCTCGAGTTTTTCGTCCATGCAGCTAGTTCTGGTGTAGGTAGGTATGGGAACTTTGTCCTTGACTAGTAAGTAGGTGCGAGGCTGAACTTTTCTTCTTCGTTTCAAATATAAAGTATTTTGGTCTACTCTAAATATTTTGTTAAGTATACTGTATTTTGAACAAAAATAAAGTAGGATACTTTAAATTAAAGTAGATCTGGCAACCCTAAAGTTGAACCCCAAATTATTTTTATGTCATTTTAAGGGCATCCCTTTGAAACCAGGTCATAAAGGCTTCGTATATAATAGACGTGCCAGTGACTTATTCCATTTCGTGGGACAGAATTTTCAAATGATCCCAACAACAGAACATATTGTGTCAAAATTATGAAAATTGAACAAATTAATAATCATAACATAATTAATAAACTAGGGACAGCGAAACAAGAATCACTTAACTTCATTGCATTGATTGCCTGAGGTTCGAAAGAGGTTCTGTAGTGGATTTAGATAGGTTTTACTTGGCGTAGGTAGGCCAAGTCGGACATTTATATCCCGGTTATGCGGGTTGGTCTCCGGGTCACTCCCGCGAGGAATGCGGGCGGAGCCGCCAAGGTCAACTGGTTTGGCGGACTGAAAGGAGAGATAGTCCGTGTCGCAGCCGCGTGGAGCGCTAAGCTCGCGTAGCAAGTGCTGGGTTCGATCAGTTTGGTACTGAGCCGTTTTGTAATATTCCGGCCTTAGATTTATATCTGAAAGGGGAATATGTTGAGCTTGGTTGAGGTACTGAAAAGTATCCTTTGCTTTTTGTGCATTTGGAGTGTATTTGACACTCGGATCGGCCGTATAAGCCTGCGTCGAATATCGTGGGTATTCGGACAGCTTGGTCGAATCGTAATGATCGGCTTCAGAGCGAGTCTGAAAGGTTTCCTCGATCCTTTGTATAGGTGAGGCTTGTTCGAATGTTTCTCGAACGAATACGTCGGGCGAGAAGGCGATCCGGACGTGAGGGTCGCGCCTTGCGCTGTCGCTGGGTTCAGCGGACTCGCCGTGTGGCCGGTAGGGCGCACTACGTGGGCTACTCGGCCCGGCTTCGCCGTCGTCCTCCTCCCCTTGCAAGGGGAAGTAGGAAGGCCGACGTTCCATCGAAATGATCGAGTTTTAGCTCGTTTCGATGCCTCTATGTGTGAAAAATAGAGGGTTTTGGAGGTGGACTCGCTTGACAGAGCGTCTTTCCAATGCTCGGATGTCAGGGTCCTACCTCGTAGCCTTGAAAAAGGCTTCCTTAGACGGTAAATTAGAGCGGAGGAGCTGAGTAATTTACCGGCGTGCCCACAGCGGTCGGTTACGAGCTTAAGGCTACGTAACCCGGGCGACACGGCTCGGAACGTCCCTCGGGCGTACGAGCTAAAGAGGATATCGATAGCTGTACCGGGTGGCGTCCTGACAGATGAACTACGTTGGGCAATGAGCAGGATGAATAATCACTGGACTCGTAGATGCCAATGCGAGATCTGCGTGGAGAGAAGGGCTGGCTTGTAGAAAGCAGTAAGAAACCGTTCTTGAGATGACTTCGTAAGGCAGAAGGTTCGTCAGCGTAGAGCGTGTAGAATTCTTCGTACTTCAGAGTGTGTCGTCGTCGAGAGCGGAGAGTGGAATGAATTTCGGAGGGCTCCCAGCGGGGTATTTATAGGGAGGTGGCCGCCTCCTGCCGCCCCCTGGTTGGTCCGCTTAATTTCATAAATTCGACTGTGCAATCTCATTGGTTCGCACAGTGTTTTCCCAGTATCTGTGCATATGATAGCTGAGTTGGTCTTTCGAGGTGGTTTCCCTGCGTCTGTCGCTGTGACGGGGTCCCCGGGGGTGGCTGAACGACCTTGAGTTTGCCTGTTTGAGGTTTCTCATTCAAGGCGACTTGTTTCGAGATGTTTGTCGCATCTCTCTCGCCCAGTAAATGTTTGGGGAGGTCGCCTTGTGTGTTATTCTTTAATATTTCACTTTTGGGAGAGAATTTAGTATTTTCTCTCTGGTGAAATATTTTGTTTGACGGAGTTATAATTCGACGCCTTGTAAATATTTTTGTGTTGTATCTACCTCTTTTTGGTAGCCCTGAAAAGGCTGTTGACAAGAGGGGGTGGATTTCACCACAGGGGCCCTCCCAAGACGTCGTGTTAATAACGACGACGCCGGTAGGGGTGATTCGAGCGCCGTTACCCACCTCTCGTCGAATTTGGTAGAGGGGACGTGCCTTCTGGCAGATTTTCGGGGAGTTTTCTCCTTACTTTCTGTCTGATTTTGTGACACAGATTGTCCTTGTGATACAGCTTCTTCCGAGTGTAGAGTATAAGCTGGTTTGATTTGCTGTTTGGGAACTTTTTTAGTATGTTCGCCAATTTGCACTGTAACCGAAAACTTATCTCTTTTAACCACTTTGAATGGTCCCGTGTAAGGACATTGCAGAGAGGTGAGCTGTGTGGGCACTCTGATATAGACATGAGTACATGTATCCAAATTTTTGGGCATGTTTACGGCATATTTCGTATTATTATGTTTAATATGCGTAGGCCGGAAGAAAAGAGGTTCCGAAAGGTTCGTAGAAGTTACGAAAATGTCTCCTGGGAGTGGTACGTCAATCCCGTAAACTTTTTGGAAAGGCGTAGTTTCGGTCGCCGGGTCTACTGCCGTACGCATGGCGAGTAGAACTTTGGGAAGTGCGTCGAGCCAATTTTCGTTTTGAGCTTTGAGAGCCTCTTTCAAAGATCTATTTCTGCGTTCTACCATTCCGTTTGTTGATGGTTTGTATGGTAACGTGTGAGTATGTTTTACTCCGAGACGTTCCATAATGGAATTGAACAGATCTGATTCAAATTGAGTGCCCTGATCACTTGTGATGTATTTAGGTACGCCCTTTGAAGCTACCCAAATATTGATAAAGGCATTTGTGATTGTGGTTGTTTCGATGTTGTTAAGAGGGACTGCCTCTAGCCAACCCGTTGCTCTATCAACCATCATCAAAATGTAACGTTTCCCTCCTTTAGCTAAAGGTAAGGGTCCGGTAATATCAACGTGTACGTGTGAAAATTTGTTTGCCGTTTCAAATTCGGAGTAAGGGAGCTTCACGGAGCGCGTGATTTTTGCTCGTTGGCAAGTTTCGCACGCTCGGACCCAGTTTGAGACATCTGCACGGAGTCCGTGCCAAAAATATCGTTGTTTAACTTTATACACTGTAGAGTGTATACCTGGGTGTCCCAAATTGTGAATTTGGCTTATTATTTCTTCCCTTATTTCGTTTGGAATATAAGGTCTAGGGTGTCCTAGGTCTAGGTTACACCAAATTTCTCCTTGAGAGAATTCAACTCGTGTGAGTTTCAATTTGTCCTCCGCGGTAGGGGGAGAACGAATTTGTGAATTTGAAATGTGCAGTAGAAGATTGCATTCTATTGCAGCCGTAATTTTCGAAACTTCGGCTATGGGTGGACCCTCGTCCGTCTGGGTTGAAATTGATTTCGTTTGAATTTCAACCGGATCGAAGGGTCTGGAGAGTGCGTCGGCGACGACGTTGCTCTCTCCGGAAATATGACGAATGTCACTCGTCATTTGAGAGATGTATGTTAGCCATCTTAATCTCATTTTAGAAAAATGTGCATTCTTCTTAAGCATCGTGCCTAGCAGAGGCTTGTGATCCGAACAAATATGGAAAGATCTGCCGTCCAAGTCGTTGTGCCAGTGAATGCACGCTTGGTAAACGGCGAACATTTCCTTGTCGAACGATGCTTTGTTCTTCCATTGTTCTGGAATTTCCTTACTGAAAAATCCCAATGGTTGGTACGATTTCGAGCCATGTTTGTCCGTAATTTCTTGTTCTAGTGCCGCTCCGATGTGTGTGTCGGATGCGTCACAGACTAATCTCCACTCCGCCGTAGGGTGTGGGTGAGCAATGTTATGCAATGTTGCTTTGATCATTGCTTGCTTTAAGCTGTTGAAAGCTTTTTCTCTCTCTGATGTCCATTCGATAGGTGTTCTGTCATTTTTTTTGTTTGACTGAATGGAGTCATACAGAGGTTGTGCCGTGTGAGCGAATTTGCTTGAGCATGCTCGGTAGAAACCACACATACCTAGGAATCTGCGTAGACTTCGTACGTCTACTGGCCTAGGAAATTGTTCTATGGCTTCTATTTTATCTCGTTTAGGAATTATCCCTTCCTTCGAGATAGTGAAACCCAGGAAATCGACGGTAGGTTTTGAAAAAATGCATTTATCAAAACCTACTCGAAGTCCGTGTTCCCCTAGTTTGTCAAAAATTTGTCTGAGGTGGTTCATGTGTTCGTTATAATTTTTAGAAGCCACCAGGATGTCATCTAGGTATACAAATGCGAAATCAAATTTTCGCATAATGCTGTCCATGTATCTTTGCCATGTTTGAGCCGCTCCGGCCAAACCCATGCTCATTTTCTTAAACTCATAAAGACCGAAAGGTGTAATAATCGCAGTTTTATGAGCGTCATCTGGGTGCATCGGAATATGATAATACGCTGATTTTAAATCTATTGTCGAATAGATTTGCGTATCATGTAAATTCGCTTGGAAAGAGCGAATGTGAGGAGGAGGGTAGGCGTCTTTCTTCGTTTTCGCGTTGAGGAAACGGTAGTCGCCGGTGATTCTCCATGACCCGTCTTTTTTTGGCACACAGTGTAACGGGGATGCCCATTCGGAATCCGATGGTGCAATTATGCCTTCTGAAAGCATTTCGTCAAAAGTACTTTTGACTTGAGCCCGTTTTTCGCCTGCCATGGGTCTTGCTCGGAAGTGTACTGGTGTTCCTTCCGTGGTTATACGGTGGTAAACCCCGTTGTTTTTCCATTTACCATGAATTTTGCTCATTTTATCATTGTATTTGTTAATGATAGAGCGAATGTTTTCGTCCTCCGTGATTTGTACGTCCTCTGGTTGAGGGGTATTGTCACGATGAGGGATATTAGCTGCTATTTGTTCGTCAGTGAACTTTTTGTTCATGACTGCAGCTATTTTTTGATCGGCATAGCACTTTATTTTATCTTTATAAATGTACTTGTGTTTGACCCGTATTCCGATATCCCAAGACTCGAGGAATGGAATACCTAGGATCGCTAGATCAACTTTCGTGATCATAAACTCGGTGGTCATGTCCCCGAGGCCGATGTTAATTGTTGTGTCAGCTCGCCCTAGTGTGTCTATAGGGGCTCCGTTAGCTGCTGTGAGCTTAACGTTGGACTTAAGAATTTTCAAGCCCAATTTTTTTGTGACATTGTGGGGCAGAATGTTCACTTCTGCTCCCGTGTCAATGAGAAATTCAGTGCCATTTATTTTGCACTTGAAAAAGAGCCTTTTATACTCAGTAGACTGCCGGCGTATCGGCTCAGATACACTGGCAGTTATTCGTTTTCCGAATTCTCTGTGTCGGAAGTTGGAACGGTACTTTCTTGTACCGATCGCTGAGTATTTTCGTAAGAAACCCGGGTTTTAGGCTGGCTTATAGTCGCAGCCTTTCTGCTAGTTTTGGAAGCAGTGTTCGTCTTCCAAGTGCAGTGTTCTGGGTCTGCACATTTGCGAGTTTCGTTACCGAAACGTGCGTGGTTTCGACAGACATAGGCCGTCGGTTTGTGAGGCTTACTCTCCACTGGTTGAGGTTTGAACTCAGCTTGTTTCGAGAGGGCCTTTTTGAAACCAGTATTTATGGGGTTCGGAGTAGATTCTACTCCTCGTATGTTTAGAGAAGTATTCTCTGCTCTGTACGCGTGTAGCGTATCAGCTAGGTCGAGCCGGGAGGACGTGGTAGGCTGAGCTGCGACCATACCTCGTGCTTCGATGGGAAGAGTCTCGATCCACTTTTGAGTGATTAGAGCTTCCGAAAAGTACCCAACAGCTTTCGAGTACATTTCGTGGTACTTGGTGCTGGGTTTTTTGGCGAGAGATGCGGGGTCCTCGAGTGCGAGGAGCCTGTCCTGTAAGGACAACCCATATTCTCGCTGGAGGCGCTGTTTAGCCTCTTCGTAGGGTGCGTGGGGTGCCGTGAGGTAAGCTGAGTCGATAGCTTCCCTCATTTCTTCTGGTACCCACTTGTATATAGCTGAGAAGCATTCGTTCTGCGTTCTCAGGTGTTTTCGCACGCAGTATTGATCGAACTCGGTGAGTGCACGATCGATATTTTTCTTTTGGAAGATTGGTTTTTGATAATCTCCCATCTCCTCTAAAAGTGCTTGAAAACCACCTTGTGTAGAGGGATGTTGCGTGAGATGTGGGGCGTAGAGGCCCGGCGGGGGTCGCACGCCCGCAGTGGTTCCCTGAAATCCACTAGCTTCATAAGAGGGAACGAAATGCTCCGTGTTGAGCCTGTTCAAAGGCGGGGTCACCATTTGTAGTGGATTTAGATAGGTTTTACTTGGCGTAGGTAGGCCAAGTCGGACATTTATATCCCGGTTATGCGGGTTGGTCTCCGGGTCACTCCCGCGAGGAATGCGGGCGGAGCCGCCAAGGTCAACTGGTTTGGCGGACTGAAAGGAGAGATAGTCCGTGTCACAGCCACGTGGAGCGCTAAGCTCGCGTAGCAAGTGCTGGGTTCGATCAGTTTGGTACTGAGCCGTTTTGTAATATTCCGGCCTTAGATTTATATCTGAAAGGGGAATATGTTGAGCTTGGTTGAGGTACTGAAAAGTATCCTTTGCTTTTTGTGCATTTGGAGTGTATTTGACACTCGGATCGGCCGTATAAGCCTGCGTCGAATATCGTGGGTATTCGGACAGCTTGGTCGAATCGTAATGATCGGCTTCAGAGCGAGTCTGAAAGGTTTCCTCGATCCTTTGTATAGGTGAGGCTTGTTCGAATGTTTCTCGAACGAATACGTCGGGCGAGAAGGCGATCCGGACGTGAGGGTCGCGCCTTGCGCTGTCGCTGGGTTCAGCGGACTCGCCGTGTGGCCGGTAGGGCGCACTACGTGGGCTACTCGGCCCGGCTTCGCCGTCGTCCTCCTCCCCTTGCAAGGGGAAGTAGGAAGGCCGACGTTCCATCGAAATGATCGAGTTTTAGCTCGTTTCGATGCCTCTATGTGTGAAAAATAGAGGGTTTTGGAGGTGGACTCGCTTGACAGAGCGTCTTTCCAATGCTCGGATGTCAGGGTCCTACCTCGTAGCCTTGAAAAAGGCTTCCTTAGACGGTAAATTAGAGCGGAGGAGCTGAGTAATTTACCGGTGTGCCCACAGCGGTCGGTTACGAGCTTAAGGCTACGAAACCCGGGCGACACGGCTCGGAACGTCCCTCGGGCGTACGAGCTAAAGAGGATATCGATAGCTGTACCGGGTGGCGTCCTGACAGATGAACTACGTTGGGCAATGAGCAGGATGAATAATCACTGGACTCGTAGATGCCAATGCGAGATCTGTGTGGAGAGAAGGGCTGGCTTGTAGAAAGCAGTACGAAACCGTTCTTGAGATGACTTCGTAAGGCAGAAGGTTCGTCAGCGTAGAGCGTGTAGAATTCTTCGTACTTCAGAGTGTGTCGT
The DNA here is from genome assembly GCA_030762985.1 of Adelphocoris suturalis. Lineage (NCBI taxonomy): Eukaryota > Metazoa > Arthropoda > Insecta > Hemiptera > Miridae > Adelphocoris > Adelphocoris suturalis. The sequence continues at coordinate 139,629,455 of CM061040.1, forward strand.
CGTCGAGAGCGGAGAGTGGAATGAATTTCGGAGGGCTCCCAGCGGGGTATTTATAGGGAGGTGGCCGCCTCCTGCCGCCTCCTGGTTGGTCCGCTTAATTTCATAAATTCGACTGTGCAATCTCATTGGTTCGCACAGTGTTTTCCCAGTATCTGTGCATATGATAGCTGAGTTGGTCTTTCGAGGTGGTTTCCCTGCGTCCGTCGCTGTGACGGGGTCCCCGGGGGTGGCTGAACGACCTTGAGTTTGCCTGTTTGAGGTTTCTCATTCAAGGCGACTTGTTTCGAGATGTTTGTCGCATCTCTCTCGCCCAGTAAATGTTTGGGGAGGTCGCCTTGTGTGTTATTCTTTAATATTTCACTTTTGGGAGAGAATTTAGTATTTTCTCTCTGGTGAAATATTTTGTTTGACGGAGTTATAATTCGACGCCTTGTAAATATTTTTGTGTTGTATCTACCTCTTTTTGGTAGCCCTGAAAAGGGCTGTTGACAAGAGGGGGTGGATTTCACCACAGGTTCAAATTCGCCTTGTAAGAATTTTCTAAAAACCCTAAACACTATTTTATCCAATGCAATGCTGTACATCATGAATACAGAAGAGGGATATCTAGGAATATTTCTTCATGGAAAATGGGTTGAGTTGAGATACTTGATTATCTTATTCGCTAAAAGTTAAGCGCATCATTTTTATGAATAGGCAAGTCGAAGAAAATAGGATAAATAAGCATAAATATGATAAAGTTGAAAAAATAAATAAATACTTAAATAAAAAGGATGAGCTTGGGTAACTTTGGGGCTTATTTTGGGCGATTCGTGAGATAAAAGTTTTGTTTTAAGCCGAACGTGACTTATAAATTATCTGTGCACAAAAGCAAACACATTTCAAAAACCAATGTACAAAAAACGTTACATTGAAAAAAAAAAAAAAATGTATACATATATTTATAAAACCTTGTGACATCCAAAAAACTTCGGGATTATTGCGGTACTTACTTCATGCTTCCTATTCATATTCACACCTGGATTTATAAAAGAAGCATTCGAGGTATGGGTGCTTATTAGTTAATTAGTGTGTTATAAAATGACTTGATAATATGAGTAGGTACATTGCATAGGTACTCGATATATATGTATGTATATATACATTGCCTTTTGATTGCTGAATAGCTTTGACTGCAGTTACTTCCTCTAAAAAAATGTTTTTCTCTTTTTTCCCCCCTCAAGTTTTTTTTGAAATGGTTTCAGGTTTCAGTAGTACACTGCAACCACAAAGTACTTTATTCGAATAGATAAAGTACTTGTAAAAGCATGGAGTGATATGGAACAATCATCCATGTTTCTAAAGGAGTTGAGAAACGAAAATCTTCGAAGACTTGATTGAAGGATACAAAATGGAATGGTCACGAAACGGTTGTTTCTTCCTCAAGACAAGATGAAGACATTATGTACCAGCAAGAGACAAAGAGTGCAACAAACTACTGAAGATGTTCTCCAGAGGGTATCAGGATGGGTGGGAATGGTGCCAGCGTTTTCCAGCCCAACGTAATAGTCACCTACTCTAGAAAAACCTGCACTAATGTCTGGAGCATCTCTCAAAAATCTCGCCACTCTCGGCTCTTTTGGAGAGAAAAAAAGTCTTCAAAAACATTAAGTGGCATTTAATAAAGGTTGTTGGGAAAAGGTGTAACATCTCCATCAAGAGCTGGAAGGAAGCTTGGGCCCCAGCTGAAGTAATGACCGGCCATCATGACACCTCCGTTGATGGGTCGGGGCGGAGTCCCTCCTCCCCCGGGCATTTGTAACGACAAGGGTAATTTACAACGGGTAATCGCCCCAGAGTCTAGCAGGGTATTTACAAACAGCTTAGCCGGCGTTATGAGGCGTTTTACATGCGGGTTAGGAACATAGAGAAAGGCTTCGGGTTGATAGATTGCGGGCGGCCTTACGACTGAAGCCGGGTTTTCTGGTGCTTTTTCGATCCAAAGGCATCGCACCATCCTGAAAATGACTCGCGCCTTTTTCTCAAGGATCGTACCCGGCCGTCCCCTGTGGGAAAATCTTCGAAATGCGCGAGCTTGTGATTACTAGAGCACATGGTTCCCATGTTCTACAGGCTTTCGGCTTTTAGAACAGGTGCAGACTCATCCGCCGGCCAATATTTTAACTCCGGGCACTTTTTAAGATGCTCAAGGAGAGGTGCTTCTTGGATTGGATGATGAGCTTTGAAAAATGTGAGGTTTTTCAGATCCAGTTGGCGTCACTCGAGTTGTTCAACGCTCGCTAGAAAGGAGGCTAATCTGTTTGCGTGATTAATAAAGATTATTACGGTTCCTAAAGAACAAAATTAATTTGTTCGATCAGTTGTGAGACCGAAAGCTTATTACGCTGATAAAGCAAAAATTACGTCGAGTTGACCAACATTAGATACTTACTCCCAGATGTCTTTCGTAATGTTTCTGAAATACGTGTCAGTTAATTCCCTACATACAATTTCCTTATTCGTCCGTTTGAGTTTATAACGTTTGTTATGGAACCAAGCCGTTGTATAATTTGCAATTCCAGTTAGTATAATCTATCGGTATGGCTTTTTACAACTAAAATTACCATCTGGCTTTTGTTGTACCAATATCTTGGTTTTTACTCTACTGGGCTAATTTTTAGCGTGAAACATGCATTGGCAACGAAATGACACCCGGAAGAGTTGAAGAAATCGTGTACGATAAAATCGTAAGGATGATTTTCAGTTACAACTTACTGTACATTGAACTGAACCTTCCTTAGATGTAATTGCACGGAAATCTCCGCCGTTCCATTGATAATTATCAATTTTTCTCAACATTGATAAGTTTTCATTTCTAGTCAACCTGTATTATTCATGAAATATTTTGTATTGTAAAACTTGTTTAACAGTCTTCCTTTGGTTTGTGGGTTTCAAGGTGCAGAGCTCCTTTGATGTACTGAATGCTATCGAAGGGTCATGTCTTACCTATCATTTCAGCACGCCCGAAAATTCCAGGTGACGAATCCTCTATAAAAGGAGCACAGAAATTGAACTTGAAAAACGTTTTAGAATGGGTAAAGTACTAATATAATTATTGTATAACATGGAATGAATCGGTACTTGAGCATTTTTGCGTTCAATTATCCACATCATTGAGTGGAAGCGTCTGTTAATCACTAATATCAGGTCAACATGAACCGTCAGGGGATCTTCGGTTAAGTGGGGTTAGTTTTTGATTAAATTGGTTATCTGAGTTTGAATATCTAGAAATTCATTTCACTAAAGTCTCACAGTTTAGTACTAAAACAATAATGGTATGGCAATAATTTATTAACGTGTACTCATCTATCGACTTGTGGGTTTCAGGGATTCGTTTTGCAATAAAAATCGTTTTGCGAGATTCGTTCGTTCGCATAAGATAATTGGTACCCATGATTGTGATTGACGATGAGAAAGCTGACATATTTATACTTTCCACATTTTGTTCTGCGTTGAACCCTTACTGTGTAGTAAATGTTCATTGTGAATAATAACAGGATAAGCAGCTTAGCAGAAATTCAGATTGATCAAAAGTAGCGTATGAATGATCATCAGAGTATGTAAGTAGGATGACGTTTTCGTTTGATTAATCCGGTTATTGTCGGAGTTACATGATTTAAAAGAACCAGATATCCAAAAAAGTGTATCTGACATCAGTCATGTCTCACCGTCACCGAGTAAGGAACAATGAGAGAGATGACTCGGACCTCAGGGGCCTCCAGGAACCGGAAGGCGAGGCACCCAAACACCCACGACCTCAGACGAGACACTTGTCCAATACACCGGAGGACTTCTCCTCAAGGGACATCAACCCCGGCGTCCCAACCCCGAAAGGACGTGAATGGGAGTCTCTTACTACGCTGTCCTCAGTCATCCTGCTGAGACGAGCTGGTCAATGAGGCGTAGGCGGAAATAACAATGGGGAAATAAACTCTGTCATTAGAGTCATGGAGGATGAAAAACCAGCTGGTTATTAACCATTGTTCGATTTGTTCTCTTCCTTCCCTTTCCTTTGGTTGTTCTAGTGGGCATATGAATAAATTTCCATCTCTACAAGCAGGCCTCAAAACATTGTCTCTTGAGTAGTTCGTTCACTATTCACTGGAATTAAAACACAGGAGCCACACGTAGCAAAAATGGGGACTGATATAAGGACCACAAATATGGTATATGTATTCCATTATTGGTTGGTAAGAAAACGCCTGCCGAAAATGGACAGTACTGCTTTGACGCTTATCGAATGTAACTTGAACGTATTGAAGTAGTTGAAAGAACCAATTACGTCCGAATCGGCGTTATCGAAAAATAATGGTTGCGCATATTACACACACGTTACTATTATCGGAAGGAAATGAAATTTGTAGGAGACCAATTAGGAGCTAACCCACACAAACCCTGAAAATACCATCAAACAAGTTCATTAGTCTAAAAGTTTCACGTACATCAACCAACTTTAGTTGTGAACATGTTTAGTAGTAATCACACAACCAATCACAATAAAGTGCATAGTCAATCTCTCTGAAACCCATAACCAACTACTCTCCATGTTTGAAAAAATCAGACAGCTTGATCGTGAGAAATCAACGTGATAAGAAATTCACGTTCGCGCAAGCACACACGACACTACTGATCTATCAAAAATGAAATTCTATATCAGACCATCTAGGAGCTAACTTGCACGATCCCAAAATCAATTGAAATTATAATGAGGAAGCTTGCACACTTTTTTTTTACTGCAGAAATTGAAAGTAGATGGATTTTTAAGGTAAATAGTGAAAGAATAGTTTTTGTAAAAAGCCTCAATGATTTTATAAAAATGTTTGAATTTTCTGAGAGCCCGCCAAAACGCCTTTGGCAGCTAGCTCCACCCACTTTCTCGTCCTACGTCATCGTGATGTAAATCTTATCTGATAAGCTATTTAATAATTCAATTCAGTTCTGTTCCTTAGTGTTCGTTAGCTTTTCGGTATTTGTTGTTCCTCTAAAAACCTACCTACCTACCTCTAAATATTTAAATACCTACTTCATATTTTTCGAGAGATGGAGAAGGTAAATAAGTTGAAGGAGGGATATGAAAAGGGCACGTCTTTTGATTTACCGTCCCTAACAGCTCTCGGCCTGTGTAAGTTCCTGTCGACAATTAAACTGGAGACTTTTGAAACAAAAGGAGTGAAGATGAAAAAGTAAGTAAACTATAACCACTTATTTAAACCAGAACCTAGATAATGTATAACTAAAAAAGTAGGTAACTCTGTACCTTAGTAGGTAAGTGGGTAGGTAGTAATCAAATAACTACGTGTCTTGCCGAATGTGGACGCAAAAGGCATAAACACAGCGTAAATAAGAAATGAACGAAACAACCTATTAAGTAATTTTATCAATTCAAAATCAACTCGATTCAACTAAACTTGATAGTGAAGGATTTCTGCTCTTTAAAATAAAAAATTCTACTCGTTTGTTACGTTACAGTGGAAAAACACCTTTCTTCAATCGAATCGGGGTAACAGAACCTCCTTGATTTCTCATTAATTTTACGTACATATAATTGTCCAAGTCTTCTTCTAGCTGTAAAGAAGCGATGTAAATATTAAGTACTGCAACGAGACGAATTTCCTTAATTTATTTCTCTAAGACCCTTATTCAAATCACATAGGTACAGGTCAAACTGAAGGAGAGAGATGCTTTGTTTATAACATTATTTGATTGGTAATTTTGGAGAATAATAATTGTTGACTTCGTGCATAAACAAGAAAGCTGTACAACTAATATACAGCTAGGTAAACATCTACTTAACTGTATATGATATTTCATATACATGTTGTATATACATCCTTTATATATTCAACAAGTAGGAAAGCTTTTTTACTGTCGGTAGTAGGTACGTGAATCTTACACCAGATGGCTAAATTTAATTTTCTCTAGTTATCTTAAATATGTAGTTTGTTCACAGATGAATGACTACTTAAGTTTGTTGTTAAGTAGGTATTTTGGAAGTGAAATAGAAGTACATTGAAATGGTCTTCGCAAGTGTACATTGATGGTTGATTGAAGGACAAACTGTCTTTTCTCCTGATGAGCTCGAACCATTTCTTTCGAATTTTTTCGCCACGAGGTACATGAATAAACCATTTTTCTGGTGTTTTGATAGTAGTACTCGTGCAGTTGGGAACGATACAGTATTTGTACGACATTTTCACCAAAAAGTAAGAACAAAATAATGATGAAACTGTTTACTTTCGATCACGTTGTATTACCTTCAGCTCGGTTTCTTTCTTCATCTTCTTCACTATTATACATTTTGGTAATGGGATGTGCCTAGATACTTCTGTTGTGTGAATAGATGTTGCAACATCATAGAAAGTAATAAGAAACGCATGTTTTACGTTAGTGTAGTTTATTGCAGGATAGAAGTCTGTATAGCCCCTTCTGGGACGGTCATAGTGACGTCACACAGTAGTCAGCCAATCACGGAGCGTTCTCAGCGCCTTCCCCTTCTCTCGATTTTTAAACTCGAATTTAATTTTTACAACCATTTTTTTTTTGTGTTACATTATATATTTGTGGATCGGAAGTGGTCTAGTTTATAGTGGAAAAGGTTTCAGGACGAATTTCAGATGGGTGCAAGTTCCTCATTCTATCAAAATTGGACAGGAACTTGGAATGTATGGTGGTATGAGCGAATTTTCGTAAATTATTGCATGATTGTTGTATGGTTATTGTTTGTTGTTTAGTGATTGTTTGTGTTTTATGTTAAATTGCTTTGAAATTTGAGAACATTGAGGGCAAAAAAATTGCTAAATTTCAATTAAACGACAAAAAAAGTTCAAAATAATAATTTGCCATTGAAACATTTATCTTGAAACTTGGTCATTTTCGCAATTTTTATCGATCACTTTACCAAATATTAACGACGTTCAAGTACATTTTTCAGCAAAATTTCGTGCATATATTTTTGAACGTGCTTCATAGTTGATTTTTCGCTTCTGAGTCCACCTAAAGGTAGCGGAAGCATTGTTTTCACTTTCGGGAGAAAAATAATGCTTGGTCTCCGAAATCAAAATTTCCACTCGCATTTTTCGTTTTAGACCATTCTGAACAACTTTGGGGTGTGTCGTGCGTCCGCAAATCCTTGTAACAAGCTTATTTTCCACAGTTTTCATCCGATTTGGATGAAATTTTCAGGGAATATGCGGGCTAGGGAGTAGACGGTCCCCTATCAGTTTCATCGTTCTTGACTCAATACCTCACTCTGCGCATGCGCAAACGTAAATTTTACCAAGCATCATTTTCTTACGCCCTAGTCGTTTGATCTCGCTCAAATTTGGATGATAGTTGGGGGATGAAAATTTGATCATCATATATCAATTTCAACATGATTGTATCATTAATAACTACTGCGAATTCGCCAATATAAAATCCATGTAACAGGCTTTATTCGACAGTTTTCATCAGATCTGGATAAAACTTTTAGGAAATGTGCGAACTAGGGTGTAGACGGTCCCCTATCAGTTCCATTGTTGCGAAATCAATACTTCACTCTGCGCATGCGCAAACGTAAATTCCATTATGCTCCATTTATTCACGCCCTAGTCGTCCGATCTCACTCAAATTTTGATGATAGTTGGGGATAACAAGTTGATCATATTATTAGGAATCAAGGTTTCCATATGATAATTTGGTTGCGTAAATAAAGTACTCAGTTTGTGTTTGGATTTCAATGAGTGCAGTCTTGTATAAATGGTAAGTTCTTAACATTGGTGACAGCGGTGGGATGGAGTGGAGACTGCCTCCCAGAATCCCTTTCGGTAATCGAGTACCGGTGAGAAAGGAAGAAAATGTACAGAGAATTCAGAAGAGAGGAAATGCTCGGAGAATTCAGAAGCAATCGAATTCAGTTTCATTCAAACGTGCTGTGATCGAAGATGATGAACAGATGTGGTGCCAAGAATGCGGTAGGCCTAAAAATTTACATTCAGTGTTTTGTCCTTTAAATGTGGAAGCTGCATTGGAAATGGCAAAAAACGCAGAGGAGAAAACTAATATAGTAGATTATTTCGAAGATTTTGAACTTTCAAAGACCATGGTGATGCATCAAACCTCTTTAATTACTAAGGAATCGTACAAGCCAAGCAACAGGCCTCAAATATACAATCACCCTGTCAATAAGTCAATTCAAAAACAAAGTACAAAAAATATTTCTGTACCAAAGAATCAGGCTTTGAATGGTGAAGAGAACAAGGACGATAAAAATGATGAAACAAAGCAACCTCTTGGTAGAGAATACTTTTGCTGGCGGTGTGGTATACCCGGACATTTGGGTAATAGATGTCCAAAAAGTCCTCGTCGCATCATTCTAACAAAGAACACGAAGATCCCAAAAATTACAGAAACTGCGGGTGAGGGAGAATGGAATATTGAAAAGCCTACCCAAGTAGATCAGGTATACATTACACTCGTAAATAACAAAAATGAAGTACCCGAGAAAATCAGAGATTCTTCGATTTACGTTAGGCCAGATAAATCAAGATGCAGACAGGAGCATATCGAAACTTGTTCAGAAGTACTATTCGGGGAGATGACAGAGGAGGGTCCTGAGGAAAAGGTTGAGGAGGAGGCCGCGGAGGAGAATGAAGTAGCGGCTGAGGACCTCAAAGAATCTGGCGAGGAAAATCCACCAGAATCATCTGAACAGTCTGACGAATCTCTAGCTACAACACTTGTTGAAACTGAAGCGGAGACTGATGGAGAAATAAGGGATACAACAGCACCCGAGACAGAAGAGGAAAAAGAGTCTGCTGAGAAAAAAGATTTCGGATTACCTGGCGAAGTAGCATCGATACCTATGGAACCTACAGAAACAGGTGTAGAGATGAAATCTTTAGAACTGAAGGAGCTTGTTGAAGATATGGCGTCAATGAGTGTGGAGCAGGATCTTGAGCCCATTCCTCGCCAAGAAGCAATCAAAGATATTGTCGAGAAAGATTTGGAAACAGCTCTGGGTGATGAGGACAAGCCAGCCATCGATGAGGTTGCAGAAAAGGTTGGAACATGGATGAATGAAACTATCCATGAAGTCGAAAATGAATATTCGGCTAAAGATTTTACTGGACCTCCCGTTACACAAAGGTCTTTCTGGAGCAGTAGCATTGGAGATTCGGCCTCACAAATTGAAATTCCCAGTATAATTGAGATCTATATAAATACCGTTCTCAAAGGAAATGAACACGGATCAAGAGCCAATGAAACAGAATTCAGTAACGATGAAGCAACTAGATGGGTCAATGTCATAAGTCTACGTAACAGGAAGGTCAGGAGAATTGAAGGCATAAAAATGAAAAAAATCAAGTGTCGAAATTGGTGGAAGCGAGTTCGTTGGAAGAATGAGTGCTATATTATTGATTCTTTGATTGAGTCAATAAACGAAATCTTGAAGAGATTGTGGTGAATCTGGACTGTCCATAATTATAGTCGGACTTGGACTCTTGTGAAAAAGAGGGGGAATAGTGTTAGGAATCAAGGTTTCCATATGATAATTTGGTTGCGTAAATAAAGTACTTAGTTTGTGTTTGGATTTCAATGAGTGCAGTCTTGTGTAAATGTTAAGTTCTTAACAATATCATATCAATTTCAACATGATTGTATCATTAATAGCTACTGCGCATGCGCCTATGTGAAATACCTGTAACTACCTTAATTCCCTCTGTTTTTATCCGATTTTGATGAAATTTTCACAGAATGCGCGGGTCAAGTGGGAGATAGTCCCTTATCAGTTTCATTGTTGCCAAATCAATACTTCATTCTGCGCATGCGCAAACGTAAATTCCATCATGTTCCATCTTTTTACTCTCCAGTAGTTAGAGTTCGCTTAAATTTGTATGATAGTTGGAAGAACATGATTGGTAAACGAGGAAGCTATGTGCCACACCCAACTTGGAAGACGTTTTGTAAAAGTAATTATTCTTCTAATAAAAGTAAATGCATGACTGTTAGCCGTATTTTGCCATTTTTAGTGATCGTTTCTGCTCATTTATTAACATTTGACAATGTTGTAAAGCTCTGAAAATGCTGCTTAATGAATGAATAAAAGTTTCTTTTTCAATGCTTAATTTTTTTTTTTGCGAATGTACCTACGGATTTTTTATCTTAATAATTGGGAGAGTTATCGTCTGAAATGGCACACCAACACACACACACACACTTTTTTTTACGAAACTCCCCGCAAAAATAGAAAGGGCACACCATTACATTGAAAAATAAACAAATAAAAAAAGAGTGGGGAGAACGCCCAGGCTTACCCAACGCCGGCTCTAGGGATGAAGGAAGTTGCAGGATAAGAAGGAAGAATGGGATGAAAGGAAGTGCCCCTATAAAATAACCACCAGTAGAAGAAAGAACCCCTCAGGACGCGGGTGATCCATAACCTTGATGTTATTGGTCGCCACTCCTTTTAGCTCAGAAATCACTTGCCACAGGTAATTTCTGTCATACATATTTATTACTAGCCGCTCCGGCTCGCTACGCTCGCCTCCACGTCCAGCCGGGGGGCAAGCCCCCCGGACCCCCCATTAAGTTGCTCGCTTCGCTCGCAACGTGTGGCGTGTAGGGAATATTGCTCGCTTCGCTCGCAAAGTCTGGCATGTAGGATATGTTGCTCGCTTCGCTCGCAAAGTCTGGCATGTAGAAAATGTTGCTCGCTTCGCTCGCAAAGTATGGCATTTAGGGGATGTTGCTCGGTTCACTCGTAAACGGTAGGTCTCTATGGGTAGGTTTAACTTCTGTAAGGGATGCTGCTCGCTTCGCTCACTTGAGGAAGTTATACTGCCTCCGGAACCCCCATTAAATTGCTCGCTTCGCTCGCAAAATGTGGCATGTAAGGAATTTTACTCGCTTTGCTCGCAAACGGTAGATCCCTAAGGGTAGGTTTAACTTCTGTGGGGGATGCTGCTCGCTACGCTCGCTTGAGGAAGTTATACTGCCCACCCAACTTGGCAGACGTTTTTTTCTGTTGGGGAATTCTTACTAACAAATTAAATCTTATAAAACTACGTGGAACCACGAAAAGTTTATTAGGGGATGTTGCTCGCTTCGCTCGCAAGGTATACCTGTATATGTGTAGGACAAAGTCCGTATTTATTCTGTAGGAGATGCTGCTCGCTTCGCTCGCTTGAAGAAGTTATACTGCCCACCCAACTTGGCAGACGTTTTTTTCTGTTGGAAATTCTTACAAACAAATTAATTCTTATAAAACTACGTGGAACCACGAAAAGTTTATTAGGGAATGTTGTACTGCCCACCCAACTTGGCAGACGTTTTTTTCAGTTGGGAATTCTTACAAACAAATTAAATCTTATAAAACTACGTGGAACCACGAAAAGTTTATTCGGGGATGTTGCTCGCTTTGCTCGCAAGGTATACCTGTATATGTGTAGGACAAAGTCCGTATTTATTATTTGAAATGGCTCTCGCTTCGCTCGCAAGGTATTGCGTAGAAGTGCAAATGGGAACCCCCCTGTGAGGGTCCCTTCAGGTAAGCAACGTTGTGTAACGGCGGCCCGTGGTCGATTAATTTCTGATGTTAAACGCTTCCCTCGCAATTCCGCTCGCAATTTGACCTACTTTCCGTCACTTTTTTCGATATCCGACTTCGGATTCAGATTCGGCGGGATCAAAGCTGTATTTCGCCCGCGAAAACCGTTCCGAAAAACGTACCTTTATGGGGTATATTTTAATCGGAAAAAACCAAGTTTTTCGGCGGACTTTTCGAGAAAACGGGTCCGTACTCTTGCATTTTTTTGACGCATTTTCCGATACTTTTTTCGCGAGCCGATCGCGCCGTCGTCTTCCTCGTAGGAAAACCTACGAAACCCGTATTTTTCCGGAATTGTCAACGGCCGTTTAGAGGGGTAGGGGAAGCGGGGAAGTGGAAAAAGCGCACATTAACCGGAACTTCGACCCATCTCCCGCCCTACGGCCCATGGTTCGGCTGGGATTAGACAATTTTAAATTCGCTCATTCCACCTTTCGGAAAATCTCAAGAAGATCCCCCCACTCGTACACTCCCCCCACTCAGCCGTTTGGCCGTGCATAGACACGACAGACAGACAGAAAGACGGAGTTTCATTCTTATTAATAACTAGCCACTCCGGCTCGCTACGCTCGCCTCCACGTCCAGCCGGGGGGCAAGCCCCCCGGACCCCCCATTCAATTGCTCGCTTCGCTCGCAAAGTCTGGCATGTAGGATATGTTGCTCGCTTCGCTCGCAAAGTCTGGCATGTAAAAAATGTTGCTCGCTTCGCTCGCAAAGTATGGCATTTAGGGAATTTTACTCGCTTTGCTCGCAAACGGTAGATCCCTAAGGGTAGGTTTAACTTCTGTAGGGGATGCTGCTCGCTACGCTCGCTTGAGGAAGTTATACTGCCCACCCAACTTGGCAGACGTTTTTTTTCTGTTGGGGAATTCTTACTTACAAAATAAATCTTATAAAACTACGTGGAACCACAAAAAGTTTATTAGGGGATGTTGCTCGCTTCGCTCGCAAGTCCGTATTTATTCTGTAGGGGATGCTGCTCGCTTCGCTCGCTTGAAGAAGTTATACTGCCCACCCAACTTGGCAGACGTTTTTTTCTGTTGGAAATTCTTACAAACAAATTAATTCTTATAAAACTACGTGGAACCACAAAAAGTTTATTAGGGAATGTTGTACTGCCCACCCAACTTGGCAGACGTTTTTTTCAGTTGGGAATTCTTACAAACAAATTAAATCTTAGAAACTACGTGGAACCACGAAAAGTTTATTCGGGGATGTTGCTCGCTTCGCTCGCAAGGTATACCTGTATATGTGTAGGACAAAGTCCGTATTTATTATTTGAAATGGCTCTCGCTTTGCTCGCAAGGTATTGCGTAGAAGTGCAAATGGGAACCCCCCTGTGAGGGTCCCTTCAGGTAAGCAACGTTGTGTAACGGCGGCCCGTGGTCGATTAATTTCTGATGTTAAACGCTTCCCTCGCAATTCCCCTCCCAATTTGACTTACTTTCCGTCACTTTTTTCGATATCCGACTTCGGATTCAGATTCGGCGGGATCAAAGCTGTATTTCGCCCGCGAAAACCGTTCCGAAAAACGTACCTTTATGGGGTATATTTTAATCGGAAAAAACCAAGTTTTTCTGCGGACTTTTCGAGAAAACGGGTCCGTACTCTCGCATTTTTTTAACGCATTTCCCGATACTTTTTTCGCGATCCGAATGCGCCGTCGTCTTCCTCGTAGGAAAACCTACGAAACCCGTATTTTTCCGGAATTGTCAACGGCCGTTTAGAGGGGTAGGGGAAGCGGGGAAGTCCAAAAAGCGCACATTAATTATTACTTCGACCCCCCTCCCGCCCTACGGCCCATGGTTCGGGTGGGATTAGAAAATTTTAAATTCGCTTATACACCCTATCGGAAAATCCCAAAAAGATCCCCCCACTCGTAGATCCGGCCCACTCAGCCGTTTGGCCGTGCATAGACACGACAGACAGAGCGACAGACAGACAGACGGAGTTTCATTCTTATTAATAATAGAGATAGAGATAACCTTCCGGGTCTGCTCCAAATCCACGCTGCCATTGACAACCTGGACATTCAGTATCATGCAGACCCATCAGGCTTGATGGCAACGATGTTCGGCTTCTTGCCTCGGTCACTTGGCATGTGATATAGTCTCTCCCTTTCGACATCCCAACCACTGGATGACAAAGCACCTGCTATCTGCTTAGCAACCGCATCACGACGTACCTAGAATGCGGCCACCGTGAGTCCAAGGACACTGACCCTCGCAATGCACAGGTACATATGTTCTCAGTTTTACTCCAACAAGCACGGGAAAGGGTGTCCACTGTCCCGCGACTACCCCTAGAACACCTCACCGAGGTGGCCATGATTCACGAATCTCCCCTCAAAATCGGGTGGGGGGGAGGGGGGGGGGCACACTATTATTTCGAGTAAATAAATACAATAGTGGGGTGGACGCCCACGTTTACCCAACGCTGGCTCTAGGGATGAGGGAAGTTGCAGAAGAATGAGGAGGGAGAATGGGATGATGGGAAGTGCCCCCATAGAATTACCACCAGTTCAAGTACGAACCCCTCAGGACGCTTGTGGTGACACCACAGAGCACTACTGCCGAGATGCCCAACTCGAGTAACTCCTTGGCGCAGTTCTCCCACCACACCCCGCACCATGACACCGTCTCGGCTATGACCCTGATGTTATTGGTCGCCACTCCTATTAGCTCAGAAATCGCATGCTGCAGATCATTTCTATCATACTTATTCATTTTTGCCCACCAGGTCTCCATGTCCACGCTGCCACTGAGACCTGGACATCCAGGACTATTGCAGACCCATTGGGCTTGAGGGCAACGATATCCCACTTCTTGCACTGGTCACTCAGCATGTGGTATAGTCTCACCCTTTCTTCATCCCAACGGCTGGATGACACAGCGTCTGCTATCTGCTTGGCAACCACATCGTGACGTAGAATGCGGCCACCGTGAGTATGAGAACACTGCTGCACCACGTGATATAGATTCTCATATCTGCCCCTACAGCCACAGCAAAGGGTGTCTACTGTCCCACGACTACTCCTTAAACACCTCACCTAGGTGGCTAGTGTAGCCACCCGGTCGGCTTGAAAATAGCGATAGTTGCGGGCCCCAATACCATCTGAAGCCCATGCCACCCACTGGGAAGTAAATGGAGATTTAGAGCACTGTCGGAGTTCATTACCATCTACTGATGCATGTAGAGCAGCAGCGAACTCAGCAGATGAGCTGGGTTTGGGAGCAGTTGGTGGAGCTCGGTATACCAACAGCAACAACTGCTGCCTGACAAAGTCGAGGTCAGCAGCAGTGTAGGCGACCTGCCAGCTTGAGCCTCTAAGGGCAAGTAGGCACTGGTGACGTAATGATGGTATGCTGGCTGAAAGAGAGACAACACTGAGCCCACCAGCCTTGACCGGTACGTGGATGTAAGCACTTTTGACATCAAGTGGGAAGCCTAGCCAAGTGCACACAGCAGAGGGAACTTCACATTCCAACTCAAGCAGCCTCCCCACTGTAAGCCTGAAAAAGACTAACCCAAAGGTGAAGTTCAGCAGTAAGTACGTGCGAAGGAGGCACAGCTTCTGCTGTGGCTTCAATCTAGAATTGGTAACACGAGCCAATGCTCCACCAAGGTCCTCAGGGCTTTCAGCTATAGTGGCCACACCCATGAAGTGAACCCCAATGTACTGCCAGACCTCCAACACGGATCAGGCAGGGATCAGTGTCTGTCCTAAGACAAAGCATTCCTGATCCTCCACCTTCACCTTATGCTGGCGGCCTGATGGGACCAAGGAGACTGACCCACATTTAGAAGGGTTGACCACAAGACCACAGCTGGCTGGCTGCTCGGCAAAGGCATCGAAGGCCATCTGCAAGTCCTTATGGGTTTCAGTGAGGAGGACAACATCATCGGCAAAAGCCAATGCACTTACCCCTGGGGTGAGATCGAACCCTATTTCATCTGGCAGCTTACCCAAGGCTGTATCCATAACCAGCTTGACTAGGAGTGGCGATAGATTATCCCCCTGGCGTACCCCACGCCCAATGACGACATCCCCAGACATCTCACCTCCTTACTTGAGGACCGTTACGCCTTCATGGTACAGACAGGCAACTTACTCAATTAGACGAGTAGGTGCCCTGGCACCACAAAGACAATCGGTCAGGGCAAAATGGCTTACAGAGTCAAATACATCAGCAACGTCCAGAATGGCAAGATGGAGCTGCTGTTTCTTGATGCAGGCCAGCAAAATAACAGTTTGGAGAACTGTTAGGTTCTCCCCTGTGCCATCCGCTGACTGAAATACTCTCTGGACGTCATCTATGACGCCAGCCACTTGATAGCCAGATGCCAGAATCCTTTGAAAGTTGAGGAAAACTACCAATGATAGAGAAATGGGGCAGATGCCTCCAGAACCACTTCCTCCTTTCTTTGGGATGAAGATGGTCCGGGCACGGGTAAATGCTTTTGGTGGTCTTCCAGAAAGAAGAAACAGGTTGAGGACGAGCTGCTTGACGTTTTCGGGGCTATATTCCAGGTTAGGGCAGAAATACCATCAGGTCCAGCAGACGTGGAGTTTTCGACATGGCACTTCTGTGCCTCGTCATGAAGCATCGGCATGCTTATAATGCTGCAAAGGAATCCCTGGTGGATGCTGGGGTTACCACCGACTCACCAGGGTTATGGCTGGGAGCAATCAAGAGTGGCTCCCAAAATTCCACAAACTCCTGGAGAGGGGGCAAAAGGTGTTCATGCCCAGTTCCCTCCAGTACCTCCACAGCTACACGAGCCGGATGCTTCCTCCACAACTTCTGGTATTCCCGCCTCCTCGCTTGCTTGGCTGCTCTATGACCTCCACGAGGCACCAACACAGCAGGATTCCCACCATGCCTCCCCACCTGTGGGAAGAACCAATGTACATAAGTCGCGACCTCCTCTTCCAAGCCATCAACCTTTCAACTCCTGCCCACAGATGAGCATTACGCCCAGCCCAAATACATTTTAGTGAGACGACTGATCCTGGATCCTTTTATCCCTCCCCTCCCCACACATGTGAATGTTGGTAAATTAAATTAAAAAACTCGTATATTGCCCATAATCCTACCTTTCTTTATGATTAGATTCGTCATTCTTGGGCAATGATTTATTCATTCGAACTTCAACGGATTATTTCCATTACCTCGAATGAATTATTTTTTGGTAAGTTCCCAACCAATATTAAAATATGAAGTTGTAGATTTGATTTTTAGAGTTTGCAAACGCGGGTATCGACTATGACAAAACCTTCCAATCAAAATCTAAATAATAATCGCCCAGGGCCGATAACATTACGAACGTTAGGCGGGGACATAATAATTCATTTTGTACACCTGACAAATCCCATAACGACGCCCATTCCCACGGTCCATTACCGAAAATGAGGACGGTCCCGACTTTTACAGCCTCGTAAAACTCAAATCTCCGAAGATAAACTGCAAGGTGAAACAGTAATACTCGGACCGAGCAAATAATCTCTCCTACAAAGGAGCAACCTAGGAGTGATTCATTCACGTTCCAGTTGATTTTATGACGGATGTCTGCCGTTCTAGTAACTAGACCTTATTAGGGTGTAGCTGAGTAACTATACCAATCACTTGTAAGATTAGGCAACACGAATTTGGTATCAATTCATTAGCCTAAAAATCTTCGTTAATAACGAAATATATTTATCTATTGGGGCACATTATGGGATAGTAAGCTTTAACATTTTTGATCCTAACATTTCCTTTTGCCATCAAACTTAGATATATTCATAGGATCTTTTGTGGATAAAAGACAACGTCCCCTTAGATTTTGTATCATAACTCCGAGGGTCACATGATCTGGAATCCATCTTTGTCTTGGGAAAAACTGTAAGTATGAAACAGTTCCTTCACTGTCAAATAGCAATCATACATAAAAGTAGAAGAAGATGAGCATGCATCAACTTGATTTTCCAAAGAAAACCATTTCTTACAATGTAGTCGCTCCAAGTTTGATCGCTGGTGACTGCTTCATGTATTGCACGGTAATTGGTTCAGGTGAAGCTACTATGTATATGTCTTGGCTCTATCCAGCGAATTTTGACAGTCCATCTATTGGACATCCATTAATCAGACCGAATACCTCAAAACTCTGGGGTTGATGGGAAACGATCATAACGTAATTGGTTTTGAATTTATCGCGAATCGATTAGCTAGGTTTGTTTGAAAGCGTCTGTTGTTTCTATACCTGCCAATTACCTTGACGCACCGAACTCATGCTTGAAGAGCTTGCGTACTATTCAGAAGAATGACTAAGAACATTAATGGAAATGAGATAAAGAATAAAATAAATATGACAAATAGGAATGTTGGCTTCGTGTGATTCGAGTCTCGGAGTAAGAAGATTCATCAATACAATGTTGAAATCTAGATTCAGACTTTAAATAACTAAATTGAATAACTCAAAAGATTCCCATATTTGGTAGGTACCTACTTTAAAGCTTTTTTTGAGGTTCTTTCTACTAAAATGTCCATGCTGCTTCGGTTTTGTTTTGCTAGGAACATTTTTGTTTGATGTGAAAAATATTTACCGAATTCGAACTGTTAGCTAATTATTACACAAAACGAAGATATTGCAATGGCTCAACAAATTTAAAAATACAATTTGCTCACGCTTTCTGTTACCCCGATTTTGTAGCAGCAAGTCACCTATTACTCCCGTTTGACAGTAATTTTCTATTTTCCTCCAATCTCCCCTGTCCCTGTACCCTAGAGCCCACTTAAATAGAGTAACTTACTGGAATGACGAATACCTTGGTTCATAAATATGTTTACTAGCGTGCGGACTCTCCCAACTTCACCCATACATGGATTAGATGTTTTATCAACCGTGACAAAGCTTTTGGCGTAATACGTGACATTTGAGTAATGATTAATGAATATATAAAATAGAAAAAAGTAATATAAAATACTAATAAGAAAAATTAAAACGTTGTTAAACTACTTAGGGGGGGGGGGGGGGATATTGGGTACCTATTTGGAAAATTACTCTATCATTTTCTTCCGAATTACACCTCATTTAACATGTTTTAGACCTGACCACGGTCGTGAAAAATCTAATTCTGTTCTCAGATTGAAGCTGATGAACCATAAAGAAGCGCATTTTTTTCAAAAATTACCCATCCTAATCCATTCTATGCGGCGATCAAAATCTTGGCCTTCTCTCCAAACTGAAAATTGTTGTACCTACACTGATTGAACTCTTAAGAATTCGTGGGTAAAAAGGATAGAAAAAAGAAGCTTCTTCGTGGTTCATTAGCTCTAATCCGAGAACGGAATAACATATCGCAATTATAGCTTCTCCATTGTGTTCAACACTAAGAGAAATCTTTAAAATAAGGTGTCCCTCAGCTATAAATGGGGAGAAAAATGTGAAGTAACCAATACCTTCTTCTACTTTAGGTAGTCCAAACACTTTTGGATATATTTTTTTTTCCTGATCTGTTTTGTTGTTAAAAACTTAATACGTAGGTATTAGGTATCCCAAAAATGCTCTTCAAGTTTAACTTAGTTATCTCAAAAAATGTGGAAAAAAGTAAGGGGGATGCTGATTTTTGGGACACCCTGCATAATGGTCATGAAGAAAACCATATTAGTAAGTAAGGAATTCGAGTGGGTGTTATTAGCTACCGAATTACCAAAAGCAATTGAAATGAACCAAGATGAAAAGTTTAAAAAAATGGCAATAGATGCAGACTATTATCAGATGTATAGTGAACTTAGTTGGAAGGGGGATGGGTACTTAAAACTTAAGGACCAATATAGGTATAAATTATTAGCAAGGATACGTTGCGATCAAATGGGGCTTAATTGCATACCATGGAACCACGCCACACAGGGATCTTGATGTCCCATGTGCAACATGCAGGAGGAAGAAACCAGCTACCTACCATTTTCTGTGTGCCTGCCCAATAATAGCTGAGTTTAGACTTCTGTAGAAGCACTTCTGAACCTGACGAGATGATAGATCTGTTGAATGGTTCAGACTGGGAAAACTTATACCTATTTGCAAGAGATGCATTGAAATACCGAAACTTTATGGTTGAAAATTTTAATTTCGTGGGCTCAGTATAATTCAATAAACGAATAATTTAAAAAGGAATTATTAAAATTGATAGGATAACTTATGATCTAAAAACTAATAATGTTACTCACTAACAATATTAAAATCAAATGACCTAGCACAACACACATAGTCATAAATTAATACCTAAACTACAAATAATACCTAATTAATAAGTCACTGAAAGCGTAATTGTTGGCTAAGTTCGCACTAAAAAAAAAAATCTGTTTGTTAATGAATTGTATAACCTAATAATAAATTATTAATATGTCATATTTCTTCATGATTATTTCTGATATTTCTTTATTGTTCAATGTATGTGTTAAATATTTAAAAGTGAAGAAATTAATTAATATGTACTTAAAACGATGGGAAACTTGTTAATTGTTGATAATTGTCAAACTAATGCGACCGACTACCTGGAAAGCTGCAAAAATGCCTTGTCCTACAAATGTTTCTCAAACAAAAATGTAAACAAAATTTTCTGAAATAAACATTTTTCCTATCTATCAATCTATTTATCTAAGTAAGGGATTCTGATTTCGATATGGGACATGCAACGTACAGCCCTCCCTCCTTCGGACAAGAGCTTAACTCCGGAGAAAGGCATGACGGTGCAGGACGGCCCACGCGGATATGACGTTTACTGGAGCAGGACCATCGCGCGGGTGGACCGTGAGAACCCCGCGAGGCTGTTTGCCCAGTGATGAAGTACTTGAGAGAAGGTGTTGTCGGGTGATCGACTTAGCTCCCCTTTCCATTAGCATACTCCCCGCCGCTACCGGGCGTAATGAGGTGCCCCAAAGGCGTTTTCTGATGGGCGAGGTGAGGCCTGACCGACCTATTTGTCTTGTCCCTACACTTGTTCCATCGCGTTTTATAGACGGGGTGTTCTCGTAGACTAGTAGCACTACTATGTAGAAACATTGCTTGAAATCACCGTCACTTTACCTCTTCATTCATATAAATACACAGGTAAGACATCCTCTAAAAATAGTAAAAGTATGTTTCCTTGTCTTTTTTTCGCATAACTAAAGCTAAATTCATGGCCTGGTAACCTTTGTCCAAAGGTTTCACCCACCTTGAAAAGAGCACTCCTTAACAAAAATGAACAAGTTTACATAAAATATCTAATGTGATGGAGGTGTTGGTTGCCATCATCAAGTTGAGCAGTGAACGAATTCGCATTCGGTGTAAAAACATCATCTCAGCGCTTTTGGAAGAATTTACATCATGAGATGACTGGTACCAAAATGTATATTCATGTTGATATCACAAAAATTCACTCTTCAGAACTCATCCTTGATCACACATTATAATTACAATCAAAAACCCTCTAGCTAGGACTGTTGTATGGAATTGTTTGGCCAAAACTGTTAAGAAATCCGAGGAAAGAATTAACGGATATGGAGCAGATTAAAGAGCTGAGAGATAAAAGCATTTCATCTAGTGAATATTCAGTAGTTGTTTTTATTGTTTTCTGCTAAAAATATTGCAACATTTCTCCACTATCGGGTTAATTCCGACTTTCATAATTTTACCTACCCTACCCATCTTTCACCGTTAACCTAAATTCGATTGTAGATGTACAAAAGTATTTTTGCTCCTATCTTTTGTGAAATTCTACGCTGATGCTGAACATATCACAGGTTTCAATACTTAAATTGGCTCCTTACAGGGCTTTCTCTGAAATCCCTTCTAATAACCTGCTACTGAAAGCCTTATAGTAAGTTTAAACAATGACTCAGTGTTCACTAAGCAGACGAAGTTTACGTATATTCGTGAAAATTTTACAGAACATTGTTTCAAAAATGTCTACTGTACATGAAAATAGGAAGCTTAATTGTTTTCCGCTGCTACGTGGCCTATATACAATGCAAATAAATATCATAACGCACAAAACTTCGAAACTTAAATATATATATATATATATATATATTTTTTTTTTTTTTTCAACATGGAACTTTATTTCAAGAATGCATTACAGTTTAGCTAATAAATACATATATATGATATACAATAGCATGGAACTCAGGATGGAGTTATAATCCAGTATTTATCTCCTAGCATGTATAATTAATTCTTTGTGCATGAGTTCTTTACACTGTCTGGTGGGAGCACAGTGAAGTTAATGATGCATTTCGTTCGGGGATGGGATGAGCAGGTCTATGTGGCGTTTTCTCTTATATTTTCTGTCTGGGCGGTCAGGTGGAATTCTATCGAGTATGCCAGGATACTAGCGGATTTGTGTGGTTGGAGAGTCGTTAGTAGAGGCGAGTGTATCAGGCTTGTTGGGTTTTCTGTACTGTTTGAATTTGGAAGTCTTTGTGTATGTTTAAATTCCTGAAGTACCACGGAGCACCAGTGATCACTCCCTAGGCCAGGTTCTTAAATGTTTGAATACGTTGAATCAGGACCCCCCCATCTGACCACCGTGCTCATATATGAGTCTTATGAGCATAAAGTAGACCAAACGTTTCTTATCAAGTGATAGAGGGGTTTGATTTCCAAGGAGGGGCTTGAGGATTTTTGAGCAGTGTCGACACCATTTTAATGTGGCAGAGTCAGTATTTTAGCATTCTACTTTGAAAGTGAGTAAAAAAATCGTAAGGGAGCGCTGGTGATGAAGAAGTTTTAGAATCGATGAATATAAACTTTTTCCTTTATTTTGCGGGAAGAAAAGAAAATTTTCTACCAGGTAATGAAAAATTTGAAAGGCTATAGGTTATCTCTTATGAATAAATCAATTTAAGAATTTCGGAATTCTGTCGAAGCAGAACTTAGATAAGCATCCTTCTTCTGATTAATAAAAGTATATACAGATTTTAAAAAAAACGTAATTTTGAATTTTATTTATCAGAGAAAAGTTGGAAAACATGTTGAAAACACACCATTGGAAAGTGCGTTAAATTTTATTTCTACCTAATACCAAATGAATATTTTTTTTCCCGACCCAATACGTAAAAAAAAGGCTAAAAAGAAAGTTTTGAAAATTTATCAGAATTTGACTTCATTGCATTTGTCCTTTTGCTCTTGATACAGAACATTTTGGATGGACGTTACGTGGGGAAAACTTCCACAGAATCTTGATTTTCCAACGGGATACTTAATTTTGTTTTTACTTTGCTAATTAGATGAGAAAATTATGGTTTAATGTTGAAAAACGTGGGTTTTCTTATGAAATAGACGGTTTTCGTTAAAAGTGCCCCTCAATTAAAGTACGAGTAAGGGCGGTTTCTACGTATTTTTCCACGTTGAATCGAATGGTAATACTTGCAGATCTCACCAACTCCGTTTTAACTGAGATTTTCTCTTTAAATAACTAGTTTTACCGTTAAATATTCATGAGTAACTCAAATAAAGTCAAAACTCGTGATTAATGTGTGAAACTCGGTTAGAACTGAGTGGGGAGATTTGAAAGTGTTACCATTCGAATATGTAGAACTTGGCTCCGAAATAGTATTTTCATTGGGGGCCATTCTTATAAAAACCCTCATTTCATTTAAAGGGTAGGAGGGGGGGGGGGGGTATTTTTCAACATTAAAACATTAGCAATGTAAAAGTGAAAATGACTATAGTGTTGGAAAGCAGATATTTGGAAGAAATTTTCCCCGTAGAGTGCTCTTTCGAAATTCTAATCCAAAATCCGAGGAGTACTCTTCACATAATAGTTTTCCCATAATATTGTATTTACATTGCTGAGCTAATCATCTAATTTTCATTCGCCTTCACTTCCGACAAACTTTTTTACCAACTATGTGGAATTATTTTGTTTTTATCTAAGTGGAATTATTAATTTTGTGCAAATAATTCAACAAACGTTTGTTGTTTTTCTTCTTCTTCTTTTTTCTACTCTTCCAAAATAGTATGAATTAAATGCAAAACAACAAATGGAAAAAAGTCAAACTTTAAGAAATTTTCTAAATTTGCTTTTTAGCCTCTTTTTTGAATATCAAGTCGGCTCAGAAAATATTGGTTTGGCTTCAGATATATATATAAAATTTAACGCTCTTTCCAACGGTGTCCTTATGTTTGAGTTTGAAGTCGTTCTAACAGGAGTTGTGTTCATTTTAATGTCATAAAGTACAAAACACGAAAAAATCTTATAAATTGAACTCGAAAACAAAGCGTAAAAAAAAAAAAAAATATATAAAAAATGAAAAACAGAAATGAGCTCTGAAATCGACCCTCAGAGTTTGATGAACTTAAGTTGGGACACCCTGTATATTTTTTTAATTGACGTTTATTAAGAAACAATGATATCTAAGTGCTTCTTTAGAGAAAAAATACAGTACAACATCATGCTGAGCATGATTCACAGTTAGTGTGAAATGTTCCTCAAATATGTTAATGTTGGAGGTGTCTGATAACTCATGTGCATGTCACTGTGCATAATAGGAGGGATATTAGCTTTCCTCGTATTTATATCAGATCTAGTCGTGGATCAAATCCGGCAAACGGATCGAAACGGAGGAGCCCTTCTGTGTACATATCGTGATGCAAACAGAACATTGAGCATCTGTTTGGACCCAGTTATAGTTCATTCGGGCGACTCATGCACTCGAAATGGGTTCGTGCGTGATCCATCGAGGGGTTTTCCGCGTCTCTTCTTCGCATTACGGGAGCACCGCAGCACGAAACGTGGACGCGAGGACGTAGAAACAAAAGGTTATCGACGCAGACACCTTCGTCCAAGGTTGGACTATTTATTCGTGACTATCGACTACTAGTCCTGTAATATTCTAGACTAGAGGATAAAATTCACACTGTCAATAAATCACGATTATTATGTTTTTATTGTAATTAATTTATTTCAATTTTTTTGGAAGGGGGGGGGGGTGGATGGGATTCAGTTACCCCTGAGAACACATTATCCATTTCCCATATAAGAACCAGACAATTCCTGGCCACTTCTGTCACGATGGTTTGTGGCGTTTCCTGAATCCCCCCCCCCCCCCCCCGCACGATGTATATATTTTTCTAATCAAATAGTATGAAATCTCGTGGAATATTTTTGGTCAGTGAGGTCATGTTTGAAGCATGTTCCACTGTAAGCACATTGTGTACGTCTGCCAAAATCTATTTCATGCGTGGTTGTTACTTTTTCCACCGAAAACGACATCCCTTCACATTAACATGTTTTTATGGCTATGTCGGCCAAAATATCTTTGGTGAATATTTTTTAAGGAAAATATTGTCGGTCTAACGTATGGAATGGTATCGCAGCAAAATTTTGTAATGTGATCTAAAAGTTTGATAGATTAATTTTTTCTATGGAGAAGCTCGTATGAAATGAAACTCAATTCACATCTGAGAACATTAAACGAGACGATAGATTTCAACGAATGTTTTTATAGACCTATCACCACTTCGTTCCTCACTAGGTGATTCATTGTTATCGAATTATTCAGATTGAAGGCTAAATCACTCAAAGTTATCCTACCTCGACTATTAGTCTGTCCTAGAGTTTTTATATGGGTATCTTCGAAAGAAGCCGCTCGTTGGCACTTATTCATGTTAATTTCATTCACGCATTACTCTCGTAACAGCCGTAAAATCGGTTTTTAGATGAGCCGTTTGGTAAATATTCAAAAAAACGGCTCCGAACCGCGAGATTTTACTGAATCAGAAGGTTTTTTTTTTCTTCTTTTTTTTTCACCAATGGATAGACCGATTTTATTTATAGCTCCCAATAATTGCCTCATGCTACGAGGTGATATTGTTGTAAAGCGCAGCGGGAATGAGCGTGAAGACCAGCTATCGTAAATCGGGGGATTTCTTCATTCCGCGTGTTTTGACACCCAATAAAACGGTGGGTCGGTGACTTTTTAGAGGGATTTTGAATCGCGAGGAACGCCAGGGCGGTCGCGCCACACGCTTCGGGAACGCGAAATCACAGATGGAGCTGAATGAATGATGATTTTCGGAGGATGAGTGCTGGGAATAAGGAGGAAAAGAAAAAAAAAAAAAAAAAAAAAAAAACGATGTAGGGAGGCGCAGGTCGGCGATCCTGATTTATAATGTATTTAATAAATGTTCAACGGCAACATTTTTTCCGAGGTTGAGGACGTGGCTTGGAGCAGTAATCGCCGTTTAAAGCTCCAAAGCTGGTGAACTGTTTGAAATCCATTGATTCCACCCACGGCTATCTTTCGTCTAATGACTCACCTTATGTACATTGAATTACTTGAATTACGTTTTACCAAATATGATTTATGGGGTAGCAGAGCAAGTATTGATTCAAGAAACTATCAATACAAATTCAAAAGTAGAGACTCTCTGATTGTAAGTGAATATTATTACCCAAAATATTCAAGTTCAAATTTGATTGGCTGAATCAGAGTACGGTGCAACTCGCTCTCTTGAGGTCGTTTCTTTTGCCTGTGAATGTTGCTCAGTGGGAACATGTTATAAGACATGTTATAAACTTGGATATCAAGCCTATAAATTTTTTCATAGTAGCTGTGAATAGTCAGAACGGAAAAGCCTTTGGTGATCTGTGGGCCTAGAAAATAATATACGTAAATTCAGATCGTCTGCAAAGTAGGGTGTGGCACATGGCTTCTTGGTGTCATTAATTTGAATATATAGAATATTTGAATGTTTAAAATATTTCAATTTAAAAGATATACCATTCAATCCCTTAATTGGATTAAAACTGTAGAATTCACGCATATCCAAAGATTTGAGGTTCGCTCATGCGCAGCAGCTACTATAGTTGTACGATCGTGATGAAACACGCACGGTGCCGGATTCGAGCGAGGTTTGACGAATAGGCTATGTGAAAATAATGGATTTACTTTTACTCGTACACTGTAGAACAATCGATATTTTACTTATGTGCTTAACCCACACATTTAAGCAGATTTTTAAGTATCGTATTGATTTTTAGCTTGATTTTGTATACAATTTTTTAAATGTTCTATTTTATAGTTACTTAAGCAATATCCTACCAAAAAATATAAATTTCACTATTTTTAGCTTTTTAGCTATTTTTAGTGATCTTATTAGTATATTTTTTTAAATTTGACCTATTTAATGTGCTCAAAAAATGCTGGTCAACGAACTCACTCTCTTGTTTGGAGAGCTTAATTTTTTGGTGCAAAAATAGAATTTTTATCTCAATGCTAAGGAGAGCTATCGTCTAGAATGAAAAGCGTTAAACTCTGGGATTCGTTTCCGAATACCTCAAAATGGAATGAAGAAATTTTTCAAAAATTTTTTTTAAAATTTTGCGAGCCATAAGCTTCATTTTCTAAGAAAATTGCTAAAATATCATCATAATCGAATGAAAACCATTGATGTAATTCTCATTACTAGGATTTCAAATTCCATCATGCGCAGTTCAATCGACGTAAAATGATTGACTGTTTTTGGCAGACTACCCTCTAAATTCGGGAAGATCAGATAACTAGGCCGTAAAAAAATTATGGTTTTATTTATGGCTTTATGGCAAGCATATTGGGAAATGTTGATTTTCGACATGAAATTGATAGGGTATCATCCTCACCCAAACCACCACATTCTCTGAGAACTTCATAAAAATCCTTAAATGCATATTGATGCAGATTTTATAGGTGAATGTCGACATGTGATATAACTACCGTTGTCAAACTAGTTGCTGGTTGCTAACTTCACGAGCCTACCAATTAAACACAGGCTCATGACACCGTGCTTCGATGTGTTGATTTCATCATGAAGAAATGCGACCTGGTATTCTGGTCCAGTCTCGATTTTCGATCTCCGCCTTAAAATTTTTTCAACCCCTCTCCAGAGACAGAACCAGAATGGGGAGCGTCCTCATGCATTTCTCAAATCCACGTTCTGGATCGTGGGCAGCTCCCAATAAGGGTATCTCATGTATCAACACGATTGGGCGAGCGTGATTCCGCTATCTGTCATCTCTGGGTCCCCCAGTTCCTGCACCCGCGGCCAACCTCTCGACAGAAGACCAACTTTGCGTATTCACTTTCCGAATAACTTATCAGATTTTAATAAATTGGCCATTGCATATGTATTGGTAAATGACAATACTGTGGAATTTTGACCAGGAGAAGCTTTTTTACGAAAAAAAAAAAAAAAAAAAACTAATAATAAATCAATATTATATTATTCATTTTGGAAGATATTAGGTGCACCAAGAATATATACTCACATCAGCCCCCTTACGTATCAATCTCTGCTCTTATCTTTTAATTTTGCGAAATTCCCTGAAACCTTATAGAATAGTCAATCAATTTGTGCCGTCTCATGTCCCCTCTTGATTTCTAGAGCTACTTCAGTGCTCACGTTCACTCCATGATGTGTCATCGACATGGCAGTTAGAACATCCTGAACTCATGATAAATGCAATGTAATAAGATGTTAGCAGCAGATAAGGGAAAACGTCAACCAAGTTGGGTGAAGGTATAGCTTTCTCATTTATCACCACATAAAAGTACAGAATTAGTTGATGAAAAGTAGAAGTCAAAATGATTTAATGTTGAACGGAGAGTAATATGTATGAGTATACATGTTACAATTTAAAAAATAGGGCTATAATTCATCTTTGCGCATGAGCACTCATTAGCATCAATCGAGTGACATTGACCATCTAAGTTATATACTATAAGAAATCAATTAACAAAATCCTGACCATTAATCATATTCGGTCAATCAATCTCTGAGTTTCGACTTTAAAAACCCATTTCAGGTTTGTGGCTACGCAATGTTTACTGCAAGGAATTATAAGAAAATTATTACCATACCATTCCGAGACTTGTAACCAAGTACACACAACATTGGTACGAAATCGGAAGGATCGACGATCGTCAGGAATCGTTGTTTCGGGAAACTCATGTTTCCGCTTGCGCCCACCACAATGTTGATTCGAATACAGTAAGATTAAAAGCCAACATCTAGGAGCGAACCCGCACAGTACCTGAAAATGTTATCATAGTCGGAAAGAGACTTACAATTAGTATAGTTTTGGACGTGACTAAAAATTGACACAGCCACAAGTACGCGGACATACAAGGAGAAAGAATTGGTCAGCAAGCTCTTCAACACGAAAAGCAAACTGATATGATTTTGGAGGACACACATTTTTTCATAAAGTATCACGGGTTCACTCGTAATCCAACACTGCCTTCTGCCAAGTAACCTTCCGGTTTATTTGTTGAGAAACAGATTTAGCACATGGGTGGTAATAGTGGATCGTCACAATCTCAATCACTTGCAGTGTCCCTTTCGATAATACTATCCTTGAACCTTCTTCTAGAAATAGCCAGGAAAAGCTTTGTGACTATATCTCTTTTGCTCATTTCCACGTTTTCAATTTTTCTAACGGCATTCATTCAATGATTCATGTCATTGCTGATAGAAAAGAATGATATTGTCATGGATCAAGGAAGATTTTTTTTTCTCTTCGCTGACATTAATAACAGCTTATTCTATTACTGATATAATGAAATACATCTCAAGAACGGAGGATCATCCGACTATCAGAACTAAAATGAGTCAGGATCTGCGATCAGGTCTTCTTTCATAAGAAGAGTGGAGTTACGAATGTCGCAACGATCTTCCACAATAAAAATAAGCTTGCTCAATCCTTAATACTGCCGTGACCTCATCCGGCGGGGCGGCACGTATTCTGACTGGAGAAATACGTATATCAAGCGTGACAATTCGGAGAGGTCGCGGATACTATCGTGGATTGAGAAGTTTCCAAGAACGGGTTCACCTGCCAAGAGCCCAGCCCAGAGGTCTCTGCTACCCATAAAAGTTACAGCGAATTCACGGTAAACCGGAACTGATGACGTTCTATACGGGAGTAACGTGGGAAAAGGTTGGTTAAGGACACTGATGATTTCATCGTGGGATATTTATGTGAGCAATTGTACTAAAAATATGTTTATGAGTGTGTGTGTGTGTGTGTGGGTGTGTAAGCTACTGCGTGTTTCATATCACATAACAATGTTGAGTACTTTCTTCTTCGCGGGTAGGTATATCCAGTTTTTAAATTTCCAAATTATTTCGTCGTTGATGTTCCAACATCGCATTAAAAAAAGTTCCAGTCATGCAGCATGATCGTATGAGCGAATTATCGTAAATTTATTACCGTGTTGTATAATGTTGAATTGTTTTGAAATGTGAGCTTTTTTCTGTGAGCATGCGAAGAAATCAAAAAATGTGTATTGAGAAGTTTCCAAGAACGGGTTCACCTGCCAAGAGCCCAGCCCAGAGGTCTCTGCTACCCATAAAAGTTTATTCATTGGGAAAAGGTTGGTTAAGGACACTATGCAATTGTACTAAAAATATTTTTATGTGTGTGTGTGGGTGTGTAAGCTACTGCGTGTTTCACTTCACATAACAATGTTGAGTACTTTCTTCTTCGCGGGTAGGTATATTCAGTTTTTAAATTTCCAAATTATTTCGTCGTTGATGTTCCAACATCGCATGGGAAGAAGAAAAAAGTGCTTATCGTGGATTGAGAAACGGGTTCACCTGCCAAGAGCCCAGCCCAGAGGTCTCTGCTACCCATAAAAGTTACTGCGAATTCACGGTAAACCGGAACTGATGACGTTCTATACGGGGGTAACGTGGGAAAAGGTTGGTTAAGGACACTGATGATTTCATCGTGGGATATTTATGTGAGCAATTGTACTAAAAATATTTTTATGTGTGTGTGTGGGTGTGTAAGCTACTGCGTGTTTCATATCACATAACAATGTTGAGTACTTTCTTCTTCGCGGGTAGGTATATCCAGTTTTTAAATTTCCAAATTATTTCGTCGTTGATGTTCCAACATCGCATTAAAAAAAGTTCCAGTCATGCAGCATGATCGTATGAGCGAATTATCGTAAATTTATTACCGTGTTGTATAATGTTGAATTGTTTTGAAATGTGAGCTTTTTGAAAGCAAAGAAATTGTTAACTATTAATTTTAAGGCAAACAACGTTTTCTAAATAATAATCTGCTATTCAAAAAGAGATTTTGGATGTTCATCTTTTTTTGCAGTTTCTATAGATTTTTAAGCTAAATTCATTGAAATTCAATTAAAATTTTCAGCGTAATTTCGTACATACATTTTTTAGTGTTCTATTTGATAGTTAATAAACTTTATATGAGGAATATTCTGCTAAAACATATAAATTCAACGATTTTCAGCCGTGTGTAGTCATTTTTAGTGATACATTTTTTTGTGTTCGTTTCAGTGTAACATTTTTTGAAATTTGACTAATTTGCTGTGCTCAAAAAGTGCTGGCCAACAAACTCATCCTTTTGTTTGGAAAGCTTGATTTTTTTTTGTGCAGGAACGGAATCTTTATCTCAATCCTATGATATATAAATATATATATATATATATATATATATATATATATATATCAGCTAAAGTATATATATATATATATATATATATATATATATATGAAAAAGCGTTACACTTTAGGATTCGTTTCAGTATGCCTCAGAACGAATTCAATGAAGAAAATTTTTGATTTGGAGCCATTGCAATAGCTTCATTTTCTACGAAAATTCGCTAGAAGTGGATTTAAATCATGGATACGGTTGGATTAAGGTTTTTTTTTTTAATTTTTTTGGCGCTAGACCTGTTCGTAGCTTTATTTCATCGATTCAATGTTCGACATCGCTCCAACCGAAGTTTTTGTCAACCTCACATACCTCAAACCTGCTCTCAATACCATATAATTTAATTGTCTCCTTGCGTGAATAGTCTCCTATTTACGTTGATATAAGACCTCCTCGGTTCTTTTGTATTCTAGGCTTGAGATATGTTATGTTGTCAAGTAACAAGAGCATCAGTTTCTTGTCTCCCCTTTAAAGTTGGGAAGAAAAAGATATACGATGTTCGAACTTCAGTAACGATATATGTACGATAACAAGTACGGTATGATGTGAAAACGCTACTTTCGGTAAGTCTTCATGATTACAGTATCCTCCAATCCAAGCACCGCAACGGTATGCCGAGATGCTGTAACCAGAGCATGGGCTGGGAATCCGGTCGACCTTTTGAGTCGGACAAAGGGATTATCTAGACCCTTCGATAAACTCCACCTGATAACAAAGTGGACGTGTTTTCAACCAGACCCCAGTGTGCATGAGATGTTCCTGTTTTCACTTCTCACAGAATGGCATTGACCGTACTGTTAAAGATCTTCAGTGTTTCAGTGACAGTATCGTATTATCGTTTATTTATTTGTTCGTTGCTCCCTAGTCTACCACGGTAGCGAAAGCATTGTTTTCAGTTTCGAGGGATGGGAAAAAAACAATGAAATTCCAAGCACTTTTAGTTTTATACCATTCTACACCAATTTTGCTTTGTGTCCATCTGTCTGTCTGGCAGTCTATCTGTCCGTAAATCCTTATAGAAGCTTAATATTTACTGTTTATATAAGATTTAGCTGAAAATATCAGGTATTTTTTGAGTGTAGACGGTCTCATATCAGTTTTAAAGCTCACGAGATGAATGAGGGCGATGTTAAAAGCCTTGAATGTAGTGCGACGTGTAATAGAATTAGTGCTTTCCATAAAGTGGTGGACAATTTTTGTGAGGTGAAAAATGAGCAAGTTACAACTCTCAAGCAACGATTGGTTGTACGTTGAAAGCACTAGCAAAAATAATGGAAAAGCGTAGCATTTTTCTGTCAAAACCCCTGCTACAATATATCCATGCCAAAATCAGATATCGAGGGCAATCAGACAGGTAATAGTTTTTTATGCTTTTGAATTTAGACCACTATGCTCTAAGTGGTAACTTAGGAAGGTCGAGGTGTTTACTCGGGAGACACTGAGTTTCTTCCTTATAATCTGCCTGTTTGGACTACATACCTACCCTACATACCTATAGGTAACTATATGTTATAGTCATATTTGGATGACATTTCATGGTATTATACAGTGCTATACTTGAAATTTCTGCCAGTTTCATCACAGTTGGCGTTGGCGTAGGCAACTGCCACATAAATCAAATTTTGGAGAGTAGGGGATGGCCTATCACATCGTTCGTCTCTTACCTACTGGCCATTTCCAAATACCTAATTAGAAATTACAACCAAAATGGTGATGAGGTTTTCCGGATCGTGTGAGACGCAGTAGTTTCACCAAATGTGTGCACCCGTGAAAATGTTAAATGGTATGTGTTGAGGGTGTGTGCCTGATGTATGATGTCGTTGTGTAGACATAACAAAAATTGAGAAAAATTCTAATGGAATCACAAGAACAGAATACTAAAGAATCCGATATATCAGAGCATAGGTTGAATAGTGAGAAAAATATTAGTTGGTTCCAATAAATATTATCAAAGTTCAGTCACAATCTTTCTTCATGTTAATCGTGATGTGAATTTTAAATGTTTTTCTACGGTGAAAAATTCACAAAATAACAAAAATTGTAAAAAATACTAATGGAATCAAAAGAACAGAATACTAAAGAATCCGATATATCAGAGCATAGGTTGAATAGTGAGAAAAATATTAGTTGGTTCCAATAAATATTATCAAAGTTCAGCCACAATCCCTGAACTAATTATGTGAAAAATTCACAAAATCGCTGTTCTGCTTCTTTTCTCTTCCCTGAACTAATTATGAGTCAAAGAAAGATATAAGTGGGTACCTGAGTGGCAGTAAAACATTTCCAAAAGGTATTGTACAATTTCTACGGTTTTTAGAAATTTGCATTTTTGAAATATTTCATCTTTGATCTGGTGGGATGGTTTTTTCCCCCTATTATATTTTTCGCAAATCTATGCACACTATTTCTTTTGGGAAATTTATTGGTGAATTTGAAAATATGGTCAGTGAATAGAATTTAAATTATTGTATTTAAAAACAAATAGACCTACGGTTCTACAGTCATATCATCATGTAATAATGATTAATTTTACAGATTATTAGTTCATTATGGTTACTTAGCAATATTAGTCTATAACTGAGAGTAATAAATCAGCTTTCCATTACACTACAGAGGCTTAGGGATTATGAGATGCTGTGATAAAATGAGAGTTCCAAAAAGTGGCTAACGATTTTCCTGTTATGAAAACTAAGGGAATTACAATTCCCTAGTAACGCATTGGTTGTACGTGAAAATAAATAGAAAACCCCACCGTGACGTGACGTTCGTGACGTGACGAAAACAAATGGAATCGTCCTGTTAATCATTATTAAATGATAAAAAATGCGTTTTTTTTTAAACCCCTTAAAAATCATATCCCCAAGACGAATTAATATCGAATAGGTGAAGAGTGAAAGCCCACATGATCTATTTCTGAAGCATCAACGCTAGACACTGATACATTATGCCACGGATAAGTCTTACAGTACCTACCATAAATGTTCAGAACCTTCGTAATTTGTTGGGATGGTTCGTTGTTTTACAGATATTCATGAATGGAAATACTTACCCGAATTGCTTCGGTAGATTTGGCTCCTCAATTCGATGCTAAGCTGATTTGGTTCCCGAATACAAAATATGATCACCTTTGAAGGGGCCGTAATGAACGATGATCGTGCAATAAGTTTACGTGATGGAATAAAACGAACGTATCACACTCCATTGGTGGAGCTCCTTTTAGTGACATTGGTGGCGCTGGCTCTCTCAGATCCTTAGTCCAAAATCAATGATACTGAAAGGATGATTAGTTTATAGTTCAATCTGGCTATATATGGTAAATGCGACGTATTTACTAACAAAATATTCTTTATTAAGTCCACACAAATGTCCATTTTGGTCTGGACTTGTGTGTAGTCCTCTCTTCAATAGTATAAGCAATCGTTCTGCCGAACTCTTAATCCGCGCTCTTTTGAGACCGAGAAACCCAATATTATTGCACTTACCTGAGCATCCCACGACTTCACCATTTGCACGGGTAGGATGCGTTGGGTTTCCATATGATTCTCATCAAATTATTTTGGTAATTAACGAATCGTGTTGCTAGAACTCAGAGGAGAGTTAATGAGGGGTAAATTTCCCCATTGAAATGGAGAGTCATTTGTGATAAAGTGACAGCGTTTCAACGAGTTGTGAACGATTTTTGTGGGATGGGAAATCCAGATTATTCCTAGTAATTACTTGAACAATTATAAAAAAAGCGTGACATTTTTTCTGCCGGACGAAAAAATGGTTTTTCTTCATTTGGACAGTTAATTATTACAATATTTAAAAAAATAAAGGCTTTTCTGTTCCTAAGTTACGGAATCAACTAACAGCAGGCGTTGTAACATTCAAGGGCAGAAAGCTTTCCTTATTTTTTGTATAATTTGAAAAATTGGAATGATGCTCAAGCTTAAGACATATTTATGTCTCTATATTTAGGAGCTGATGAAACATTTTTACATGACAAAGAGGAAAATTGAAATAAAGACTTCAATTCTCCACTAAAATTATGACTAACGGTCATAGGGGATTCGTATTGATTTGTTTCTCTTCAGCCCATCACTTCGTGGTAAAATACCTAGCATTTTTTGTGGGATTTTGATGTAGGGAGCCGCTTGATATGTTTTTAGTGACAAAGCTAACTCATCCGTATTTCACGGCCTTTTCGAGTAGAAACAACAAACTAAAAAAATTCCTCGCACAATAAACTGCTATGCTTCATGCATCATTGCGTGGTCAAAGTGGTACCCACGTGCTACAACGCCTGTTGTTAGTAAATACCGTAATATCAAGTCTGTGCCCGACTTTAACCATAATTGTCTGCTCCCATCGAGCCGTGTAAATGGGTTTATATCAACAATCCCTGATACCTGTGTAATCTGCGTGGCCCAACCGCGATTGTGTTCGGAGCGTACCGTCATTTGATCTTCTCAATCCACCGTTCACCACGAACCCAATCAACTTCAATGGGAACAGACGGGCTTCCTCGGAACAGTTCCGTGACGAATACTTCTCCTAACCATGTTTAGTGGTAAAATTATCGTTTCACTATTGCAAATAGTATGTTGGTAATATGGTTATCAATCAAATTTATCCAAAAAAGGAACAATAATAGGGGCGAGTTAAGAGGGATATTTATTTGCTGGTTTTCGACATTTTTAGAAGAGTTGAAAATGGTTTTGATTTATAAAAAGGTACGGAAAGAGTTTATAATACAAGAAATAATAAATATGCGATCATATAGCTACATTACATGAATAGTTTTCATATAGGTATTCTTTATATATAGAAAGCCGAATAAAATATTATGGGCGAACTTCAGAAAGTTACTTACATCTGAATCTATAATAGTTAGGTCTATCTTTTGAGAAAGTTAAACTTTATACTGTTAGATCAATTCCGACAGTTTATTAGGTCATCATCAGTGACAAACAGCAATTTATTGATGATGACCCAACAGTCGAAATCGACTCGTAACTTTACTGCGAAGAGACAAGTCATTCATTAAATTCCGTTTTCTTCATTTAGATGAGTTTTCACAACTTCTTCGCTTTTTAACCGTCTAACTTGACCCTGAAGGGATGATTCAAAGTAATACTTAGTACTCACTCTCAAGTAGGACTTGCGTATTTTTGAATTATGTTTCAAAATCTTTGGTCCAATAGTTTGAGATAGTAGGTCCGTGAGGCGTAATGGGCGACGCGATGTATCCGGCGGTCGACCTTTTTTTCAAGTTTTTGAGAATTAGGAATAGATGGGGTCATAGATTAATTTTTCTCGGTAACGGATGTTTATTACTAAAAATCATCAAGTATAAAAAAATGTCTGCCAAGTTGGGTGGGGCACATAGCTCTCTTGTGTCCGTCTCATGAATGACAGATCATTGAAATTTTGATTAATCTTAAAATATGAAGCATTCAATCCCAGAAATTATGATTGAAATAAGATGGAAACTGTAGGTCATGCTTGCTAAAAAGTTTCGAGGTTTACGCAAGTGCA
The DNA here is from genome assembly GCA_030762985.1 of Adelphocoris suturalis. Taxonomy (NCBI): domain Eukaryota; kingdom Metazoa; phylum Arthropoda; class Insecta; order Hemiptera; family Miridae; genus Adelphocoris; species Adelphocoris suturalis. Next base: position 139,666,072 of record CM061040.1, read on the forward strand.
CCACTTACTAATGATAAATCGCAATGAAACTCATATATGAGGTATTATCATATATACATACCTCTCGGAGGAGTCCGTCGTCACCAGCAAGTCAAGTACCGGGGTCGGGCGTTTTCGATGTAAAGACATCATCATCAGGCCGTCGGAACATTACTGTTCCGACGGGCTGATGATAATAAATTTACATCGAACATTTTCCACCTAACCTTCAAATTCGAGCGAGATCGGACGGATAGGTCATGAGAATACGACGCTTGACGGATCGGTAGTCTAATTAGTACATTCCAAGAATATTCTATCAAAATCGAATCGGAAGTGTAGAAATTATCAAGGATTTTACGTTTGCGCATGCGCTATAGCTGCTAATAATAATATTGTATTGGAATTGATATGAGATAGTCTTTCCCTAACCACCCTCCAAATGTCAGCCAGTTCGGGCGACCAAACGTGAGAAATGAAGCTTGATAAAATTTACGTTTGCACATGCGTAGAGTAAATTATGATTTATGAGTAATGGAATAGGAGCATATCCACAGTCTAACCCGCAGTTCTCCTAAAAATCATCAAAACCGGATGGAAACAGTAAAAGTTATGCGTGTTACTAGAATTTGTGGACACACGGACAGACACACTAATACACAGATAGACACGAAACTATGGTAGGTGGTTCAGAATGGTCTAAAATGTAAAATGCGAATATTGGTTTTGGAAACAAATATATTTCCGTGGAAGGGAAAACAATGCTTCCGCTGTCTGTACATTGACTCGGAAAGCAAACTTGTGGGAACGTGAGTAACAAAATAGTTGCAGTCATGCAGCACGATCGTTTGAGCCAATTTTCAAAAATGATCTTACCATATTTATGTTGAATCGTCTTATGATTCGAGCAATTTTAGTGCAAAGAAATCGATAGCTACCAATTTTAAGCTAGTAAGAATTGTTCTAATATCCTGCAATTAAAAAACCATTTGATTCTTTTTTTGCAGTTCATTTAGATATTCAGCTAATATTAATGACATTTGAGTACTTTTTTTGGGGTAATTTTGTCCATAAATTTCTTGTTGTTGTATTATTTCTCTGTTAAAATTTTCATCCTTAAATATCTGGAGATTTTGAGATACCTTTGGATGAATAAGAGTTAAGAATTTATGTCGTTTTGTCTTTTATAGGCTAAGAATGACCTGATATGTTGGGTTTTACCAGTTCGGCTATGATGAAATAACCCGTGAGAATTGCAACCTCCAGGTGCTCCTGCGAGTCTATATATAGGTATTTAGGTGTGGGTGAGGTCAGAACGAGGAATTACACTCGATTCGAAGAAGCGACCAGTTTGTTGTGAACTAATATTGAAATCCCTCGCTTGATCTCATAGTGTAGCGAAGTGATGAATCAACCAAGTTACGCCAGAATGGATAATTATGATCTTCACATGGACATCCACTTCGAATCACCACTCAACATATTGTATAGTCATGAAGCCGAGTATTAGATTAACTCGCTGAATAAATTTTTATGGTTTTGTCGTTGTATTGTGAAGAAGAGAAAAATTAATTATTCTACAGTGATGACATTGTTACCCTTCTGGACCTAATAATGATTGCTATGCAGAGTTGGAATATCGTTAAAAAAAAAAAAAAAAAAAAAAAAAAAAAAAAAAAAATTATCCCTTACACAGTTTATTAACAAATAATATATGCTACTGATGACGAGCCAACCTTCTAAATCTTGCCACAATGTTACTCTTCAGAATATTGTGGAAATAGGGAAAATTTTTATTGACTTACATTTCCTTTTATTCAAAAAATGGGTTTCGAAGCATTGTGGCCAGCTTGCAGGGTAAACACATGTTATTTTACATTTTGCTTTATTCGGCGTTGAATTTAAAAAAAAAAAAGTTTCTATTTATGAATGTTTCTGCGAGAAGTGAGTTTATTATAGGTGCATCTTAATTTAATGTTTTTTTATGTGTATGGTTCAATACTAAAATAAAAACGATTTAAAAAAATTAGATCTGGTGCACAAGTACACGTGGAGTCTGTTGTGATATTGGGATCTGGATAGATCAGAAATATCAGAACGTAAAGATTTCGTAATATTGGAGTAATTGACAGTTGAGGGGGGATTCCGATGCCTGCAAATTAGTTGCATCTTAAATTTGAACACCGTAGGTCAATTAGGAAAAAAATTACCCTAAGAGGTCCCTCAGCTGATCAGAACCCATCCATACATTGTTTTGTTTTCTGAAGCGCCCAAAGGACCTCCATCTAAATCAATATATCGTAATTTTGTATCCGGCGTAATTTTGTAGGCGTTACGCAATGCCGTGGTTGTTTGCGAAAAAATGGCTTTGTCATGATATGTTGACCTATATACACTTCACCTACTCTATCTATAGCCGACAAGAGTTTTAACAAACTCCATGTTGTCAGCAGAGAATTCGGTTGGAATTAGCTATTTCAGCTGATAAAATCTTCGTAGTTTAAAAAGCAACTTTAACTATATTTCACCAGTTATGATTTGCCCATAACTGTGAGGTCACTCAAGGACCACTGAATAGTTGAATGTTCCATAATAATTTAAAAAAATAATATTGGTGAGTAATGCACGCATTGCAGGGACGTCCCTATGCATGGATTTAATAGGATTTCGGTGAAAATTAAAATAAGAAAAAAAAAAAATTACTTCTCGGACTCCCCCCCCCCCCCCACTTTAACTCCCTCCACCGACAGCAAACTGACGTATTTTCCAAAAGTAGGCAATGTTCATGATTGAATAAAAAAAAGATCACGCTAATTGGACGATAATAGTTAAAACATCATGATTTTTACTATTACCCCCTCCAATCACCTTCTGCAATAATGAAATTTGACACTCCTAATATACCTGAATTCCTAAGTGAACATAAAAAGAATCACGAAATCTTAAGATATTAGTTACAACATCATGATTTATTATTATTACCCCCTCCATATGACCCCTTTCATAATGAACTTTGAAATTCCTGATGTAGGATCCAAAATCGCCAAAATTCATAGTCGAACAAAACACGGCGCTCTGTACCTCGCCAAGGGGCAAGCCCCTGGACCCCCGGTTACCTCTATTTTACTACTTCGAATGAAATTATTGAAACTCATACCAAATGTGTTTTAGCTCACGCGTTTCACTTACACCTGTGAAACCCGCACATAAGAATGACTCAGGTTTTGCAGTGTATGTTATCACTACTATGTCAAGTTGTTTTATTAACATGGAATCATGTTTTAGCGATGGATCCCCCGCCGAAAAGTGAGACTATAAAGTGAGATGAAAGTAGCGGCAATAATTGTGATGATTTCCGCTTACAACCGAGTCGTTACTAGGGATATGATACTTCGTCGTTTTTCATCCCACAAAATTCGTTGACCATTCGTTCGAAAGCTCTCGATTTATCCAACCATACTATATTAACTACTAACGGTTTGATTTGTGAAGCGGTGGTTAAATCATTTTAATAGGTAATTTCTATACTTTACACTATAGGAAGCTGTAATTTCGTATGTAGCCTCTTTAGCCTCTTTCTATAATAAAGTGAATGTTTACTCGCGAGTTTCTATTAGGAGATCATCATCTCACAAGAGCTCAATCGTCGTGATCATTTCTATAATAAAGTGAATGTTTACTCGCGAGTTTCTATTAGGAGATCATCATCTCACAAGAGCTCAATCGTCGTGATCATTTCTATAATAAAGCGAGAGCGAGGAGCTATAACAAGATTCCATGTTTTTTACATTTTAGCAGTCAGGCTCAAAGTAATAACATCCGGGGGGGTCCAGGGGCAAAGCCCCCCTGGCGGGGTCAAGGGGCGGAGTTTATTTATCACCAGCGCCATATTCGAAACCTCCTCGGCATAAGCTTTTATTGAGCCCTCACGAAAAACGCACATTTAATCGGTTTAATCGGTCGAGATTTGTAGCTTGGGAAGCGCCTGACAGAATCGGGAATCATCCCCACCAAGGTGGGGGACCTTGACAGTAAATCCAAAATTGCCAAAGTTTGTTGCATTACCAACCAAAATTGGAATCGAACCAAATAAGAATCAAAAAAATTGGCTGAGAATTGTAGCCTGGGTGGCGTCGACAAAACTTGTCGAAAAAACCACGTTTTTTCGGCTTTCTTCTCCATTCCCCTTCTTCCGTCCCGGAATTCAAAATTTCCGAGATTTGCTACACAACTAGTTTAAAATTGATACCGAAAAAAGGTTGAGAATTGTGACCTGGGGAGAAAATGGAGATTCAGGGCACTGTCGGAGTCTTTTTTTTTTTTCATGTAAAGCAGCAGTGAACTCAGCAGATGAACAGGGTTTGGAGCAGGTGGTGTTGCTCGGCCACGTCACAACAACTGCTGTTTGAGAAAGTCAAGGTGAGCAATAGTGTGGGGGACTTTCTAGCTCTAGCCCCTAAAGGCAAGCAGGCACTGGCGGTGTAAGGATGGGATGCTGGTCGAAATAGAGACAATACCGAGCCCACCACCATTGACCCATGCATGGATGTAGGCACTTGGAACACCACGTGGTAAGCCTAGCCAAGAGAGCTCAGCAGAGCCAACTTCACAATCTAACTTAAGTAGCCTACTTGCAGTAAGCCTGCCAAAGACTAACCCATAGGTTAGCTTTGGCAGTGAGTTCGTGGAAAGGAGGCACAGCTTCTGCTGAGGCTTTGATGGAGTCTTGGTGACACGTGCTAACGCTCCTCCAAGGTCCACACAGCTTGCGGCTACAGAGGCTACACCCATGAAGTCGACCTCAAGGTACCGCCAGACCTCTTTTCATGGATCGGCTGGGAATCGGCGTCTGTCCTGAGGGAACCAATGAGATTGACCCACACTTAGAGGGATGGACCACTAAACCATGAGAGATGAAGATGGTTTGGGCACGGGTCAACTCTTTTGGGGTTCTTCCCGAAAGAAGAAACAGGTTGAGGTTGTCGAGCAGCTTGACATTTTTCGGGGCTTTATTCCAGCGTCGGGCAGAAATACCATCAGGTCCAACAGAGGAGTTTTTGTTTTGGCACATCTGTTCCTTGTCATGAAGCACCAGCGTTCACATAATGCTGCATAAGGAATCAAGGAATCCCTGGTGGAAGCTGAGAAGATATTCCCTCTTCCTGAGACAGTCCCTCTAATTAACGAAGCCTTGCCTATAAAACATAGCTTTAGAGGGACGTCCTAAAAAAGGAATAAATAGATATTATTTACTCTCTTTTTTCCTGCCAGAGTTTCAGGCCTTAGGAAGAGTGAACGGCATAACATAAAGCAATCAAACTGGTTTCTCTCGATTTTTTGAGGTGATATCTGTAAATGACACCCAAAAAGCATTACTGCTATCTTGTAAGTTTTCAAGATCTCGATTTTGTTAGTATTTCTTTCAACCCTTAAATAATACCTTTCCGGGTTGACCGATAATGACGCCGAGCTTCTAAAACCAACTAGACCTCATTTGTGATTTTTACACAAGGTTCATACACTTTGGTCCAGTAGTTTTGGAGAGAAGTTCCGGACGGCTGGCGTACGGCGGTGGCGTACGGACGGGTTTTGTTAAATTCAATTTTTGGATTCTACGCATCTTGAAACGTAAAACACCACATTTTGAGGGGGTTAAACAATGTCTTTTCTGGTCGATTGTAAAGGTTCATTATTTTTAATCCAGCGATTTTCGGTAAGGCGATGGTGTTTAAAAACCAGGAGAAAAAGTGGATTCCCTCACTATATTCAATTCTAATTTAAATTTCAAATCCGCATCATATGAAATGCCTACTTACCTTCCAATCATAAAAGTGGTTCTGATTATTTATAGGTACTCCATAGGATGTAATCCGCACATGAGGACTGGTCATAACGATTTATCCTCTCCTCACAACATACCTACCAGAGCAGCTGGATGGCATAATCCGAACTTAATTGCATTAGTTTTATCGCACACCATCTGAGCGATTGTATCCAGCCTAGTCTTTCACGTTCACAGTGCTCGAGAATGAGATCATGAAATCGGATAATGTATAGCTAAAAATGAAGCAACAGGAACATAAAATTCCCCGTTTGTTTAAAAAATGGTGAAAAAGCCAATATTTTGTCGTATTCATATATCAGGTCGTAAACCGCCAAGTAAGTGTAGCTAGGCTTAAGCCGGGAACTAAAGACACCGCATTAAAATCCGCGAGCGAGAAATCTCCCACCTAAATCGTAACAGAGTGTCGCTATTGAATTAAGTGAAACGGGTTTAAAGTGGAAGGTGCAAATTTAGGACGAAGGCCCGTAGCTGTTATGACAGTAAGGAACAGGTGTAAATGCCGAGTCGGATTAAACGTTTTTGCGCGCGTTCGGAACGAGAGCGTAAGTTATAGGGCGGGGTTAGAAGGAGGATTTTTAGCAGTGAAGTCAACTCGGCGGCTGCAGAAACAGTAACAACTGGGATATATGGCCGGTTCGGGGGAGGTTTTGAACGCGTCGGTTTATTTTATAATGACGGCAATGCCGAAGGAAAGAAAATGAACTAAAAAGGTGGGAGCCTCCACGCATTTCATTCGAGACGGTAATGTGATATTGAGCAATAAGAACAAATATGTTGTGAAGCTAAAATGCGATTTGAAAAGAACTTTTACGAATTTACGATTTTCTTACTGTGCGATCATCGAGCGTTGAGCTGGGATCTTGTAGATATTTTACGGAACATGGAGAGAATGTGAATCACACTTAAACTGTTTGAAAACGCTTTTAAAATCTCTTCTGATATAGTGCTGTTGATACAAACTATTGATATGGTAATTCTGTAATGCAATTTTCATTTCACGAAATTCATTTTAGAATATACCAACAGTCTATAAGTAATTATAGAAGTTATAGAATAATTTATACATCCATATTCATCTTTCAATTTACTGGGGGTATTAAATGGGCTCCCAACCCCCTCTCGCCCTCCAGCCCATGGTTCGGGTGGGATTAGAAAATTTTGAAAATCACTTATGCTTCCTTTAGGAAAAATTCAAGAAGATCTTACCACTCGTTAACTCCTCCCATTCAGCCGTTTGGCCCTGAAATTGCGGCCTGTAGCGCGGAACACCCACGCACGCACGCATTCACGGGCTCGCGCGCATTGGTAAATTAATGCTAGCCGAGTAATAGCAAAGACTCACTTCATTCTTCAAATATATTTATTCATTATCTATCTAATTAGACACAGTGTAACTTCTATTTTCTCAACTTCCTGCTCTACACTATTAATGGCTAATTAATTTTTCAATTCGAGTTCATTGCACTTTGGGGGCGCCTCTGAGTTTCAACATAATGGTGACATGGTATTCTTCTTCTGTAATGTAAAATTTTAATTATCGTAGTTTGGGGTAAGGTCCCTTAGTCGTGAAGTCCCCGTGCAATGGTTTACTGCGCTACCGTGCAAGTTATGACTACGTCCAGGCAAGTGAACTGCGTGTAGATTTTCAACAACTTCGACCTCAGATATGGATAAAGGACACTTGAAAACGCCTCGGATCAAAAGACTGTTTACTTTAGCCAATAAGCGGAAGGAAGATCACGGGTGACGTAGTAGTGCGAGCCCTTAATTAGCTTAATTTCAAGAGCAATTTACATGGTTAGATACCCACTATATAGCACCTTACTGGAATCTTTTTATTGAGCATTCTTGAAAATCTTTTTATTGGGCAAAAAATAACCATGAAAGTTCCATCATATAATTCTTAACCACTTTTCTCCATAGCTTATGAGCTGTGGAACACAAATCATGAAAAATATTTTGTTTTAATTTAATCCTCATGAGACTAAATCGTCTCAGAACTTGCTTAACAATTTCAGTCTTTTTGTACAGTCCACTGTACATGAATTTCTCACTTTGTTTTCCATAACCAGAACCGTTTTAGGGCCATAATTTGTGTTCAACAGCAACTACAACCCCCTAACAACGACGGTAGCGTGACTAAGTTCAACATAATATAAACTAAAGCCTTTTTCGCTGATTCATTCCGTCCTCCACCCGCCCGTAATGGAAGATACAGATAAGCACCACAATTTTTGGTTTTATATGCAATATAAATACGACCCATCAGCTCTTTTATGCTTGGTATTGATTGCAGAAGTCCTTTAGTTACTATAAAAGCAAAAATCGAGTTGGTTATTTGCGAAATGAAGTTGTGCCAAGTGTTCAAACGTAGTGTACAGTAGGTTGTACAATAGCACCAGAGCGATGTGGATCGCGTGATGTTCTGAATCCAAAAATATGAGAAGACCGTCGAAACTTCGGCGGGGAAAATGCCGATTTCGGCAACTAGACATTATTGGGAATGATTACGGGTGTAGATTTTGTCAAGCAGCACCCCTGTGGATGTTGGAGAACGTTGGTTGGAAACAATTTTGGCACGATAATACCAAGAAACGACATCATAGGAGAGCTGTTTACGATGAATAAGCCGTTCATCAAATAAATTCGCGATTTTCATGTACCTACCTAGGTACTACCAGCCAGTTTTTGGTGCTGTTTATAATTTGCCGCATGCATGTGAAGCCATAAATTTTACTTTTGCTAATTTACTGAAATAATTTTGTGATACAATGTGTTTTTGTGATTTCCAAGTACAAAAGAGTCTTTACTTTACTCGCCCTGTCTTATTTCTTGATCAAGGGTATTATTTTTAGTTTTATAGTTTCATTGTTCAATACAATTGTTCAATAAATATGTTCGAATTTGAAACTGCTGTGAATTTTTGTTTGAATCCAGGTTGGGTAGCTAGCATCGCTTGAGTCTCATTGTGCAGTACACTGTACATTCGAAATTGTGCACAGCACCGCTTGAGTCTCATTGTGCACTATACTGTACATGGTACATCTTTTGAACCGATGGTACTAGGGTCATGAAATTTTTACCAGAGCTTACTTAGACCAATAGTAGATCGCGTGCAAAATTTGAAAATTTTCTGTTCACTACAAATAATTCGGGACTGAAAGGGTTAAATTGCGAAGAAAAAACAAAATGCTGATTCTTATTCTACAGCTCATTAACTATGGGGATCCATTGGGAATTTTCAGTCATCGTAACAATCATCTAAACCTCAAAAAAAAAAAAAAAAAAAAAGAAAAAAAGTCCAGTCATGCAGCATGATCCCATGAGCGAATTTTTGAAGAAATCTTCGATTATTTCGATTTTTGACTGATTTTTCAACTTTGAAAATTTTGAAAACTTGATACATATTCTTATAGGAAGTTTTACGCTGATTCCGAATATACCACATGTTAGTATGCTGAAAAAATTATTTCGCCCAACAAATCGCAAAAAAAAAACAGGCTATTTTGAAATTTTTGACTACATTTTTGAAAATTTCAACCCGAAGATGTAATCCGATCATGCTGGCCAACGAACTTGAACTTTCGTTTTGTGCCCTTAACATTTTAAAATTTGTTTGAAGTTTCTAGTACAATTCTTCGGACAGTTATCGTCTGGAATGACACATACATACATACATACATACATTAAAAAATGCGTTAAGCTTCAGAATATGATTCAGAATAGCCAGAAACGGATTTCTGCATAACATTTTTTCAAAAATTCACATTCTACAAATTTTGAAGCGAGAGCAATAGCTTAATTTTCTTCAAAAATTCGCTAATAATTTCCTTCGAAAATTCGCTAAAACTCGTAAAAACGGAAAAATTTTAAATATTTCGGAAAAGTCAGCATTGATTACAAAAAACGTTTCTAATTTTTTGATTCAGTTACCCAAGTAACATGAACGTTAATTGTTTATATAATCTAAATTTTTTTAATATAAACCCATGTTCCTATGCAAGGTTCCAACAGTTGAACATACCTACTGCGCAAATAGCAATTGATCATCCACCTCGTGCCTATTTCGTTCATCACGTCAACATAATCCCCAGAGAACAAGGCGGAGAGGTTGAATACGTTTGTCGTAGCCTGATTAAACTCAAGCCCACTAAGATCTCCCTTAACTGAAATTCAGATATGTACCTAACTTGATTTTCAAAAAAATTTGAAATACGGCACCATACTCCTTCATTATTTAGGGCGACGTATGAGGACGTGGAGAGCAAATTTTGGGTAGGTACTGCAGATGAAGTTATAAATTGAGAGATTTCCAATCAGATGTGAATGATTTTCGAGAGCAGTGAGAAAGATCTTTAGCGACGGACTAGTTGTAAGTGAAAATCATTGATTTTTTTCATACTTCTGTTAAATTGTTTTATATCACATTTCAGGAACGAATTAAATGAGTATCTGAAATGTCAATTAGGTGAGGGGGAGGAGGGACTTCGGAGTCGATAATGTATTTACAAAAATGTGTCAGATATTATCCAAAAATACTATTCTTCATAAATGTGGAAATTATTTCTCAGGTAACCTCAGAGTGCAGCTGAGGTTTGTCATAACCTCACACACGTGGTAGTTAGGTACATATATGAGTCAATAAGATCCCTTATCGGTAAACGACGAGACTCCAATGTCACGGATGCTCGAAAAAATTGAAGTTCACGGCCAGCCCCCATCCCATCCTCTTTTTTCGTTCCCCGCAGAGTAAGCGATACCCCCCTGTTTGATCTTCCTCAAGAACTGTGTACACACCCAGGTGGTCGGCATGGCTTTCGCCCCGTCAAAAGAACCAAAGAAGAAGCAAACACCTCATAACGAATTCAGGACATGACCAAACCGAAAGTAAATGGACTTTGAACTCTCCCCAAGTGCCCCGTGATATATGTACACTCCTGAAGAAGGCAATAGCCTGGGATATATATACTTCTGGTCGGTTCGTCCAGACCGCGCTTCCTGATTATTCCCTAGGGAAGCATTCCTGACTTTGTTTCAATTTATCAAAGCGATTTTTTTTTTTTTTTTTTTTTCCTTCATCACGAGACGGTTTAAACGGACTAGGCCTAATTCCAGGCATTCCAAGACTGAGAGGGGGAGGAAATGTGAAGAAATATATTTATTAAGATGAGTAAAGGGTTTTCTGGGCAGTCATCATTAGATTGATAATCCATTCATCGCTAACAAAAACGCTGCAAAATTTTACACAATGGTTTATTATTTCTGTTTTAGATAGCACTTCAACGCAGGACATTGGTATAAAAGGGTCACCACCTTTCCAGTTCCAAGACCCCACGATTTTTCGCTTCACAGTAAATGTTGAGAAAAAGGTCGATAGGTAAGGAAAGAGTATAGGTTCAGAGGCCGCTCTACTGATCAATGCGCCTCCATACCTCGTAATTTTTTCTGAGGAGTTCCAAAGGAGCTCCATCTAAATAACAGCACCGTGAGTGGATTTGGAAAGAAATTAGCTCCAGAGGTTCCGAAGCAGATCTGAGTCCCACCATACTTTGCAATTTTATTCTAGATATCCAAACAAGAGCTACATTTCAGGTTTCACTATCATAAGCCGATTAGATACGATTTAGGCTCAGAGGCCCCACTGTTGATTAGTGTGCACTGATACTAAATTCTTGATAGTAAAAATGAGGTCCATTTCAAATTGCAGATCCGTAGATTGACATCAATATGCTTGCGTGGATATGGGCAACTGCAGAGGGGAAATGAATGCAGTTAATTAATCTTCATTTTACCAGTCCCCCTGTTCCCAGAATAACGATATTTATGCAAGTAGGTACCTAGGGCGTAAAAATAGGACTAGGGTGTGAAAAAATTATGCTTGAAGTAATTTACGTTTGCGCATGCTCAGAATCAAGTAATTATTTGAATAGTATGAAAAAAGTACCATTTACAGCTTAACCCACATATTGCCTGGAAATTTCATCCAAATCGGATGAAAACTATTGAATAAAGGCTCGTTAAAAGGAATACGCATTCGCACATGCGCAGTAGTTACTAATGATAGGATAATGTTGAAATCGCTAGAACATGCTCATACTAATCTTTTTCACCAATCCTCCCAATTTTAGCGAGATCGGACGACGGGGGTGTGAGAAAATAATGCTTGATGGAATTTACGTTTGCGCATGCGCTGTGTCAAGTATTGATTTGGGTTCATCAAAACTGATAGAGAACCATCTACAAGCTAACCCACACATCCCATGAACATTTCATAGAAATCGGTTGAATATTGTTGAAATTAAGCTTGTTACAAGTATTTGAGGATACACACACATGCACACACACACACAAGATATTGAGAAAAATCTGGAACTTTCTGCATGAGTTTCTTTCTCCTGACAATTCGCTGAATGGACCTTGCTGTCACTTGTGTCAAGACTCAGACTGAACAAACTAATGCGGCGTAGTTTCTCAATAACATGATTAATTCATATGGGGCAATACATTATAAAAAAACAATCTGGGGTCGCTAAGAGACCCTACCTACCTAGTATTGCACGTTCAATTTTTCACATGTGGGGAGGACCCTCAATCGTCCCCCTCAATATGTACATTCATTTCAATAATTCCTAAAATAGTAATAATCATTCAAACCACTCATATTGATGTATGGATCGGTTAAAACAAGCATTACAATGAGCCAAACACGTAAAAAAAAAAAAGTTTTAATACCGTTAATTTGTTTACTTGTTATTAGAAAGGTTAAATAGGTACGCATAATTGAAATATCAGAGGAGTAGGTTGCAAACAAATTTTCAAAGTTCTCAAGAAGCGATCGAGCGATCTCCTCGGCACACAGTGGGCCAGGAACCGATTCCAGGTGGAAAAAAATTATTTTATGAGCTATTCTTGTTAGACATTTTGCGCTGATCCCGAATACACGTCATGTCTCTATACCTAAAATAGCTTCTTCGACCCAAAAAATCGATTTTTGACCATTTTTTTCGCTTTTTGACCTTTGGAACTGAACTAAACATGAGGCATGTGAATGGAAAAGGTTCTAAAAGCCAATATATTTTTTTTCCAGGAACAACAAAAAACTGTATATTTTCTCAACAATTAATTTGTATTAAACCAAAAGTTAATAGTACAGACCAAAAAGTCATTCGAATTGTCACTATGAAAAAATTAAGTCGAAAATTCGGCTGGGAATATGAGTATCATGGAAAACGCTGAATGTCCATATACTGAAAAAATGGACAAGGGTCTAAGTGCCAGCTGGAGTTTATTAAAAAGGGTCTAAGTGCCAGGTGGAGTTTCCTAAAAAGGGTCTAAGTGAAACGCACTTAGACTCCTCCACCCGCAGTTTCAATTATCTGTTGGCACAATCCAGCATGCCAAATATTTCATGTAGGTTTTATCTTTCAAATGAAAGTTTTTCCAGAACCTTTTACCCTAAAATAGGCGTTGGTTTCAGTTTCTGAAAGGATCAGTGAAAAATATAACAGAAACCAAGATAGGTATTAGGTATTTGAAATAAACAATTTTATTTCAATGAATTTTTTTTTTAATTTGTAGGCCAACCATTCCAAGAAAATATTAATATTAAAACCAACCACCATAAAAAATGACCATATAAAATTGATATAAAAGCTGTGGAAGATAAAAATGCAACATTCTAATATGAAAAAAGTTGGAAATGTTCCTTTCTGTATTCCTTCTTTTTTTGCGTCAGTGTCTCTGTTGATTTTTTTCTCTTCACCAGAAGATGCTGTGTAGGCCTCCCCTTTAACCCTCTTTTCTCGAGCGATTTTTTGCAAAGCAGCTTTACTTGGGGCTTTTCCTGAACCATCCATCACTACAATTGACTTAAAAAGCCCAAAGAATACAAGTTTTTCTAATTTAAAAAAAAAAGAAAAAAAAAAAAAAAAAAAAAAAAAAAAAAAAACTCGGCGCCCCGCGCCTCGCCAGGGGGCAAGCCCCCTGGACCCCCGGTTACCTCTATTTACATACTTCGGACGAAATTATTGAAACACAGAATGTGTTTGCGTTGTCGCGCAACCAAGTGACAACCAAACAAGCGTCATTGTTTACTATTCATTTATAACATCAATTTATATAGTTATAGTATGAAACTACGAAAAAAAATACGAAATAAATTCGTGATAAATCAAGAGCGATTTATCAAGTAAATGTCCTAAAGAGGCTACATACGAAATTACAGCTTCCTAGAGTGTAAAGTATAGAAATTAGCTTTAAAAGCCACTCATCTGATCCGGACCCTGGACATCGTCAAGTAAATGTCCTAAAGAGGCTACATACGAAATTACAGCTTCCTAGAATGTAAAGCATAGAAATTAGCTTTAAGAGCCACACATCTGATCCGGACCCTGAGCATCGTCAAGTAAATGTCCTAAAGAGGCTACATACGAAATTACAGCTTCCTAGAGTGTAAAGCATAGAAATTAGCTTTAAGAGCCACACATCTGATCCGGACCCTGAGCATCGTCAAGTAAATGTCCTAAAGATGCTACAAACGAAATTACAGCTTCCTAGAGTGTAAAGTATAGAAATTACCTATTCAAATTATTTAACCTCCGCTTCACAAATCAAACCGTTTTCGTAATACTCAGATCACCTGCTATGAATCAAATCATCGAAACACAAGCTCAATGAAATCATCAGAAATTAACAAGCGGTTGCAATCATGTTCACAATATCAATTATTGAGAATGATCACCTGTGTGTTAACAATTATTTATATAACCATGCTCATAACTCAGTTTGTTGGACACGCACTTCGCAGTAGTTAACATAATATTGTTGGATAAATCGAGAGCTTTCGAACGAATGGTCAACGAATTTTGTGGGATGAAAAACGACGAAGTACCATATCCCTAGCAACAACTCGGTTGTACGTGAAAATCATCCGTCACACATTTCGTTACCATCCCGCGTTCCATTTTCGGCTAGTTAGTCCATGGCTAAAACACATTCTGTTTTAAAAAAATCACTTCCCACGTAGCAAAAACTGCAGACGCACCAGCACATCAAATGTGTTGTTTACAGTTTCATGACTGCCGAGTGGCGATTCCCTGTGTGGCATTTACAACACGGAGCTGGCATTTAGACCCTTACCTAGGTTACGGCCACGGGCGCATCGATCTCAGCGCCATCTTTACTAGCTTCCAGCAACTAAACTACTGTAGGTAGCAGGGGCGGATCCAGAAATTTTTTCCGGAGGGGGTCACAGGGTAGAACAATATAAAAAAAAACCAGTCATGCAGCATGACCCCATGAGCGAATTTTTGAAGAATATTACCGATTTTTACAACCAGCGAACGGCATTATTTCAATTTTTGACTGATTTTTTCAACTTTGAAATTTCTGAGAACTTGATACATATTCTTATAGGAATTTTTACGCTGATTCCGAATATACCACATGTTAGTATGCTGAAAAAATTATTTTGCACGACAAATCACAAAAAACAGGCTATTTTGAAATTTTTGACATTTTTGAAAATTTCAACCCGAAGATGTAATCCGATCAAGCTGGCCAACGAACTTGAACTTTCGTTTTGTGCCCTTAACATTTTAAAATTTGTTTGAAGTTTCTAGCACAATTCTACGGACAGTTATCGTCTGGAATGACACATACATACATACATATATACATACATAAAAAAATGCGTTAAACTTCAGAATATGATTCAGAATAGCCTGAAACGGATTTCTGCATAAGTTTTTTTCAAAAATTCACATTCTACAAATTTTGAGGCCAGAGCAATGGCTTAATTTTCTTCAAAAATTCGCTAAAACAACAAAAAATAACAAACTAACCAAACGAACAATACAAACCGAGTTTTCTTACGGACTGACAAAGCCAGAATAACCTTATGCCTAAATTCGTCCAATTTGTCTACTTAAAAACTAATTGTAATTATTTATAAAATTCATTGTTTATGTAAAAAATATTTTTTAATATTTATTAATTATTTAGCTGATAAATGTATTTATTTTCAATTTTCTTCTAAAAAAGTGTCCTAATGTGTTTTCAAACAAAGTGGCGCCTTTTATGGCAGCGTAGCTAACTTCAGAGTTTGCAAATCAAAACATTGAAACCACAACAATCGATTGTTGATCTCAGTGAATTCAGGATCGTTTTTACTGAATTTGGCAGGAAAGTAAACGAGAACGGGAGTTGAACTTCTGAGTTAGAATTTCCTTTTGCATTCACGTTTTTCATTATATGCTGAATTCTTAATCGATTCAGAAAACAACACTTGTTTTATTTCAGATCAAAATAAATGTGAAAACTGAATAGCCTTCAATATTAACGAGGCCAGAGCTCGATGAGCAAGGAGGTGGGCTCTTAACATCTCTAGCATAAGCGTGACCTGTCGTAACTTCTGCTGTACTGAGAACAGCATAAATTAGGTTGAACAGATCGGTTAGGCTACTCTCTTCCATGATGACCCCACAGCGCCCATAAACGACAACAAATGGCAGAAGCTGGGCTTGCATTGTTACACGTTCATCGCGACATCGAATTAGACATCGATGCGATAATCAACAGATTTGCGAAACAAAATAGAAAATTAGACTTTGTGTTATAAATGATCGTCCCAGTTAGAACTTTTACAAATGTAAACAATCACAAGTGTTGCTACAAACCAAATACATAAAAAAATCAGTATTCTATAAAAAGATCAGTCGTTACTATTGTTATATTTTGTTTCCAATGTTTTTAGTTAGCACTATGGTAAGTTAACTTTGGTCGTTTGGTTTGTTTCTGGTTTTTGATTTTACAAAAATTGGGTTCGTTTTGGTCGTTTGATTTTTTTTTTCTTTTGTTATTGGGTTTGTCAACAATTTGTTGTCGTTAAGCTCTGCTTTTTGAAATGCAGGCTTTGATTCTGGGGGGGGTCATGACCCCTGTGACCCCCCCCTTGGATCCGCGCCTGGTAGGTAGGCACCAAAGACATTGTAATAGTAAACTAGACCCACTCGTAGCGCTAGTGTCGCGTTGCAAATTGAACGGTCTGTAGTCGGCCATATTGGGGGCAACATCGTTTATTCATGTGCAATGAAGATTGTATTATTATAGTTTATCTACTCATGAAATTTCTTTGATAATGCACAATGGTTAAAGTGTGTGCGGCATTTAACTGCATAAATCGCAAAACTGAGGACTGCACACTCTCATTTCACAAGTAAGTATAGATTTTCACGATTTCCTAAAGATTAATTTGATCTGTTGTAGGCCTCTTGATGTGGTAACGCAGTACCTATTGTAGTTGGTCATAATTTTCTTTTCACTAACTTATCTATGCATGAGCTACAAAGTTTCAAATTAATCTAAACGTTGTTTTGTTTTTTCCACAGATTTCCTTTAAACAAGAAATTGAGAGATGAAATTGTTTTTTGTATTGACATTGTATTGTACTATTGTATTGACAGAATTGTATGAAATTGTATATAAAATGAAAATAATATAATAACATAGAAAGTGCCATGATGTAGGTAGTTATTCATTTACTTATTCAATTGTTCAGCTCCTCTGATCATACTCCTTGCCCCATCTAGGTGAACCCATGGTGTTTGTAAAACTGTGTCTTATGTACAAGATATTGTCTCAATATTGAAATGCAGAGCGATTCTTCTGTTACTTTGGAAGAATGGTTCTGAGATAATTGCTTTTGAATAATGGAAGGATCTTTCACTTTAAAATACTTAACTAACTTATGCCCTAACTATTATAAGTACGGTATGAAAAGTACAATATCGCCACTACGCAAAACTACATGAAATCATATTGGGAAGTAATGCATGCATTACAAGGACGTCCCTATGAACGGATTTTATATATATTTGGTGAGAGTTAAAATAAGAGGAAAAATATATATATATCATGACTTCACAAACCCCCCCCCCCCCCACCACAAATAACTCCCTCCACTGACAGCAAATTCAAATAATAAAACTTCCAGTATGAAATTTGAAGCTCCCGACATATTTTTATAACCTAGACCGAATTCATAATCGAATTTAAAAAATGATCTCGAAAATCTGACTTGAAAATATCATGATTTATTACTATTGCCTCCTTCAATCTTCCTCGTCCATAATGAAATTTGAAACTTTTAATACACCTTCCAAAACTAGACAAAATTCTTAGTTGAACAAAAAAGAATCACAAACATCTGACGATATTAGTTGAAACATCATGATATTTTACTGTTACCCCCTCCATTCACCCTTTTTCATAATCAAATTTGAAATTCCTGTTATAAGATCTGTAGTGGATTTGTTGTTTGGTTATGCGGATTCACCCCTTCGGGTGAATTTACATATACTTGTCTGGGAGTTGGTACTCCCAGTGGACAGTTTTAGCTTGATGTTTGGTGGCCCTTAAAAGGGCCGTCGAAGTGTGTGTGGTGTGAAATTCACCACAAGATCCAAACCTAGACCAAATTCATAGTTGAACAAAAAAAGAATCACGAAAATCGGACGAGAATTGTGGCCTTATTAAGTTTGTAAATCGTCATATTTGGTTAGATATTCCAAAGACAAGCAGCTCCCACAGTTTGTCTCTGTTGAAAATGTTGCATAAAATTTATTCACAAACTGTGTTGTCATCATAATAATTGACGTTAAATTGTTTTCGTTCGAAAAAAAAAAAAAGTTTTAGCGAAAGAAATTCTGCATCGAACGAGACCACTGCAACTATTTTCCTCGATTTTTGGCGATTTTTCAAAGCTTTCTTAACTCACCACTCACTTACTGAGGACTTCCACGGAAGTGCGTAGTAAGTGGGAGGTTACAATAACTTTGAAAAATCTCCGAAAAACGAGAAAAAGAGTTGAAGAGCTGGCGGTGGTTTCATTCGATGCAGAATTTCCTCCTCTACAACTTTTCTCTCGTACGAAAAAAATTTGGTCAGTTCCAAAGGTCAAAAAGTGAGAAAAATTTTCGTGAGCAATTTTCCGTGACGTTTTTTTTGTTTATGTGCCAAAGCAAAGACATAAACGCTTGCATACGAGTCTGCAACGCATTGGGACATTTTCATGTGTTTACCTATTGCTTTTTACCTCACTGTAGGATTTTATAAACTTTTAAGGATTTTACAAACATGTAAAGAGTTTATTCATTTTATGTCTTTAGTTGCAGACTCGTATGTGTTACAGACTCGTCTATTAAAATGATTACCTATTAAAATGATTTAACCACCTCTTCACAAATCAAACCGTTCTCGCAATATTCGTATCACATGCTATGAATCAAATCATCGAAACACCAGCTCAACGAAATCATCAGAAATTAATAAGCGGTTGCAATCATGTTCACAATATCAATAATTGAGGATGATCACCTGTGTGTAAACAATTATTCATATAACCATGCTCATAACTCAGCTTGTTGGCCAAGCACTTCGCAGTAGTTAACATAATATGGTTGGATAAATCAAGAGCTTTCGAACGAATGGTCAACGAATTTTGTGGGATGAAAAACGACGAAGTACCATTTCCCTAGCAACGACTCGGTTGTAAGCGGAAATCATCAGAATCATTGAGCATATTTCGTTACGTAACGTAACGTGACATAACGAAAATTTGGTTGTGTGCCATAGCAAAGACATGAAATGTCAAATTGTCAAAAAACGATTTCTTGGGTCGAAGAAGCTATTTTAGGTAGAGAGAGGTATGGTCGGAATCATCACAAAATTTCCTAAAATAATAAATAATTGTTCCACCTAGAATCGATTTCTTGCCAACTGTACGCCTTTTTTATGACAGAAGTACTAGGGTGAATGCAAAAAAGGGCCTAAGTGATGATTTGGGAAAAATAATTTTGATTTTTTTGCGAACCATTAAGTCTACTAAGCACATCTATAAGCAAATTAATCGGTCGAGCTCGGTTGCGGTTTTTTTCTGTAAGGTGGAATGGGGAATTTTCATGGTTATTTTTTATTTACTCAATCAAAAGATCAGAGCAAGTGATTTACAAAAAGGTACTATATGATTGGTATCTGACTGGTAATACGGCTCATGAAATTAGTTTGCGCGATGACGACATGGCCCCCGTCCGCCGGGGGGGAACCCATAGCTCCCTTGCACAACTACGTCACTAGTGATCTTTCTAACCGTTTATTGGCCAAATTAAATGGCATTTTGAGCTGAAAATCGGTGCTAGCTGGTTTCCAAGTGCGTTGAATCCGAATCCGAGGTCAAAGATGTCAAATTTCTACGCATGAAAGTTTCCCATTGATAAAACGGTGCATGATAAGAGTTTGAAGCACCATAACTCCCTCTTTTTTCGAAAAATGTTTTGTTTTTGGTGTTCAATTGGTGCAGAATTGAATTATCTTCAATTTTTATTCTATAGGAAATTTGATTATTTACGTTTTGCCCTTCAAATTTGCTAATATAGGTACTTTTCTGTTATTGGAAACTATGAAATTCCGTATTAAACATATTTTTCTTACCTTCCTCAATTTTCAGCGTTGATTTCACTGTAATACTTTTTTTTCCTCGTGTCTAATCACCTATTTCAAATAAGAACTCCTGTTTTCTGGAATCTGTACAAAAATGTTCTAGACAAATAACCAATCACTCAAATTTTCAATTGTACAAACAAGGGCGTGATTCGCCCAACATAAAAAATTTCTAGTTTTTGAGGATATCGTGTTGCCAAGAGTGATACGCTATTTCGGGGTATGTTTCCCTCCGAACCACGAAGTGACGCACTTATAATGAAATTCGCAATACCCACTTGCGGAAACACCGCAAAACGACCATACGTGCACAATTCTCTATCAATTCCCTTACAGAGTTAACCTCAAAAAAATTATGTTGAGTCTTTCCAGATTGGTATTGCGAATATCAACAATTGAAAATCGCTAGGTAAGTGATTCAGCGTGAAAAAGTACCTCAAAATGATTATTACAATGAGGCATTGTAGAATATTCCCAATATAGAGAGCAAATCCAGAAGATCTCCACAAACCATATTTTTCGCATTTTGCGCGTTACCGCGCCTTCTTTTGCTCCGAAACTGAATTTTTCTTTTAAAATAACGATGACAGTAATCATCCTGCATGGTTTGCGCATGTGAACTTGCGCTGAAATATCATACCTATTCGGATCTACTCTGAAGTGTAAAGATCTACTTTAAGTGGGGTCTTTGTTTGCTGAAAGTTTTCTCACAGTTTCCAATATAAACCCTCTATATACTTGACACTCCGAATGGGTATCTAAAATTAAGTTGACTAGTTACTTATAGCCTAGATGACATTTCCCAGTACACCACCTACCTTCATTACACTCACCTTTTCGTTATTCTTTCGAGTAATTGGCCTGGCCCTATTTGGAGCAACTTAGGAGTTGAAGTAAGCAAGTTGAAATGGAAGTTGGTCGTACATAGGTACCAAACTCCCAAAAGCGGAAGTAATATTCAATTCTTCCGAAAGAACTAATTCAATAAACATAATTCAAAAGAGTACAACAATAATTGTGCTCAAATCTTTCATGGAAATTTCAAAGATCCAGCAATTTGGAAAAAAAAACCTATGGCTTACGGATGTTTGCTATTGGCCGATTTTCAAAATATCTACCTTCAAACGTAATAGAAAATTTTTGAAATTATTCTCTACAATTTGATTTCCTATGTCGATTAAGAAGGTCAAAATCATAAATAATCAACTTAAATATAAGTTTCACAACCTTTTAGGCGGTCTGTCAGGTTCGACCATGGAACACAGATTAATTTATTATGAAAACTTTCTATTCTGTCTTCCGTTGGTACGACACTCAATTATTATGTCCATATGTTAAACATCAAGTGGTGAGGAGAGAAACCGTTAGTGAGTGGACACCCTCAAAACGCAAAAATTGTTTAAATACATTTGCATATAGACGTTACCACAAATTAAATATCATAATGTAAAGGGTTCGTCACATAAATCTGTCCAAACTTTGAAATAAAGAACGCGCGTAAATCATAATTAGAGTTATTCCCGCCGGAACACATACGGGCGCGGAACGGATGAGACGTGAATGCGATGTGATTGTTGGTAGCTACTTCGCACGGGAAGGGTGTTCAATTCGACGCGCTCTCAAGGGGTTTGGGATGAGAACGAGGGGTAGCAGCGTTACCCCAGTAAATATCCTCGGAAGTGTCGGAAATGAGGCTGGAAAATAATTATTCGTGAGGCTTTTGATATATACCCAAGTCGTGCTCATAATCGAGGGAAGAACTGTCAATAATTTTGAGGTGTAATAGTTTCGTTGACGAAGTTTGTTAGTTAATTATATAGTGATTTTGACCAAATGAATGGTAATTTTAAATTGTATCAAGACCCCCGTCAACATTAATATTAACGGATGTTTGCAGAATAATCGGCTTGCAAATTAAAATTAAGCATTACATTTTCTGTAAAGACTACTCCAAGTTTTGAGACGAGACAAACAGGACTTTCTTGGACTGACAGCTTTACCTATACCACTAGTTTTCAGTGTAACATACTATTCGTTAAAATCTTCCGGAGAATCATTCCAGTCAAGGCCAAGATGATCAGTAGGTGGGGAAAAATTAAAAATTAGATTTCAGGGGAATAATGTTCTTGGGGGTTCCAGACCGTGGTTTTCTTATTGGTGGGTTGAAGTTTGAACGTATAGTTAACCAGAGAGGGTTCTCCCATGTAATATTAGGTAAACCTGTACTTACTACTTTGGATGCTGAAGAGATTTTTTACGAAAACGTTCATTTTAACTTTTTTTACCTACTTCGTATGGAAGGTACCCTTGAAAATCGCTATATTATATCTAGTGAAACTCTACATCCATGCCTTGCTATTACATACTTTGCCTTCCTACTGTTATTTATGGATGTTACCCGATCATGGTACTAGCCATTGAAAAGAATTAGTAAGGATGAATAATATGAATATGTACTGGGTCGTTTGTGGTGGAACGCAAGTGTTTTAATCAACGGAGTGAGTTAATTGCAAAATATCCGGTATTATTGAGAATGAAGCCAGCATTCTATGGAAGGTACCCTTGAAAATCGCTAAATCATATCTGGTGAATCACTTCCTCCATGCCTTGCTAACGTACTTTACCTTCTTACTGTTGTTTATGGATGTTATCCGTGTTGGCCCGCAAGTGTTTTTATCAACGGATGGAGTTAATGGTAAAAATATCGGGTATTATTGAGAATGAAGCCAGTTATTATTGCTGCAATATAACAATAGATCTAACTATCAAATCTAACTTTACTGTCTGAACTTCAAAGTATCGCTTTTCATAGCACTTGGGCGTCACGGATTTGATGTTACTACCAAGATTGTTCCATTGGTTACCCGTAAATTGTCCTAATTAATTTTCCTTAAATTTATCTTCGGCTATCGAGGGTTTGAATCTGTTTGAATCTGAACATGAATAAGAATGTATACCCAAGTATTTTATTTATAAATGTCAATGGTACAATATACTTAGGTATATCTGGTGCAGTGTAGTGGTTTTATCGTGCTTGCGCCAAAGTAAATATGTCCTTACAAGGTACGATCTCAACATCGATATTCGACTCTGGAGCAGCTACGAAATCTCGAGTAGCACCCCAGGAGGAATCCACCTTTCGGGAACACTAAATCAACCGCGGAAACGTGGGGATTGGCTGTAGCAAGTCTGACCGTGGAAAAAGTAGTACCTACCTACCCGTTACCTCGGGGGCCGCAATTACCCGTTTTGCTAGAACTCGAGAAACTTGCACATACTTGCGAGGCACATTCTTGGGGGACACCTCGCACTCCAGTACAGGTAGGTAGCCCTCCTTGGCTAATCTGCTGAGATCTTTCGCACAGCTGGGACGAGGGAGGTGCGCCGAGCCCAATTTAGATATGTGATCTCTGGAAAGGCGAGGTGTTTAAACGAGAAAATCTAACTGATAAGGTTCCTTGCGGTTAGCAGGATTGGAAATAAAATATTCAGATACCCACAAACAATGGAGGATGAGCACCTCATTGGAATGACCCGTTTTTTCATGATTTGAGATTAGTTGAATGAAGTTTTCGTTTTTCCTCGCCACTAAGATATTCGCATCCTTGCATGAACTTTTTAAATCATCTTAGAACCATCAAGAAAAGTCAAGGCTGGAAAATATTTGTCATTTGTTCTGCCACCCTTTTACGTATGGCATAGAATATTAGAGGACTGGTTGTTGTCGTTGAGTTGAGCCTTACAAACACGAAAAAATTGAATTTCGAACGCATAATACGAACAGACCGCTGTTCTCTAAACTAAATGATTTCGCACCAAAATTACAACCATCAGACTGGGTCTACCAGATCCCTTGTGGTAGTGGTTGGTTTGGAAAAGTGTATGTGAGAGAGATATATCAGACCATTCGGCGCCAATTTTCGATACATGAATCGGATCTATGACAAGAAGATACATGAAACGCGTTTGTTGTCCATTGATAATCTTTAGAACATACTATGGACTTCGAAAATTTCATAGTTGTAAGAAGAGATTTGAAAGAAAAGAAAATTGTTATAAACTGTTAAAGTAAACAATTCAAATTCAGTTAACTTCCTAAAAGGCAATCAAAATTTGAGCAAAATTTACCCCGATTGAGGGATTCTAAATTTATGATTAACATCACCAGCGATATAGGTAGAACATACCTATGGATAAACATTGTTACCTACATTAAAAAAACACAATTTTAAAATTGATATTTTTAATTGTGATTTTCATTCAAAAAGGAACGAAGGATATTTTACCATTTTAAATTCGATATTTTTAGTTTAATTTTAATCTGCCTGAAGAAGCCCCAGTTTCAGGGGAGAGAATCCTTGATGAACAATAAAAAACAGTTTGTGACCGTGCAAGGGAAAAGGGAGCTTAAGGCTTTTTTTCAGGAGAACAAAAAAACGAAGATTGGGTCGAAAAATGACTTTTTTGTAATATTTTTTGGGTCCCAAAACTATCTCTCTTTCCCCAATAATCATCAAAACTTGAATTTTCTTCATTTTTCATTGTATTTATAATCTCGAAAAACTTCAGTTTTGCAAGTCTGCTGAAAATCTGCTGAAACCTACTGGAAATTTGCAATTCTAGGACCCGCTTTTTTCAAACTTTGAAAAATCATAAGTTTTGGTTGGAAAATGATAGAAAATTCTAAAAAAAAAAACGAGAAAAATAAATATAAAATATCAACTCAGATTTGACCTCTGGCAAGTTATGCACCCTTTTTCCTTGCATGGTCACATTCAAGAACAGAAAGGCCTTTTTTGTTAGTTCTTGAAATCACGTACTTCAACGTTCATTCAAAAGTTTCATCAATACTTGGACTATTCGAAAGTTCACGGAGGCTGTGACTGAACTTGGAATCGTCCATGAATGGATCAATGATTTTTGACTATACATAAAATATTTATAATGATTATTGGTTATTTTTAGTAGGAACTGGAGAGGTTAAGACTGTTACATTACGTCAAATAGCGACCTATGAAATGTATGCAGCGGCAATAGCCAAAAAAGTTGGTTTGTAGTCTCAGCGTGGAGGTAATGAAAGGATGTTCATCATTCCAATCCCAGTCAACCTAATTGAACAATTACTTTCTGGGCCTCGAGGTGCGAAGAGTACTATAGGACGCAAATTGGATAAAGAAGCCCCTTCACGAGTGATCTATGAGCTCGACCGTTAATTGATTGTTTCTCGCAGGGTCCGGTGCTAAAACACACAACTACAACCAAGCAACTAACAAGTTCCTACCCTCCGCAATAGCATCCGGCGTCACGCACTTGGTCTCGCAACGCTTGCAAAACTTGACCATTACCATTCCAACTCACCCGGACAAGAAGGCATTTCAGCTATATTGATCCTCGGATTTGTTGATCATTAACATTAAATATCTCTTCCTAAGCCATGACTACAGTGATGGTGAAATATCCATCCTCTAAGCAGTGAAGTGGGATGTAAAATGATTGTCCTATTTCATCATCAGCTAATATACCTAACAACCAAATAGACGAGTCAACGTTTGAACAAACCTAAAAATATGCTGCAAGAAATATAAATGAATCCGTGGTTTCTAGGTATAGTAGATTTAAAATTTAAAAATTGTATTTCCACACACTTACATGTGCCAGGCATCATCGCCCCCCCATTGGTACATCGCCCTATCTAATATGTATTGGAAACAACAGCCTTCGGTTTCATCGTACATAATAATTTCTTATCACATAGATTGATTTCTTTCTGGAGTTCTGTAAGATGAAAGTGTTATTACGTTATGACCAACTACTTACAAGATACTCAAAAAAAAAAAAAAAAAAAACATTTGAGTGGGATAACGTAGTTACCACACAAAACCATATAATATAAAATACCAAACCACGATTTGGTAACGATTTTGTTCCAACCGGTAAAGTACCGTAAGCCGCCCGTAAGAGAGACAGTTTTTGATGTTTTACAAGGTTATAAACTAGAAGAAAATTGTTTTTTTGGCAGTTTGAGCTTTGATGCACGTTCATCAGGTACTGGATTCCGAATAGAATTGGGTGAGAAAACCTGGAAAACTCGTATTATTTTTATTACAAAATGTGATGTTCTGCAATTCGAACGCTATTTATTCATTTTATTTTTGAATTTTATATTTTGTTTATATTCGTTTATTTTTGTGAATAGAACCTGATTCAAACTGCTGGTACCCACTATCAATACTAAATTCGTGTATCAAAAAAAGAAGAAGACTAATGACCCAAAAAGTTGGAAAAGTATTTATTTATTTATATAGGTAATAATAAAAAAGTCATATATCCGGATGAATTGAGTCCCAAAGTCATATAGCCGGATGAAATGAGCCCCGCAACCGGACGAAATGAGCTCACATCTGAAAAATGTATATGTGTTGAGAAGACGAAATGAGTCCCAGATCAGTCGCAGAATCCAGTTGTCCAGCTATAGATAAGATGGACAACTAGGTCAGACTTTTTTTTCGTAGGCAGAGGAAATCTTCAAGATCCTAAGGTAGCAGGATCTCGTGAGAAACTCGCGAGGAACCGCCCTCCGGGTAGGTTCCGGTCACCTGGGACGATTTTGCTGTCAGCTGGGCCGATGTCGCTGTAAGCTGGACGGAGGGGGTAGTTTCAGCTGGGCCGGTTAATACAATTCTACCCTTCAGCCTAACTGACACATGTGAAAATCGTATACTGTCAACTAGGCCAATGCAACGAATAGAGAAAAAGACCAAAGATCTTACCTTATACTAAAATTTCCGAAGTGATGAACTTCGTCTTTGGACGTTCGTCAAGCGAGTTCTAAAAAACTAAGGGGACTTAATGACCATTTTCACTCACGTGAATGGTGAATAACTGCGTAAAATATCTCGTACTACACTTGAAAGTACCGTCGACGTACAATATTACTGAATGGACCAACAATTTCAAGTTACGCTCAGTACAAACATAATGGGGCTCATTTTCACTATAATGATGGACAAAAAGCTCACCGTCACTTGTTTTAAGATTCTTAGTTTCTACACACGCGTGAACCTCAGACACATTTATGGGCAATTTAGGACGGCACTTTGGTGAAACAACTTACTAGGGCGTTCATTTAATTAATTTACCGCTTTTCGTTTCACGGAATTCCTAATTTGCTGCCAAACAAGCACTAAATCTACATCTTTGGAGTGGTTATGCTCTAATGAACTTTCAACCAAGTCACCATCCGAGTTGCGGCTGAACATGACGATGTTTATTTAGTACAGCGGCACCTCGCACCACCATTTGCTAAATTCGCACTGAACGAGAAGTTGAAACCATCAATAACTTTCCATTGGGCACCACGTTGACTCAACAGATCGCTTATGATTATGACACACTCCATTGTGATCGCACCGACAGCCGAGATAATACTGGATGGCATTGGCCTTGTCTCTTGGGTTACTGCTGGAATCAAAATACTGTCTTGGACCTGAGAGTCTCAGAAGTCAGAGTCGACCAGCCTAGCTGACAGTCCCCGCAACCTTTCACTCCAGTCGGACTTCATTAGCAACTTTACACCGGCCCAGCCTTGAGCCTCTTTCTTCAGTCCAGCTGACATGCACCCCTCCAGGTTCGTGAGATTAAAACCTCATCTTCCTTTTCCCACGTTGGAACTCACCCTGGAACTGTCAAACGCATTACTTCAGGCCAAGTCCATAGCAAATATCTTCAGTCCTCTCTGTCCATGTGTTCCCCCCTTTGTCTATTCTGTTTAAAGATGATTTTTTTCTGGAGGACGAATTTAACGCTATGTTGCTCCTGTTCAATCATTTTGGCTATTACCGCCTCCGGTGTCACATCTTGTGGTGGCACTTCCAGAGCATCCTGCTGCTTTCTTCTTTCCGAAGCCTATCTCTTGCATACAAAGAAAGTGTGGAACACATCATCATCTGTTTCTTGACAGTTTGAACTTATTGGGGTGTCTGTTTTTCCCATTTTATGGAGGTAGGCGTAAAACAGCCTATGCCCTGAAAGGAATTGAGTCAGGAAAAGTTAGTTTCTCCAAAATAGGTCAGAATAATGTGTATGGTTGGGTGGTCTGCAGATGCTCGCAAACTCCCATCCCAATTATACATATAATCATGGTCAATTCCTTAGTAAAAATTGATTAGTTTGACTTATAGATTAGTATCAGAGGGACGCGGAGCGATGACTGGCGGCCGGGGGGAACAATAACGGAACCTATTTCTGTTTTCCTGGGCGGCACCGAAAACCCATCCTTCTCAAAAATCTGAGGCTCATTCAGGGCCAACTCCACAACAGTAAAGTCGGTCCTGGTTCATTTCGTCTGCTACCAATTTTCTCCAGAAATAGCAGGGGCTCATTTCGTCCGGCAATCCAGTTTTTGGGGTCATCTTGGAAACTCCGTTAAAAAGTTTCTTCTTTCAAGTAAGTTTAATATCTTTTAAATGTAATTTCTGTATTTCATAGCTTTGAATATATCTACATGTGTGTGGGAATGTGGTCGTTTGCAGACAATATCAAACCTTAGAGAATCGAGGAAAAAATCCGTTCTTTTATTCAAAACATTTGAGCAACAAAAAAAAACACAAAAAGTTCGAAGGGCTGCGCTTTTTCTTCGCAAGAATACATGCTAAAAGTTTTACAAATTAGTAAAGACACAAATTAAAAAAAAGAAAAAAAAAACTGCAAAATAGGTTCCGAAATTATATATTGATCTTTCTTGGCAGAATTATATTTAGAAATATTTTGATAGCATATCAATATATGAGGAGCTAGAAATAGTTTTTCAACTGTTGATCAACCTTTACGCACTCAGTTCTTCCCCAAAACTGAACAATTTCATATAAATTTCACTGTTTCAGTGATTTTCCATAATAATATACATTGAAAGCTGTCACTTCAACGCTTCTTACAGCTCGATCTTTTGATTATACCTACTCGGAACACCCACTAGTTTATACCGATGATTAGTAAAATTACGAATTTCTATTAATAAATGAAACAGTTTTTCACTTACTCGTATTTACATTACTTATGTATCAACTTATATTACTTTATACATACGAACAAATAAGTAAGAAATCTACCAGAACAATATTGCCAGACCTGAGACCAATCATCCATCCAACCAATCTTTCCATTTTCTGTACAGGCAAACCAGTTTGGAGAATTAGTACTTCACACTGCCTACCATGACAGCTTTGGCATTTGAAATGGTTCACATCATCCGCTGGTAAACCATTAGCTATAGTAATAACTGAAGAATGTTTGAAGGTGTTGACATTGACGATCCATCATCGTTCCCATTACGCATTGGGAACAGAATTATTGACCTCCAAGTCATTAATACTTCAGGTATGCGGGGCTCCAATTCCCCAAGGTAAAGGCTCTTCCTTTTTCCCCACTCTCGTCCCACCAATAATTAATAAAATAAAATGTTCAACAAATTGGCTGCGGCTTGGAAAGACTCCGAGGTAATGAATGTTGGAAGGTCTGCCTTCATCATAGATCACGTCTTCCTGGTTGCGCTCGCCAGAGCTCTCTGGGTCTGGAGAAGTTCTCCGTGTTTTCAAGCGCAACAACAAAATAAACACCCCGGATAATTAATGGGGGTCCACCTCATAAGAGGTTCAAAACCATTAATAACGCAGCCTCCTTCCCCTCCGTCCCACCCAATAGTAAAACGGCTCAGACGTTATGCTCTTGATTGTCCCTTCAATAAATGAGGACGCGCCGTCAAAAGTAGTACCTACTAGGTTAGAAGATGTAAGATTGAAAAGAGAAAAAAAAAAAGTTAATGGGCAAAGTGGAGAATCGAACGAGTAACGTTAAATTGGTTCTATAACTACTAACGGCATGTTTGAATAGATAATTATACATCACTCATTACGTATCAATCGACATTGAACGAGGCGTAATCACTGGAGATTCCAATGCTGACCTCCATGTATTGAGTTCCTCCTATCATTACTTATACGATCAAGCGATGGAGCTGAACCTTTGTAGCAAACTGGGTGTATTATATAAAAAAGTACTAGTTTTGAAATTGTGTGAACAACGAGAATGCGATAGTAGCGTAGATTGTTTCCATTGATATCATAAGATATTCAACAGATACACCTCTCTATTTTATCTATCTCGATAAGATAAATTAATGTCAGACGGCCTCGTCGGTAGGTGGACTATATTTCTAAGCAGTTATTTAGATGCTCAACTTAATATAAAAAAGATATAGGTGCGCAGATTTTATTATGGTTTTATTTAATTTCTTCTAGGTACCTACTATGTGTCTACTACTTTTCCAATGTACAATGAAATAAGAGTTATTTACTCGTCTTGGAATCATTTTAACGAATTTTCGTAGAAAATGAAGCTATTGAAATAGGTCAGAAAAGTTGAAAAACTTTCTTCACGGAAATCCGTTCTGAGGCATACTAAGACAAATCCTAGAAGTTTAACACTTTTTCATATATATATATATATATACACATATGTGTTTGTCATTAGGATTGTTTCTTTTAGGCACTTTATGGTTCCACACAAAAGCTGAAAAACATTTTAGAAATCTTGTAAAAAAAAAAGTCAGTCATGCAGCAT
The DNA here is from genome assembly GCA_030762985.1 of Adelphocoris suturalis. NCBI lineage: Eukaryota > Metazoa > Arthropoda > Insecta > Hemiptera > Miridae > Adelphocoris > Adelphocoris suturalis. Next base: position 139,697,009 of record CM061040.1, read on the forward strand.
GATCGCATGAACGAATTTTAGTAAATTATCGTATTACCTACTATATTTTATACATTGTTTTAAAATTTGAGCACTTTGAGTGCAAGAAAAAGCACGAGAATATAGCAAATTACCAATTTAAGGCAACAAAATTCGTTCTAAATAATATTCAGCGATTCAGAAAAGATTTGGATATTTCAGCTTTGCACGGGTGCCGATTAGGTGGCCTTGATACGGCGGAGAATATGGAATGTTGGAAGCGCGCTTTGGTAATTCTATTATTCTGAATTTATTCAGTGGTAAATTGCTTAGATTAGTGAAAAGGAAAGTCTTTTGCCAGGTTGCTTGGAAGGTGAGGATTTAATAACAGTAGTTTCATTCTCTGATCTAAAAAATCCTTAGCTCTCTTCATTACCCAGTGTTGAGTAAATTACACGAAGGTCATCCTGTTGTTGTCGCTATGAAGTCCTTAGCTCGACTATACGTTTGGTGGCCACGAATCGATAAGTACATTGAACATTTTGTAGCTCGCTGCAATGAATGCCAACGCAACCAATCTAATTCTCCTGAGTCCCTTATTCTTATGGAATACCCCTGATGAACCATGGGAGAGGCTTCATATTGATTTTATTGGCCCCTATGAAGGACAAATGTGGCTGGTTGTCATTGATGCTCATTCTAGATGGCTAGAAATATTTTCCATGAAACACGCTACTACAGATAATACAATCAAATCGCTAAGAACCTTATTCAGCAGATACGGGATATGCAAAACTATAGTCAGTGATAATAGTCCACGATTTCGATCAGTAGATTTTAAAAACTTTTGTGAAATGAATGGAGTAAAACTTATACTAACAACACCATACCACAGTCGCAGTAATGGTAGAGTAGAACGCGCTATACGCACTTTTAAAACCCATTTCATGAAATCCAAGTCTCAGTTTCCCGACCCACAGCATCGACTACAAGTCGTTGTTTTTACTTACCGCACAACACCTCATTCTTCGACCGGATGCAGCCCTGCGGAGTTATTTTTGGGAAGAAAGCTCACAACTATATTCGACCGGATGAAGCCAGATCCACTACAGACTATGGACACTACAGCAATGAAGAGCAAAATGAATCACCACAAAAACCACGAAAATCGTGTGTTTGAGCGCAAAATTGATCTCTCGTGGACCCCTGGATTAATCATCGAAAGGACCGGTGAGCTTTCATATTTAGTGCAAGTGGGGGATGTTATTTTCCGTCTCATACAGATCATTTGCGCATAAGATCGGACAATGTAGACACTCAGCCTGAACAACTAGACCGAAACGAAGATGAACTGCAAGGACACTCCAGCTCAAACGCAACCCAAAAAATGTGGAAGGCGGATTAAGAAGAAGTTCAGGAATCAAAAAACCAATTTAATACGTTAAAAAAAAAAAACAACTCGTAAACGAGTTCCACTATCTGCTTTACAAGCAAATACCATGTTACATGTTGATTGGGGATTTCATAACGGTTGTCCTCGAGAGTTGTAAACAAATCCTTTAACTTTAAACAAATCCCTGGGCCGAATCCCGACTAATTCCAAGAAAACAACGGTTTACTTATAGAAATGTTGAAAATAACTGTGGAGAGAAGCCACTACAATGAGTTGTTGTTAACAGTCGACTGTTGTCAAGAGGATGAAAATGTTTCCTATGGAGTGGAGTAAATGATGCTATTGCTTTACGTTAAGAATATTGTAACCGGCTTATTAAAATTGTTTTTAGTCCAATCAACTTAGTTTAGGAATGTAGCCAGGTACGTAAGGAGGGGGAAATTGGTAGCTTGAGATGTGAAAATTTATCACATAAATCAAGCGCTTTCCAACGAGTGGCGAACGATTTCTGTGCGATGAAAACTGCGGAAGTTCCATTCCCCTAGCAACGAATGGGTTGTACGTGAAAAACACTGAAATTGTGACACAAATTTTGCGTCACGGAAATTTTTGGTTGACCCCCCAGAGCAAAGACATATCCATGTCAAAAAAAAAAAAAAAAAAAAAAAAAAAAAAAAAAACAAAAGTGGGGACTATTGTAATATACCTAGGTACCTATGTTGAAACGTTTCTAGGGCTTCACTTCATGTTTATTTACAGTTGTTTGCTGTCACTCTTGTCGTCATGGTAGCCCGACACTCCGTCATATGTTTCTAGGCTAGCATCATCCTTGTACAAAATAATTATACTGTTCTATCGTTTCTCTACAAACATTTGTGTTCTAATAATATTATTTATTACTTATTATGCAGCTTATTCTTACAAAGCAAATACTTTACACGGAGAATATGGAATGTTGGAAGCGCGCTTTGGTAATTCTATTATTCTGAATTTATTCAGTGGTAAATTGCTTAGATTAGTGAAAAGGAAAGTCTTTTGCCAGGTTGCCTGGAAGGTGAGGATTTAATAACAGTACTTAGTTTCATTCTCTGATCTAAAAAGTTAGTCGTTGGTGAATATGGGGGGGGGGGGGGGCGAATGAAGAAAATATACATTTTTGGAATTACTCCAGAATAAATATTCAAAAATCATTTTTTGAGAATCATCATTGTCAGGGTGAATAAATCAGAATGTAATATGAAACAATGTCATTTAGTCTTGTGACTAAACATTTTGAGTTTCATTAGCTACGAGTAGATGCTTGAATACTATTTGTAATAGGTTCCATGTTCACTCCATTAATGAAATACTCTTGGACAAATTATTATTGATTATCGTTACCTAACGTATATTCATCAAGAAAAATATTTCCTCCATTCAATGAGACGTCTTCGTTTCATCCCCTCGATGAAATAAAATGACTCACATACTTAAAATGGTATTTAACCTGAATATAAACATGGAGTATTCAATATAATTGAGTAGGTTCGACACAATTATCATGGTATACATATCACTCAAATATACGCTGTTAGGCCTGTAAATGCTATAATTTTCATCTTAAAATTACTGTTAGGCATTGTTAGATTAGTATAATTAATGGATGATTGTTTTGCTCTGATTGTTTATTTCACTTCAGTAAAAAATTATAATGCTTCGAACTACTCAATTGGAAAGATTGATAGCATCGAGGGGTCGGGAGGTTTCTGTTACCACGAGCCCAAGTTATATTTAAGAACTCTTATGTACATAAGATGATATCTCAGAAGGCGTTACTCGAGTATAAATCAGGGGGCAGCCTTTCTCAAAACAAACATGATCCCGGGTTGCGGAGGTTGTGGGGGAGGAGCCACCGATAAAACTGGGTTTCCTTCCATTCGATTATCGGGAACCCCATGAGCGGAGCAGCGCTGTTCGTGACAAATGGTATCACGTCCGAACGAACGTTATTGGAGAATGCCCCACCACGTCAACTCCTGGTGTATCCTTTAACAAATATGATCCGAACAAATTGGATTCGGTCTGATGGTGGCGCTTGGAGGCCCAAATGGTGGAGTATCGTCATGCCATCATCGTGGGAACTGTGACGAAGATTAAGTTTCATTAGAGGTCTCCCTAAGGTGTACAGCTGTACTCAACTGAACGTGGGCTCACGTCTCCTGAGTTATAATAATATTGCATATCTGCGGTTCAGTTGAATTCGATCATTGATCGATCGATCGAATCAATAATCTTGAAATGATGAAAGAAGAGAACTAGGTATCAGAAGCTGAGAAGAAACAAGAGAATTAGGTTCAAAAGACATATATTTGATGAATTATAACCGATGCTACTCAATGTTATCTTCAGCTATCCTCAACTATCCTATTCAATGTTCAGCTATGTTCTATGAATCACTGGTCTGCGTTAAGCTCTACTTCACGTTTATGTAATTACAAGGAAGCAGTGAATATTTACATCCATAAATATGTCAGGTTGGTTTTAAAACTAGAAATTTTCTAAATCGATTGAAAGAGAAACCAATGAGAAACCGACCTATCAGTCGAGTGGGCTCTGTAGCTTATTTTGTTCCAATTCAGTTCAAGATGCTAATTTTTTACGGGATCCCTATGAGTATGAAGAGCATAATAACAACTTGAGGAACTACTACAATCAGCAGAGTGAAAAAATGTGCTACAGCATATTTTGGGCTTATTCAACTTTAGATACTAAGCGTTGGAACGGGGCCTCTCTGGGTGTAGTAGAGAATAATATCACGAGAAACGACTCCAATCAACTGAGTGGGTCTGCATCTATCTTTGTCCATATTCTACTTATAATGCTGAACTTTGGAAAGGGTCCCTGCTGGTTTGATAGTGTATAATTACAATTTGGGGAACCTCTCTAATCAGCTGAATGAGCTCTCAAGCGAATTTTATTTCTTTTCAACAAAATGCCAAAATTCGGAACGGATCCTCTCTGGGTGGGGTGGAAATAACTGTAGATAGTCCTCCTCCGTCAGTACTGATACAATTCATTAGAAATACAAGTGATGGTGCACTGTGATCTACATTCATGTCTTGGACGAAGGAGCGAAGTGAGTAGGTACAGCTTGTTTCATATGAACTGTACATTATTACATCCGGCAGACAGAATACGATTGCTCGGTTTCTCATATCACAGACACCAGAGTGGATATTTCTCCAACAGATGTAGGGTAAACGGGTGAGGGTTTTTGAGGCTGTCCTACTGCCAAACCGTTGACTGTACTTATAATCCTACTGTTCAGCTGATGCTCAAGTATGCGAGCCAAACTTAAAATGCCCTAAGTATAACGTTTACAACACATATTCGTATAATTCAATCCATAGGATTGGTGGATAGGTGATATTATTACAATATTGAGCAAGAATATATCCAGTTCTGTTGTTAAAATGAAATTTATTTTCTTTTCGGGAAAATTCCAAAAAGGGTTTCCAAACTGGCCATCCTGTATTTTATAAGACCCATTACAGAATCCCAAATTTGCGAAGAGATCCTTCGACTGCATATGGAGAACCAGAGTGCCCTTAAAATTTGTCACTCCGATAAATCCTCTCAAAAAAAGAGCGAATAAAAGAATAAAAATAAATATAAAAGGCCAAGTGTTTTTTTTTTTCTCGGGTGAATCCTTTTTTGTTTTTATTCAAGGAACGGAGAAGGGTTCAAGTCGTTTTGTGTCTCTCCGGCCTTTTGAGATTGATCTTAAGACTGGAGATACTGAATCGCCCTCGTAAATCCCTTGTGGAATGCCCTGAGGTTGCATTGTAACAGTTCAGAAAAGAGCGGCTCCCCAGAACGCGACCGTCGCACCAATAACAATAAAATAGACCCAAACCTCGTCCCCTCCGTTCCCAGCACGCGTTCTCATTTTCTTTGTTATTTTTTTCATTTTTTTTTTTCTTTCTCGAAAATTTATTTTATTTTAACCCCGTTGGGCCTTTATACCGTTTGAGTTAATTACGTTTAAGGCGTCCGAGCGAATTTACGAGGGTTATTTTACGGTTTTGCTCCTCTCCGAGGGCCCTTGGGGGTCGCTATAGTCTTCCCACACGTTTCCCTTCGAACCTTCTCGCCCCCATTGTTTCCCTCTCGACTGATCCCATTACTTTTTGCCCTAATCCGACTGATTGATTTATTTGGAGCGGGTACCCCAGTCGGGACGCTCCACCTACTCTCTCGAAGACCGTGGGACTGCAGGCTGTAGCGACCGAAACGGTGTAAGGGCTGAACTCTCCACAGTGCACAATCGTCTAAATTCCACTAATAATACAGTGGAACCTGGATAATTCGAACATCTTTAATTCGAAATCTTCTTTAATTCGAATATTTCTCTTGGTCCCTAGCATTTTGTATTTAAACAATGCTAAAAAATCGTGGATAATTCGAATTTTATTTTGGATAATTCGAATTTCCAGCGTGCTAATTAACGTATAAATTTTAAACTGCGACTCAAAATAATTGTAAATTTATCGGGAAATACATTTTAGTAACGATATTCGGCAAAAGGTTTGCCTTAGACCAAATGAATGCAAGTCAGTGCCATCGTGCAGTCTGATAACTCCCCTTCCCATCCCGTCCGTCCCAAAACAAAGCCACGTTACAGGTCCAAGGTCCAAGCCATGAATCACGTACAAGAACTTAGACGTTTTTTTGAAAGCCGAATTAATGTAAGTGATTCATACTTCAACTTTTTGAATTCGTTGGAATCTTTTATTATGGCCGACAGAGTTAATTCAAGGAAACAGGCCAAAATATCATCCTTTTTTGAAAAACAATAGATTGTTTTTTTATGGTTGCAGTTAAATAAAATACAGTACCACTCCAGGTGTCTTTATATTAATTTATTGTTCAATATTCTGTTGGTCAATACAGTATTCAATGTTACTGTATGTACTTTACTTCGTAGTGTAGTTTGTTAAAATATAATTTATTAAAAACTTCTTTAACTCGAATTTTTGGTTAATTCGAAGTTTTTGACTGGTCCCTTGAGGTTCGAATTATCCAAGTTTCACTGTAATAGATACCAAAGTAATTCAACATCTCTCTGATCACAATAGATTTTATCAGTCAGCTCACAACTAATATCCCACCTTGATCGGATATTAACCAATTAGTGCCTAAACTAATCTAACAGCAATAAAGTCGGAAATGTTTTTTTTTTTTTTTTTTTTTTTTTTTAACTCAAGTTCACAATTTGGTGATTTGTTTTTTAATGTCAACATTTATATGTACTCCTAGACCGTAATTATGAAATCTAAATCGATCAAAATCAAGCTAAAATCTCCAAAAGTATAGTGTCTTATTAATATGTGTATAGTATACCAGCTGAGAAGTTTTGCAAGCCATAAGTACACCAAAATATTAGGGTGGGTTAAGTTAGTATTTTCCAAACTTATTGACTCCACGGACCTCCAGTTGAAACCAAGTCGTTCTAACGGACCCCCTATCAATCTGTCCATTCCCTCTCAGCCCTTCTTGCATTTTATTCTCAACAGTACGTCCTTAATTACTATTGTACAATGGGACAATGATATACCATTACTTTAGCCATAGGAAACAGGTGAGTTTTTATTTTGACAATGTTAGCTTTCATACTGCATGTTTTCAAATTAATATTGGCTATTATCAAAACTCGCAGTAACTGTGTAATGAGTAAATTTGAACAATGCGAATTGATCAGTAGTTGAGCAAAGTTCACTATATCTGTTCAGTTTAAAAAAATTAAGTTTGGAACAAAGAATTACTAAAAAATCCTTGGCCATTATTACTTTTAAAAAAGTTCCATTTCGGAAAATAGTAAATCAAGATGTTGCGTAAAACGTCAAATCGGTCGAAACGAGGGAATAATGCTTGAAGCAACTAATGCTTGCGCATGCGCAGGATAGAGTAATGATTTGAGGAAAATGAAACTGCTAGGGTTCTATAGCCTAACCCGCACATTTCCTGACAATTTCATCAACATCGGATAGAAACAATGGGAATTAAGCTCATTACAAGGATTTCAGATTTGCACATGCGCTGGAGCTAGTATTCATATGTAGAAATCGATATGGGTTTATCAAATAGTTTTCTTCACACTATCCTACAAATTTTGCTAAGATCGGACGAATAGAGAGTGAAAAAATTATGTTTGATGGAAATCACGTTTTCGCACGAGTGATTTGGGAAGACTAGAACTTATAGGCCTAGGACTAGGACTTATGGGACTTGTATTATCTACATCTAAACCGGCACATTGGGAGATGACTGATTTTTTTTTACTCCAAAACAAAAATTTCTCTCGAAAATTTCACGTATTAACCATTCTGAATAACTTTCGTTCCATGTCTGCCTGTGTATATGCGTCTGCCATGTGCCACCATTTTCAACGGATTTTGTTGATTTTTTTTTTTTTTTTTTTTTCAAGAAATTTTCTAGTTGCATGAAGTTGAAAAAATTTGCTTACACAGATAAGTAATGCAAAAAAGCAACAAGGTGTAGATGAGTCATCGCTCCTCCTCCCTTCCCAAATGCCTAGGTCACACGAAGCACACTCACGGAAAACTGTTTCGACTGCTAGACGCTGCTGCAATTTAGATTTTACTAAACTACAGTCTGGTTTATTATTAAAGTGCACTTACTTGATGTTTACACTTCGTTAGTTAATCGTTAATCTTGAATTTCTATCGTCCTACAGCTGGGCTGCTTTTACAAGGTGCTAAGGGTGCCTGATTAGCTGATGGGGATTTATTCTGGTTTTTCACATTTACCTACTGATTTAAGAATTTTGAGAGCTGCTAAATTACATAGGTTTTTGGGTCGTCTACAAGAAGTTTACTATCGGGAATAGTAAACAAAAACTCCCGATTTTTCACCAAGGATGTAATGTATTACAGTATTATCACGATCATGACATCTATTAATGTTTCGCTTTTCAGTTACCAAAGACAGGAATGCAATGTTACATGGCATACTGCCAGAGTTAATGCCATTTCTCTTTGGTAACTTTTTGTAGCGTTATCAAGAATGGAGAGGGTAAGCCTCATCAAGCATGTTTTAATTTGCATGGCCGTTTAACTATTAGTAGATACATTATTCCAGTTATAAAATTTCATTGGTGTTAGCCATTATAATTTCATCGCCATTAAACCAATAGTAGTATATAGATTCTTTCAATAATTTCGTATATTTTCCTGTCAAATAAGGTGAAAAACCATATCTGCCACCCAACTTATCATACTTTCTTCTGTGAGTGTGTACATGCAAAAAAGGAGTAATCCAAGTAACCTTAAAAACGATAAGCCACAAAACTTCCATGAACATCAGAACTTCTGAGGAGAACTCGAGTTTACTTTCAATCTACAAAAACTTGTGATCCACTCCACCTTTATATCTTCGTGTTCGTGAGTCATGAAAGTGATTTTGTGAGTAATTTCATATCTGCTGCTTCTTCATATGGACATGACTCACAAGTACTAGCTTGGTCCTAACCAACCCTACAGTAATATACAATGATGATTCAAAAATAATAGGTCTAAATTATTTATCTCAATACTAAAAATTCCGAATACAGCAGTCCTAAACATCAAACAATATTTTATAGCCGCAACACACGCACTTCAACAGAACACCACATTTCCTTACTCTAAACTGAAGGCCCTAATAGTTCTCGGTTTTCATAACATTAAGAACACTCACGAAATTATGGTGGAGTCTATCAGGCCTGATTTAAAGTGTGAGACACTTGGTATTTTACTTTGTAACTAGTTTCTAAGCGTATGAAAGTACACATTATTTGTCCAGATGTGTCTTCACTCTGGGGCTGACTCAGAGCTTTGCACTAGGTCATCATACTGGTTGAGACTTGGTGAAAACAGAAGTATTCCAATTTTGATTCATTTCTTTCTTGCATCTGAAATGACGGATTTCAGTGATACCATCGCATGCTGATTGCCACTGATGAGGGCAACTTGAGGTCTTTGTTTTATAACTGGAGGATCCCTCACCAAAACCGATTTCTGGGGCGGCCAGGGCTGGAAATTCCGTCCAGAGCGGGTGAGTAAAGGGAATGACTGGACACATTGTTTCCAACGCAACCGCTGGCGAGTTCCCACGGCCGGAATCATAAACTCATGACTTCATTTTCGCCCGCGCTCGAGCCTTCATCTCGGTGACGGGCCGACCGCGCAGGTCTACCCATGTTCGCTAATCTTCGAGCTACAGTCCCCGACAGGACTAAATCTACGAAACGATTACCATTAATCACTTTCCATCCCAGAACAACTAGTGCACAATTTTTTCTGTGAAGGCACAGGTGGTGGATATCAGCATCGGAACATATTGGAACAAAAGGCATGCGCAGCAGGGAACAACCTGTAAGATAATTTATTCACGAGAAATTTTCTCGTTAGTACTTAATATAGTTTGTAATGTGAAAGGGCAGTGTGATCCAGAGGTGTTGAAACGTGAATGAAAAATTGCAAAGGGACCAAAGATTCTGGAATTCAACATTTTGGTGTAAAATTAAACTGAAGTTACCGAACAGCGCCGCCTTGAAGGAAATGAAATACATATTTCATTTACCAACTACTGTCCCGTAGTATACTGATGGATCACCATGTTTTTCATTTCGCCGCATAAAACATACAAATCAACTATTCTTGATATCACAGGGAAAACATTACAAAGTATACCGAAAGGTTCATTATTTTTGTATTATATGGCTTTTCTGCGTAGATGACTGGTATAGTAATACTTAATTATCAAGTGAAGACTTGGTACATCATTATTCTCGTATTATGGGACAGACATATGCGTCCACCGGAAAAGAAAATGATTGAAATAAAATGAAACACCAAACTCTACACTTCACTTGTCCTTCTTCACATCTGTATGTAGCTCAATAACGATAGACTCGGTTTTTTTCCAAGATAGAATTCCATTGAAATTATATCAAATGGTCGATCGGCGTGTCTTAGGGGATTTTTACTTAGTTATTACCAGTTCTTTTTTTAAATATTTACCTATATTCTCTCTGTAGTCAAACAATAATGAATTATTATGTTATTTTGTTTGGTGGCTGTCAGCAAAGCTAGCTTAATAATATTGGCACTATGATATTATTTAAATGTAACTGAAAATAAAATTTTTCTGATCATACTATACAGTATTAGTACGTGATTTCACTGTGTGGGAAACACCGAGCGTTTTAGAATTTATCGCTTCCTTGTTTTTCTACTATTCTTTGATTAGGCAATAAGTGGAACAAGGGAGTTCGAATTCATGCGCTTCGTTTTAATCAAATAATTCGCAAAGTATAATATTCATATATTATACGAATATGAATAAAGTTATAAATTAAACATTGTGAGTTTTGTATTATTGTAAAACCACTAGGTTTTTTCTTCTTTGGTTATTTTTTAGAAAAAAGTAGGAAAGTATATAACCATTCCAGGTTGGTTCTTCCGTCCCACAGCCTCGGGCGTCCAAATAGCGGATCAGAATTCGTTCTGACATTTCGCTTAAAGCTACTCAATGCCTCACCCCCTTGATAGTCCCGGAGCCGAGGTCGAAAATAGGTATGAATTTGAGAAGACGGTTTGAGATTAGATTTTGAAAATTTGGTTTCTGAATGAGAAAATATTTGTCTGTCGTCTGAAACTTGGTGGAATACAAAATGGCGGCATCATAAGATGGCTTAATTTGCCCATTTTAAAGTTTTTCTCTAATTATTACTAAACCGTGCATCTTACAGAAATTTTAAACGATTTGATACAAAAACTTTGAATTATCTCTCAAAATGTGCGAATTACAAACAATTGAAAATCGGGCTAATTTTGGGCCAGTCCTGTCCTTCCCCCGTCAGGACTTTTGCCCTTCAAAAACCCCTAGCGACCTCAATATTGGTCTGATTCAGGGCAGCCAAACCCCATTCGATTCAGGATTAAATAATTTCCTAAGTTAGTATCCAGCAACTTTTTGTTCAGACCGTTTCCCATTTAAGTACGTAGTAAAAGTCCGTTTTTGCGAACTGTATGTGTAAATGACATAAAATCCACATGTTCGGCTGTAAGTCAATGAGGAATGGTCTCAGCTAATACTTGATCGATACGAACTTTGGAAACTATTTAACCCTGAATTGAATGCGGCTTAGCAGACCTGAATCAGACCAATATTGAGGTCGCTAGGGGCTTTTGAAGGCCAAAAGTCTAGACGGGGGGAGGGTAGGACTGACCCAAAATTAGCCCGACTTTCAATTGTTTGTAATTCGCTTATTTTGAGAGATAATTCAGAGTTTTTGGATCGAATCTTTTTTTTTTTTTTTTTTTTTTTTTTTTTTTTTTTTTTTTTTTTTTTTTTTTTTTTTTTTTGTGCTCTACAACTTTGCTACGTATAAAAATTTCTGTAGGATGCACGGTTTAGGAATTATTAGAGAAAAACTTTAAAATGAACAAACTTAGCCATCTTTATGAGACCACCATTTTGTATTCCTCCAATTTTGAGAAGGCAGACAAAGATTTTCTCACTCAGAACCGTCTAAATTATCAAAATCCCTACCTATTTTCGGCCTTGGCTCCGGGACTATAAGTGGAGAGGGGTTTGCCTTACAGAAGCCTTAAAAATACTTGGACGTCTGACCCTTACCTGGGCGGTAAGTACTCACTACGCTCCCCACCCAAGTACTCACTACGCTCGACGTTGCTTAACTTCGCTAATCTGCTCGCTAATCTGTTGGGGTTTCCAGCAGGACCTTCTACCGTGAACATCTATCTGTCGATATCTTGTCAATTTTTATTGTTTCCGGTGGTTTACATTGTAAATTGGCTTGTGAATTTTGGCACGGAAACTGACTACTCGTGGGAATGGATTAGTTCAGTTTGTTCTGGTTTTCTGTGTGCGTTTCGCTTACGTTTCGGACTTATTTCCGCTGAGTGTGTTCGGTGCTCTCTGGAAAGAAAACCCCGCGGGATCGAACAGGTAGACCATTCTATTTTTTCTGAGGCCCCGATCGGGCGTTATCACCAAGTCTCTGATTAGAAACCTTGTTTGTTGTTATTGTGTTTCTAACAGTGTTGTTCTCAGTTATAATCACTGAAAATAAATTGTCCATATTGCCGGTGTGTTGACGATCAAAAATGTCAGCTGACGTTGTAGTAGATGTTCTTGCCAATATTGAAACAGTTAAATCTTCGATGTTGGCTGTAGAAATTCTAGAAACACGGTCAGAACAAGCGGCAATTTTTATATATAAAGCTAAAGCGGCAAAGCAGTCAACCGTTGCATCCAAAGAATGTATTAAGCCGATCACAGAATTTGTAAAAGGTATGTTGTGCAGCTAGGAACAAGATGTCATCAGTTGGATGCTCAGTTAAGACAGGCAACAGAGTCGTCTTTAGCATCGATGACGATCGATTTGAAGGCGATCCTGACCGAAACTGCCTGTAGGCTAAACACGATTGAGATTAAATTGGATGACAGGGTTGCAGAGGCGGGGACATCCGCCGCAACACTGGGTTATGCTGAGGTGGTTGCGCGTGGTAGAGCCTCAAAGCCCAAAACTCCTGTGGTGATTCGTCCTAAGGCGGGTGTATATTGATTGATGGATGGCGGTGCTGCAACAGATGTGGAAAGCGTGGGCACAAATTTGCAGATTGCAAGGTTGATGCCGAGCAACTTGAATCCACTGTCTGTAAGGCAACTGGCAGGGATGCCCCATTATGACTGATTATGATTTTAATTAGTTCAGTTATATGGAATGTCCTAGAACGTTTGGAACGAAGGTTGGCCTCACTCAGCACTTTCGGCACTCACATCCAGCGAGATTGAGTGAAGACAGGGCAGGACCCTCAAGGAATATTTTTTGGTCTGAAGAAGAAATTCAGATCATGGATTTGAAAGAGTTAGAGCTGATTGCTCGAAGTACACTCCAAAGACCGTAGGTTTATAAGTTGGCAGATCTAATGCCAGGAAGGACTAAGGATATGGTAAAAGGTGTGTGTTCCCGTGCCCCTTACAGAATAATCCGGGAATCCTTAGCGATTACTGAGGACACTGGTCACACCCACCGTGAGGATGAGAATGTTACTGATCAAGGGAAATGGGAGAAGAGAACCACAGAACTTTATGAAGAGATAAGAAAGGGGATTGGGGCCGTAAGAAAGGAATCGAGGAATTGGGGAGTGAGCCTTCTGCTGGAGGAAGCTACTTTACCAGCATTGTCTGAATCGTACTCTTGAGTTTTATCTGGGGTCATGGATACACCACGTTTCGCAAACAAATCAGCTGAGGCAGTAGGAGATAGGGCTTCGGCACAGCCACAATGTGGTCAGGGATGGCAAACCTCAACATCCAGTTCTTGGCGGAAAATGTAAAAGTTGTGGAGGATGATCGGGTAGCGGCTGTTGATGAGTTAACCGGCAGAGGTCGAGGGAGAACGGTACATGTGTAAGCTCAGCTCACAGAAGACTGAGATGGTTTGTGAACTAGGGGACTTCATATTTGTGCTGGAGGTCACTTCCGGCATCTAATCGACAACAGTTTTGCTGGAACCTGGAAACCGATCATAGCACAGGAGATCAGGACAATGAAGTTGAGGCCAACAGTGAGAGGTCCTGATAGTGAATCTGTTGATGACTGGAGGTCAGTTGGAGTTGAGCATAAACGTATGTACCTGTAGAAACCCAAGAAGAGAAGAATTATTTTAAGTTATTTGAGGTATATGTGTTTACTTTTGAATATTGTTTTCCAATAAAAATTCTTGTCAATGCTTAACATCACTAATCGCATAAGAAACGGTTCATTGCCGCGCCTAACCCATACGGTATCAACACGAAAAGAATGGCTATTTCATCGTCAGTTAATAGTTATACAGTTTAGTGAGAGTCAAAGTTGAAATGTTCCTAGACCAATTAATAGCCAAACCTAGGAGGTAGTGGAACCCCGAAGGCAGAGACGAACTCGTTAGATCTGCCACATAAAAAAATAACTGCTTCAACCTTCTTCCAGAAAATTAGTCGCTCTGGGCCGGTCTATACCCCTGGATTCAATTTGGGACTACCGGTCTTGAGACGGCCTCCTCATTCTTTGATATTACCGGCGTCTGATTGCCCATACTGACTCCTTTCTGTAATCACAGCGCCTCCCTTTCTAATATGGGGGCAGTCTTGAGGCTTGTTCGCCGGCTTCTTCGTACAAAACTACTTGACTGAATCCGGTTCGTTGTCGTTCTTTACTTCGAAGGAAGTAGACGAGATGAAAAAAACTAGCACAGATTGTTTTCAAGTATGGACCGGTACCGGTAGAATACGGTTTTTGGCGGAAACGTCAGATTTCATGGAATGATTATATTATAATGCACTATTATTATTTTGGTATTGTCGGGATTCGACCAAAGAAGAAGAAAAAACTTCGTAATCATTTATAATGTTTTTGATGTTTCGGTCAGCACCTTGACCATCATCAGAGCCTACAAAGCTAAACCCTCAGAAAGGGCAGTATCAGAGAGAAATACTACAAGAAGTCGGTCAGTTATGCTAAAATCCATAACCAATCACACCTAATAAGATGCAGGTTGTCATAAAAAATTGTTCAATACATGTGTAAACAATGAAATTACGAAGATTGTACTACTTGGCATACACAGTTTCACAATCAGTCTGCCCGACACCTCGATACATTATATGATTTCGAAATAATTATTTTCTTCTTCTTCGGCCGAATCTCGACAATACCCGAATGAAATACTACTCGGCCCGACATAATTCAATCATACAGTGCACAATTAGATGTGTCAGGTATGTATACTCATCATATCTGTTCATATATCCAGGCTTAAATCAACATTCAATATATTAGGAGGAAGGAGGATGGGACCCCTAATGTTTTCATAATCAAAACATCCAATCCGTCGAGTATTTTGAATTTTTTAAAGAAAATTTAATTATCTTCTGCTCCTATATGTGAGCGTATACTATTCGATACGATTCGTGCGATATATTCCACATTGACGGATAGTATTTTATTTTTTTTTTTTTCGAGATAACCCAATTGCGAACGGGCGCAAGTAAATAGCATTTGATACAATATGGAGAAAGAGAGAGAGAGAAAGAAAGAGAGAGAGAGAGAGAGGGGGAGATGGGAAGAAAAATTAGGATTTGAGAAGTGGTCGCAGAAAAAATCCAATTCTCGGTCATAATTAGGAGAAGGTTAGAGGGCCGAAAAATTCTGTTGAAGGTTCGGTGGCTAAGAAGACTTCCATCAAAAGTGAAGAGTGTGCAGGCATGAGAAGGCTACGTCCAACGTAACTATCCTCCGCCAGCAAATTTGACAATCGACTCGACCATTCAGCCAGGGCGAGGAGAGAAACTCTCGATCTGGGGCAAAAAATCGTTGGGCACATCTTAAGGAAAAAAAACTGTTGTGGACTATTTAGGTATAGGCGTGTTAACAGATTTTTCATTTGTAGTATATTCCATATTTATTCAACTCACATATGTAAGAGTAATATATTAATTTCGACTTCAGTTAAAATTCAGTTTCTGTTCAAAAAAAAGGTGAGAAGTTTTTTTGTTCCCAATGGAATGAGCATGGAGTGTGGAAGGTGAGAAACGATCAAGTTTTTGATGGACTCTTCGATAGACTTTGCGCTATTGAGAATCAAATGTATAGCTTCACGCCTTTGAAATATGCTCTCAGTTATAAATAATATCTGTTCGAATTTTCATGCATTCAGTATAGATTCTTACCATTTTCCACTATTGTGTTTGAAAATTTAGACCTTCTCTATATTATCCCCCTTCCCATGAAGTGATGAAATGATATAACCTTATAATTATATGTACTATAAATTCTACGTACCATTTTCAAGGAATCAACGGGTGGGGGGGGGTGGTGTAGCTGACATAGGAAACGAGGATATATCCACTACTCAAGCCTCTTGAGCGAAAATGATTTACACGAAGTTTAGTCACCATAACACGCCTTAACGGGACCTAACTAACAAAAACATGTCCGAAAAATGTCTCAAAAATTACCCGATACCAATAAACAAACTATTTTTGTCAACATGAGTGATGTGAATTATCGCATATTTACTGACTCTATCCTTATCACCTGGAATAGCAAAATCATCTCCTTTTCGCTTTAGGAACGTGAAATTTGGTAGTGTGCCCCCATACTAGTGACACCAGAGTTGAAAGTGTATTTCACGTTCTAACGTGGGCTACCTCCGGCGTGACGCTGAGGTTTCCCATCACTTTATTTTTATTTTCTCATGAAAATCCGGACCCCTTCATGAAGGCAGACCGAGGGGGTGATTGTTTTAGTTCCCCCATCGTGTTTACAGGCATGCATACATCAATTTGTGTGAAATAAGGATTATTTTCCTCACTTTTCTCCTTTTCTGAACAGCACATTTGGTAGTGTAGTAAACCAGCTGGTGTGGGTACATTAAAATATCTCAAATACAAGCAAAAACGTTTATGGCATATCTGATCGAGCTCTAGGCGGGTGATCTTATTGTTGTCCACTCAAGCAAGCATTTTTGTGAGTTCAACGAAACAGCCAGAGATAGAACGCGAGCCACCACCCTCAACTCTCTGATGAAAATGTGGTGGGGGGAGGGGGGCTGTGGAATCGGTAGATTAAACGTTTTTAATGTTCCAATAAATCTGACTAGGGAGAACCGTTTCAAAGCGGCGTCCGCAGCGCCGAATGACGCATCGCCTCTGCTTGCCTGACGCAAAACAGGCGAACCACTCGGGTCTAAGTGCGTCCAGTTACTTGTTCCCAGCAAAGGTACATCGCAAGACCAACCACGAAGACGCAAGATAACCGCCAATGCGTCATTGTACTACACCTGATACCCTGCCCATATTAGGCGACGTATTTGCGCTCCGGAAATTCGTTTTTTTATTCTTCATTTCACGTTTGATTTAAATGCACTTTCGAGCGAGAAATCGCGAGGAGAAACAGAAAAGAACATTGCGTTTCTCCGAGTCGGCGGATTTACCTCGGACGTGTAGCAATTTGGGTTTATGTCATAAGTATGGATTTCACTATGTACAATAACAAAGAAACAGTGAGGTGACGGTTAATTCGGAGTCTTGAACTTTCGAGGCTATTAATGGTTCTACAATGAAAAGAAATTATCAAAATTCAAAGATTCAAAAGCTAAGAGCTTTCTACCTGCGTCGTTGACTATTTTTCGTAGCAGGATGCTATCAGTAATTGGTGTGGGAGGTGCTAGTCAAATAGATTATCGGTCAAGTTTTCACAGAATCGGAATAAAATACCTAGCAAGAGCATCCCAAAAGCGTGTGTCGCTCTTTTTTGACATTAAAAAAAAAAAAAAAAAAAAAATAGTTTTATCGCTGTTGTTCTGATGCGTGTTGCTGCTCTTATATTTTTGAATTTTGAGTGCTGCTCTAGTAAATTACTATTATAATTGTGACTGCCGGATGTTTATTTTTGTTTTCTTCTTTTTTTAAATTCTACAATAGACTGATTTTAGTTGCTTCATGAGTTGGTGAGTGTCGGTTGGTTTTTGTTATGTACGGTCCTTTACTAGTGTTAACATCCCTTGATATAAGTTGTTGATTTGAGTACCTGTTCTATTTTAGTACTTGTTTGCAAATTTCGATGCCAATATTGATTAGTTGGTCACTGAATGGTGAGGTATTCACGCTGTAGTAAACCTCTGAGTAAGTTAGCTGTGTGTTGTTTTTTATCTATATCTAGTACTAGTTTCTTGTTTGAGTATTTTTCGCCGTTGTTCCATGGGTTGAGTTGTTATGGTGTTTAGTACAGGCCTTGAAGAAGATAATAAATTTATCGAAAGCTTGGCGATAGAGGAGGAATAATTTGTTTGGCCACATTCCTGATACATTCACGACTGATAGAATGTACAATACGTACATTCGTAACATATAATGGAAGTATTATTGCTTCCGAGACTACCTACAGGTGGCGGAAGCATTGTTTTCACTTTCAGAAGGAAACAAATTTTTGGTATCAAACCAATTTCCACTCGCATTTTAAGTTTTAGACCATTCAGTACAACTTTGGTTCCGTGTCTGTGTGTGTGTGTGTGTGTGTGTGTGTGTGTGTGTGTGTGAAATCCTTGTAACTAGCTTATTGTCCACAGTTTTCACCCGATTTGGATGAAATTTTCATGGGATGTGCGGGATAGCCATAGGTAGGGGAGACTGACAGTCCCCTATCAGTTTCATCATTGTTGACTCAATACTTCACTCTGCGCATGCTCAAACGTAAATTCTGATAGGTATCATTTTCTCACCCCTTAGTCGTCCGATCTCGCTCAAACTTAGTTGATAGTCGGGAAATGACGATTTGATCATCCCATATCAATTTCAACATGATTGTATCATTAACGCTACTGCACATGGGCCAATGTGATGTCCTTGTAACAGGCTCTTATTCGCCACAGTTTTCTTCCGATTAGATTACATTTTCAGGGAATAGGCGGGCTAGGGTGTAGACGGTCCCCTATGAGTTTCATTGTTCCTGACTCAATACTCCACTCTGCCTATGCGTAAAAGTAATTTACATTATGCTCCATTTTTTGGCAACCTAATCGTACGATTTCACTCTAATTTGGATGATATTCGGGAGAAGACGATTTCGTAACCCCATATTAATTTCAACATGATTGTATCATTAATAGCTACTGCGCATGTGTCACTGTTAATTCCTTGTTACGACCTTAATTTCCACAGTTTTCACATTTTGGTGAAGTTGGCAGTAAATGCGCTGATTTGGTTGTAGAATGCCCCGTACCTATTTCATTGATCTACTCATCAGTTCATTCTACGCATGCGCAAACGTAAATTAGATTGAGCTTACCTAATTTTGTTGTTTCTGAATTGACCAACGTTATTTCACGTTATTTCTTGGTTTTTTTATTCCGCTATGGAAATTTTAGAAATCTTTTAAAACTTTTCAATGATCTATACATTCATGACATGTAAACGAAGAAGCTATGTGCCACACCCAACTTGGCATGCTTTTTTTATTTTCTTTTTTATTATAATTTCAAATCAAATGTGAAAGTAATTTTTTTAAATGCATGCAGTTAAATTAGAAAAATCATGGAAAATCAAGTGCCCCATTGCAGGATGTACATCAAAGGATAAAATAAAAATAAAATAAAAGAGTAACTCCTTGTCACTTTTGCTGTGCCATGGCACGGTCGCAGCCTGGAACCATTCCTTTTAGCTTGGATATTTCTTGCCGCAGGAAATTTCTATCATACTTTTTAGGTACCTAATTTTACAAAACCAGGTCTCCTCCATGTCCACGCCGCAACTGACACCTGGACATCCAGGATTTACCACCCATCGGAATTAGTGGCAACAATATCAAGCTTCTTGCCCCAGTCGATTCGACATATGTTAGTTTTTCGCTTTCCATACCCCAGCCGCTGGATGACAGAGTACCTGCTATCTACTTGGTAACCGCACCATGACGTAGATGTGGTCTGCCGTGACTGCTGCACTACATGATACAGATTTTCATTTTTCTCAAGGCAAAGTGTATCCACAACTAACTCAAGCGAACTAAATCACTCGCGAGGAAGTTTTGGAAATCCATTTCGTTGAAAAATGGAACTTAAACATGAACGTTGTTTAATTTTTCGAAAATAGAGGTTTTGAATGTTATATCGATTTAGACGGTTATATCATCAACATCAATGAACAATAATCATTATGACTATCTCAAGAACACCATAATGAAGATGGCTAACTTAGCAACCCGAACGTCGTAAACGATTGTCCCGGGCCCCAATGTCCTCCGAAGCCAACTCCCCCCACTGGAAAAAAATGGGAGATTCAGAGCATTGTTGGACACAGCCAGACATAGACTCACATATACAATCTTACCTCCTTCTGTTCCGTTGTCGGAAGTTGGAAATTCGAACAACATCGTGCTCGACTGCGGGAAGAAAATTCTTTCTGATAAGTGGTAGCTGGCCGATTCCGATTAAATATATCATTGCTAATCAAGGACGAAGTAATAATGTTTCCCATCTCTATGTACCTGAATCTATTACCAAAAAAATGTGATTGAGTGTTACATGCCTACCAGGTAATCATGTTTGTAAGCTGTGAACACTTGAAATGATTGAATGCGATTGTAAATAATTTAAGTTATATCGTGAATGTACGTTTGAAAATTTTATTTACTGATGGATTTGCACTGTAATCGTCTTTAGTCTCAAATAGAGCACATGGAATAAACTCCTCATCCACAAGAGAACTGTGGAGGAGAAAAAAGAGAAGAAGAGAAAATCCTTTTCTCGCACACTCGCACAGTCAGGCAGGTGGAAGAAAAAAGTTGTTCAGGGTGGCCCAAAACGTAAAATAATGCAAGAGGATATTTTGATTTGGAGAAAAAAAATTGTATCTTCCGAAAGTAGAAACCATACATCGGCTATAGCTTAGATTCGTGAGCGAAATGATTCGGCAGTGGTGTTGACGGTCGTTTGCCAGAGCTTATGCACTACAAATTATGCGCAGTTCCAGTGATTTCTAAACTCCAAAGTTTTTTTTCACAAATTCAAAACAATCCCAATGATCCTTGTTTTCCTATTTAGTAGGTAGGTTTTTCATAATATTATTTTTCTACGATTATACCAAGTAAGTTCAGCAACCTGATATGCACGAAATTTTCCAAGCCTCAATGTCTGCATTCTGCAGCTGTATGGCACAGCCAACTCGGCAGACTGTTTCAAACACTAGTTAGATTCAGTTTAGACAATGCGGAAAGCTTTCTATCTAGTTTAAACACTATATTCAACTAGAATAAATTGGTAAAAGTTTTAATTTCTATTTTGTTTAAAAAATAAAATTATTTCATCCCAAAACTTCAATATTGCGCTTGGTGTATATTCCTTGTATGCCCATGATTATTTCTGTGACCCAA
The DNA here is from genome assembly GCA_030762985.1 of Adelphocoris suturalis. Taxonomy (NCBI): domain Eukaryota; kingdom Metazoa; phylum Arthropoda; class Insecta; order Hemiptera; family Miridae; genus Adelphocoris; species Adelphocoris suturalis. The sequence continues at coordinate 139,718,340 of CM061040.1, forward strand.
CTGCAATTCCCATCTCTTGCACGTATATTTTTTGTCCCATAAAAGTAGAATAGAGAATTACATAAAAGATTAATCGTGGACCATTTTTACTGTGCAATTTATGTGTACAATTTATCTGCTTTGCCAGTAGAGCCATCTTTAGAAAAGGAGGGAACCAGATCCTGTTTGAATGTTCACGGTGAGCTCGGCTGCGATCAATCAGAAGCTGCTATGTGACACGTAGCACCGGCTGTGATGACAAAAGATATGAATGAGATAACTCCGTATGGCCTTTAAGGGTGAAAATTGCGGTGATACATCATAACCATAATCACCTTAAAACGATCTACAGGAGAAGGCTGAAGAATTGAGTCGTTTCATTTTTTTCTCCATTCTTCTCTCAACATTTCACAAAAACCGTCCCCTTTAGATAACGGATTAGTTTGGACGTCTTGATTGTCGCAATACGGACCGTTTGGGGTGACGGTCGCAGGTTCCCGTGACTGATTGCGTCAGGGAAACGAAGCTAATCCTGGGAGATCAGTTAAGGAATCAGTCTGTAGCTAAGGAGATTTGCAGTTCGGGTGCCTGGAATGGTCCACAGGTGACTTTAACGCGCTGTGTCGGTAGGGGTCACGGTTTACCATTCAAATCGTCCCTTTGCTATTCAACAAATGCAGCAGCTGTAACCAACGCGTACCAACGATCAGATTATAAACTTGACATGTATATATATATATATATATATATATATATATATATATATATATATATATATATATATATATATATATATATATATATATATATATATATATATATATATATATATATATATATATATATATATATATATATATATATATATATATATATATATATATATATATGGCATAATTTTTATATTTTTATAAACTAAACCGGCTCAGTTAGACTCATAAGTGAATAATATCGAAAACTAATTGGTGTTCGAAGATGAATAGAAAAAATTGAAATCGATTTTTTTTATCATGAAATTATTAAATTAGTATAATAAACAAAACCAAATTGTTTAATTGATATTTCCTCAAAGTTACCTACAATGAGCCCTTCTGAAAACGTAAAAACGAATTGATAAATTGGCATTGAGACCTGTTTGAGTTCAAAACCCATGCAAATGCAAAAGGATGTAAAAATGGTAGGATTTAAAAAAAAAGTTAAAAAAAAATAAATAAAAATAAAAACGGGGCTAATACATTGTTGAAATAAAACTTGCGGAAGGTGTACCAAAGTTAACAAAATCACTATTTACCTTTCACGTTTTACAAGGTATGTACATATCTCCAGTAATAATGGAATTTCCACAGAAACTTACGCTTTTTCATGCGCTTTTTTACGCTTTTTTTTTTGTGTACGATAAGGCATATTTTTTCTTCGATTTTTCGAAACTAAACAGACACAGTCGAGCTCATAAATCATTCCTATCAAAAACTGTCGGTGATTGAATATTAATTTGATATTAACATTGCTTGCGTAGAACCTGCTAGGAATAATTCCAATCATGCTGCATGATCGTATGAGCTAATTTTCTTAAATTACCTAACGTATTGTATGTTTCATTTCATTTCTGAATAAAAGCAGAATAAATATTAAAAAATATTAAAAAATACGGACACCAACCGCACTTTTGCACGATACTTAGTTGCCATTCTACAACTTTTTTATAAGCGTGACGTCACATTTTGCCGAAACTTTGAAAACTCGTAAAAAGCAAACCGTTCGTCGAAAAAAAGGGCGGATGGTTTCCAAACTCTACGTTAATTTAAAAATAGTAAACGCAAATTTTTCTTTCAATGGGTAACCCAATATCACTCATATGTAGGTTTCCCTAATTTTTTCAAAAACACATTTTGCTTGACCTATTTTTTCCCCAAGATCAACTGAAAGAGTTAGCCTCTAATTCGCAATAAGGTCAATAGCTTGGTGAAATCCTTCACGTATACATGTAGGTATGCCGCAATGTTCTGAAAATCCTCGGGTCCACATTTTATATCATTTGAATTATTCGACTCCAACCTTGATAGCGGAGTGATTTATTCGCACAATAAATCGTATTCGCGGACGAACTGGACCACAAAACATCCCACATAACGAGGAATGCCCCAAGTGAGGTCGACGGTTTATATATATTTTAGAGCCCGCCTCCAGAAGACGTGAGTTATGGGCTCACGGCACAAAACTGTATCGCTGCCCGCATCCCCACATCTACTCCCACACCTCGAAATTCAATCATTACTTAATTTATTTTCTGTTTCTTTGGAGAGGCACAAAAAAAGGTGTATGAGAGAGGGGAGGGTTTCGACCCAAACAGTTATTATTAAAAAATCAGGTCTCCGTTGGTGATTTACGATCTTTCGGAAGGCACGGAGGGGGCGTAGCCTTCATAAGACTTCACAATGCATCATCAGGGAAGCGGAGGTTTTTTCTTGATATACCTCGTTTGACAACCTCGTGGAGCTTATTTTTTCAGTTTTGTCCATTTTTTATTTTTTAGGGGTGTTCCTCGTTCAAATAAAAAAATAATATGGAACTAAAAAAAACGTGCCGTATGTTGCATTTTGCAGACTGCCTGGTGGTCCGTTTTAATTACTCGTCCTCCCTTCATTCTCGAAACTAAAGAAAAGCTGATTTTCGGTCCAACGTTTAATATCTTGAATAACTGGGTATGAACAAAATGATTTAGTAACTTAATAATGAATATTGGTATGTAATTTACTTATTTATGAAGAGATAGCTAATATTAATTAGTACATGCATTCAGCTAATCTTCACCACAGGGTATTGTTGTTACAGAAATACTTTGTATATTTATATTGAAGAATTATTGCAGGAGTACTAAGGGAGAGATGAATTCCGAAAATATGCTGGGTTTTGTGGAAGGAGCATCAGCATTGCCTTCGGACCTCACCGGCCAATAGGATGTGTACAACATTGAGGATGGGAATCAGTATCACTAAGTTCCATATTTGCTGAGCCATATTAAGCATATCTGAATGAAAATTATGATAGTTAAACAATATTAAATAAATGAATAACGATAATAAAATGATGATAATTATAATCTAGAAGTTCATAATCTTTAAAGCATCTTTTGAACATGTCTTAATAGCATTTGTTCATGCAATAATATTGATTACTCACGTAATTGTATTGTATTTAGAATCAGCACATTTTCCACTTCTGCTTAACAGTTACGTCCGGATCACATAATACGAGTATGTTATCACCCGTTCATCCGTAGTTGCACGATAAACTCAATGTCAACAAATCATTACTAAAGGTAGTACTAACGGGCGATTTTACAAACAAATAAATCCCATAATTGAGGAAAACCAAGGTTAAAAAGCGTGGATTTGAAGGAGAAATCGACAAGAGTTTCATGTAGACTAAGAACACACCATGCTTTATGTCCTTCATACAAAACGACGTTTGGTTTATTACAGGGGAGATTGTAATTTTGTTTATGTGAATAATGTGGTGAGAAATCGCAGTGTCACAGTTGGAAATAAAATTCCCGCTCAGTTGTGGTTCAATAGGCCTATTGACATCGGCAATATGAAAATATTTGGATGCGGGGCGTTTTGTTCACGTGCCCAAAGAAAAAAGGTCGAAATTTGAGCCAACGGGTATCGCCTGCTCTATAATGGGGAAATCATCACTGGTCTTAATGTAATATATGACGAATCGAAGATTTATTATATTAGCTGAACGTCATGCTGCTAGATAGCCTGACTGCTTTTTTTGAATAGTCCTACTGAAACTGAAGTTTACATTTTTCAGCCTCCCAGTTTCGAAGTAGGGAACAAAATTGGCAAATTAGAAAAATCCATTCATGGCTTGAAGGAATAGCCAAAAAATTGAAATTATTGTTTCAATGACTTTATGGTAAACAATGGGCTTGAGCGTTTTAAATGTGATACATGCTTATAAGTACATAAAAAATTATGCTTCATCAAAAATCTACGTTATCGTAGTTGTTGAAGATATACTAGCATGCTCAAGAAATTCACATGAATTAGAATCTTTCAAAAAATCTCCGATGGGCAGATTAGATGGCACAGACTTGGCCGTCAGGGAATCATTCAACTATCTTGGTTTTCGAATAACAAAGCTTCCTGAAAAGAAAAAGATGCTGATATCTCAAAAGGCATGATATCGTCAAAACAAAGCCAAGAATACCTTAATTCCTATGGAACCAAAACTACTACTTGATAAGGCCGGGATTACCAATAATACCATTCCATACAGGCAACTAGTTGGATCATTGATCTACATATTAGCTGGTACAAGACCTGAAATCAAATTCGCACCTAATTATCTGCGTAGATTCAGCAGCAATGATGACCATACCAACAACCACGCCCTGCGTATCGTGAGATACTTGGTCGACTATCGATTCATGTCTGCGTTTTTATGCCAAAAGCGATATCCTACCGATTCAGATTTACTCAGATGCGGACTATGGAGAGGATGTAATCGACAGAATGTCAACAACTGGATACGTGGCATTTGTTCTTGTAAATCCAGTAACTTGGACCTCCAGCAAACAAACTGTAGTCGCAACCTCTTCGATTGACGCTGAATACATTCCTGCCAGCGAAGCTATAAAAGAAGCCATTTGATTGAAAGCTCTCATTCAAGATCTCGATATTGGGTTTGAAGAAGCCATTACGATTTATAAAGACAACCAGAGTGCGATTAAGATGGTAAATTCCCCACAAGTAAACTACCGCTCGAAGCACATCATGATCAAGTATATATTTGTCAGTGACAATGTTCAGCAAAATGTTATTAAGTTTGAGTATGTTGCTTCTGCCAATCAGACTGCCGACGTATTAACAAAGGCGCTTTTCTTGCCTTCTTTCAGAAAACACAGAGACGGTCTTCACATATCCAATGCTGCATAGGGCATCGACATTATTGTTAAGAACGGGTGTTAGATATTTGGATTCAACAACAATTGCCTAACCTCCGGTCTCCAAGCTTTTGGTTATGTTGTTATAAAATGTAATTCTCATTCTACAGTTTCCATAAAATAAGTGAAATCGACTTTACAAAAGTTTAGTGTGTTGTGTCATAATTTAACAGTTTTTGTCACAAACTTGTTAGTCTTGTAAAGAGAGGTCTGAGCTGAAACATGACCGAAACAAACCTTGGAAAGTATGCCTGTGTCAAATGAGCTTGGTAGACTTCGCTTGGAAAATTTTAAAATCAAAAATTCCTTGACCCCCAGCCAAAAGACATATCCATGTAAAAGTCTGGGTAAATCGGAAATCAGAAACTCGTAAACGAGTTCCACTATCTGCTTTACAAGCAGATACTATGTTACATGGATATGTCTTTTTTTTTTTTTTTTTCAATTAATTTATTGATTTTATACAATTGTATCCTGGACACACCAAGATCTGAAGATGTCCTCAGTAAGATGATGAAACGTTATAAAATAAAACAATAAATGAAATAATTTCATTTATTTTCCCTGTGCCGGATCCCGACTAATTCCAACAAAACAACGGTTGACTTATAGAAATGTTGAAAATAACTGTGGAGAGAAGCCACTACAATGAGTTTTTGTTAACGGTCGACTGTTGTCAAGAGGATGAAAATGTTTCCTATGGAGTGGAGTAAATGATGATATAGCTTTACGTTAAGAATATTGTAACCTGCTTACTAAAATTGTTTATAGTCCAATCAACTTAGTTTAGGAATGTAGCCAGGTACGTAAGGAGGGGGAAATTGGTAGCTTGAGGTGTGAAAATTTATCACATAAATCTAGCGCTTTCCAACGAGTGGCGAACGATTTCTGTGCGATGAAAACTGCGGAAGTTCCATTCCCCTAGCAACGGATGGGCTGTACGTGAACATCATCAGAAATTGTGACATCAACTTTTGCGTGACGAAAATTTTTGGTTGACCCCCCAGAGTAAAGACATATCCATGTCAACATTTTTGAATACTTTTCTTCATTGAAATCTGTTTTGAGGCATTCTGAAAAAATGCTTGAAGTTAGCACTTTTTCATATATATATATATATATATATATATATATATATATATATATATATATATATATAAATATATATTGCAACATTTTGGCACCCATACAACATTGAAGTTAGGAGGCACCCTCCTTATCCGCTGGTGTATATATGTATTTTATGGTGTATATTGCTTCAAATGACCTCTAAAAACAGCAAGGTATACTTTTTATTTCATTTCAATGGTTATTTACTGAATCCCATAATGCTATACTTGTGGCACCATTCTTGAGAATTTCAAGTCACCGTCTATGTGGCAACCATACAATATTGAAGTAATGTGGCACCCTCATTATTCCCTGGTGTATATGTATATAAATAAATATTCTAACATTGTGGCACCCATACAATATTGAAGTTAGGAGGTACCCTCATTATTCTCTGGTGTATATATTTATTTTATGGTGTATATTGATTCGAATGACATTTAAAAACAGCAAGGATATTTTTATTTCATTTTAATGGTTATTTACTGAATCCCACAATGCTATACCTGTGGCAATCTTCCAGAAAATTTCATATCACTATATATATGTGCCAACCGAGATATACAATTACAAATCACGGACTAAGTGGCGACCACTTTGATATCTGCGACGTTGCCAAACCACCTTCAGAACAGCAGACAAATCAACCATTTGTCTGATTTGTCTTGTTTGTTGTGGAGCGAACCAAGAATTTCACAACTTCCATTGGTCTTCCTGGGTTCTGTTGAGGTAAACAAACTATGGTCAAAAATCCAGAGACTGAGCTTCAGGGAAGGAGAATGTTTAAATCTCGTAGACTTTTAGTTTTGCCAGCAGATTAGGTACCTAGATAATTTAATTTTGTAATTCTATATCTTCTTTTGTTAGTGCAGGTACTAAACACGCTGAATGTGGATATTGAAAAAACCACAACCAGCAAGCAAAATTTTTAATAAGCTTTGAAAAGGCGTAGGTATTAAATGTGCTCCAATTTTCTCAACAAAATGTGAATTATTTTTCCCACAGAAATCGTTTTGGGTTCTATGAAACCTGGATAAAAATTTCTTTTTGTGGAGCTACAGCCAGTAAGCGAAGGGTCTTTTTATACCTTCCACAGTTACGGCCAGATATAAGCAACTTTCGTTGTTAAGAATGGCCCAGAACACCACGGAGATCACTCCGGAGGATTGACCAGTGCAGATTGTGTTTTCGAGTCGAAATGGGGGGGTATGTATCCCCTGATGATTTATACAAGAATTTCTCGTTTAAGAGTATAGGATAAGTGAAACAGTCGCGAAAGTCGTGAAGCAGTTGTGGGGGGGGGGGGGGGGGGGATAACGGAATAGCACCTGAGTACAATACTATGTAATCAATGTTATTTCTTGGTGTCATTCACCATAATAATTATCACTTATCAACTCCCTACCTATCTAATAAACCGTCTTTATGCGTTGGAGAGAAAGAGTTCATCCCCATCATTATGGCTCCGGATGTTTTCCATGGATCTCACAGGCATGTTTTTTACCTTGGTAATATGAACATTCCTCTTAAACGATGGAAATGGTAGCGCAACTACGAGGTTCTACCTCGGCCAAAAATTCTCTTACCCCAGCCCATCATTACACTTGCAATTTGTGTGTATTGCACAAAAGGTGAGAAGAAACATTCTCCTCCGTAACTTCAAGATGTCTAAAGAAATGGAAGTTTTAGTGGACAAAATCCTAACTTTTCAATTTGGAGTACACGACCTCATAACGAAAATGAAATAGTATATTTGTGGGTAGTTCTTGGTTGCTTAAGAACTAGTAGGTAACACTTAACCAGATATACAAAAGAAAATTGTCTATACGTTTCGAGACAATCGTTTGAAATTCCAAAAACACGTTCTGACATTGTAAAAAGAAATATTTCAGTTCCACCTTTGCCGAATTCCCATCAATACAATCGTCCGTAGAACGTGATCAGCAATTTCTAACCCACAGGGGCTCCTAGAAAATCATCAAATCTATGAAAAAAACTGGAAGACACAAATAAACTAAAATGAGCAGTTCTAAAATTCCAATTCTTATCCGACCTTAAATATCCATGCCCCTTTTGTAAGAAGCCCTATGGAGCGAGAAAATGTCCCAGTTTCAAGGTCATGATTAACGTAGTCAAGTGACCCTTTTGTATGGTTAATGTAAAAGCCGTCTACCGGCTGCCCACAAACTCGAAAACTGTCCTTCACTGACCGTTTGCATGTATTGTAAACAGTTCCGCAACTTCCACCTTCAATATCATCCTGGACAAAAAAATGGAGATCGGCGTTTTTGACTTCGCTATCAGGGTTCAAGTTGATAACTGACACACCGTTTCGATCCGAATTTAAATCTGCATAACCATCGGAAGCAAAACTCATGGATCCCTCCAATTTCCCGTCTGGTTTGGATGCTAAGGACCAACCTCGATCGGGAGCATCTCCAACCTCATCTGCCCGTAATGCCAACATCTCCGGATGCAAAATCAGGCTCGACAAAGTTCATATATCTACTAAATTCTACGACGCACGATGTTATCTCCTTCAGCTAGATGACCGTGATCGCCCGAGGACAGGCGATATCAAAAGGAGGGACATCAAAGTACTTTTGAGACATTAAAAAACTTAAAGAAGAGCATAGAGTTCTATGCTTGGTGTACTGTGGTCGAATGTGAATTACAAATTCATTTTAAACCCACCACAAACTCATAGGAATTATTTTGGCTGTTTCATCTAAATTGCTTTCAAGCATTAAACAGGTATTTCTTATGCCTACTGCAACATCCGCGTCACCTTCCACTTCCACCCTTATCAACTTCTTCACAACTGCGTGTAAATGCGGATGAGGACATGCACAACTAAAGGGAGGAGGCATCTACCGAGCATTTTGCTGGTTCGGGTGTTATCTTGCTGTCGATGCACCGGCCTAATTTTCCCCTTCGACACCGCCTCATCTTTTAATTCAGCCAATGTACAAGATATAGGTGATAACCGTCAATGCCACTAGGAGCTCGGCTGAAAAGGGGAAACTGATCTATAGAAACGGACCAATTATTGAATTTGTTAGTATTCAATTGAGTTTGTATAAGATATGCACGTCTACTAGTCCAAAACCGATGGCGACAAGAAAAACAGATCTCAATTTGCGAAAATATGGCTTACAGCTAGAGGAGGAACCATATCGGCCCTTAACACTTTCATCCATGGCCAACTGAACCATGGTCGTCTGCTATCTCAAGGTGGATGGGTGTTACATGCAGATGTGGTTGAAATATAAGAGTTTGAGCGCTCAGAAACGACTGTTTTGTTGATCGCTGAAACTGTGGCCCATCACACCAGGACATTGATAGGTTACGTGAATTCAAGTCTGCTACCTTAGTATCGCTTGGTCTTTGCTACGGACGCAGTCCAAAAACACAAATTTTGGGTCAGCAATCGACTTATTGGTAAATAAATGAAATATGAGTCAGATGAACATGTAGATGTACTGTAGTTATGCAAATCTGCCACTCGAATATCGCCGGTTCGCCAATGTAGACGTCGTTCAAAAACACTGATTTGGATTGGGGTCAAAAAGAAACTCGTAGGTATACATATTACTCAAATTACGGCCAATATTAATTGGTTCAATAGGTAACTTGGAAATACACGTCTGCCATCGAAGCGTCACTGGCTTACTGGTGAAGATGAAGTCAAAACACTGTAAATCCTTGACACAAAGGTTTATTATTTTTCATTACAGATAACAAACCTGAGGCAGAATCCGTTGGTATCCCCCGGTCAAATACTGTGAATCTGATTGCGTACTATTAGAATGATATAATCAGTCGTTATTGTACTATATCTGATCTGATTTAGATTTTGATTTCATTTTTAGCGCATTTTCTTTTAAGAAAGAAAAAATGAGCTATTGTGTTCACTTTGTTCGCTGATGCTGTATGTATGTCCTCTTAAAATCGTTTTAAATGCCACTTCCCGACGTCCGATTTTGATGAAACTTGGTATGGGTGTAATCTGTAACATTGTGGAAATGAAGATGTGCCAGGGGTTGATGACGACTAAGAGGTCATTGATCAGCTGATTGAGCTCCCAAGCCATTTTGTCTCTAATTCAACGCAGGAAACGTCTACTATTTCACGCGGATCTCCTTACAAGAAAATACGCCATCATGTGTCTCATTTTGTGAGCACTGATCTACTTGTTTATTATTTTTTAATAACACTATCCCCCTCCCCCCAAAAAATCAAGGTCATGCCCTCACGACACAGGTACTGGTCCTGGGGGTTAGTATTACACGTCTCCTTCTCAAAAAATAGACGTCTATGTGAAAAACGGGCTTCGGATTCGGGTTCAGTACCTTCAAAAACCCACAGTACCAGCTTCGCCTTCAATTTTTTTTTTTTTTTTTTTTTTTTTTTTTTTTTTTTTTTTTTTTTTTTTTTGCAGTGTAATAATTTAAATAATTTATAGTATTGACATGGGTTTCCACAACTTCACTGCTCTCCAGTCTGTGTGTCTTATCAAATGAAAGTCGTAGGACATCTAATTCTATATCTGAATTTTATATCACATGTCATTTTATTTCATTTTCATGTAATACATGTAATGAATTTCATCTCATATAATACATGTCATTTTATGACGGAAAATTCAAAATTGACTCTAGACCGCTCCTTCTCTAACACGTGATAGTTTTCTAAGGAAATTATTATTTCGTAAAATTATATCTAGGTAATTCACTAATAATAAAATTAGCGAGACTAATTGAATTCTGTATTATAAGGATATTATAATTAAATCGCGTTTAAGATTGAGTAGTCATGCCAAAATTAACCTTATTTAGACGAACCACCTCAGGTGTACGACGGGAGTCGTGTGTGGACAATTTGTATTTTTTGTCATAAATGCGCTAAAAATAAATTAAATTTAATATGTTTGGTACCCATTAGTTACAAAGTTAGACTATTTACGACTTTCATCTAATGTTTTTCAATTGGTGTGACAGTTTCTGAGACTAAAGCTCTTAAAAAATCCAAGTGAAACATATCACCCAAATTGAAAAAAGTGCCGTTTTTTAAAAGCGGTTGCATGATTACTCATATTTCAAATTTTAATAGGTTATTCTACGTAGAATTCAACTGCCGTGAATATTAGTAATAGATGTTTCCTTGCTAACTAGCTTAGTTTTGGCGTAAGATCAAAAATATAGAAAACAGTTCGAAAGTTGCGATGTTTTTTTCGCAATAGCTTAGGTCGCCCAAGTAACTGGAATAAGCACACTTGGGTTTTTACTATACATGTTGACTCTAAAACTACGAAAATCGAAACAATCCGACCTTATGTTGAATGTCGCATTTGGATTTATTATTTTCAATAATGAACCTTTGTATTTTGAAGATAAATCAACTTTTTTTCTCCTCTATTTACTAGACAATTTACTAGTAATGTGACATTTTCGGTTTTTTAAACATTATTATTACCTATACAATCATTTATTTATTTATAATTTTCATCACCATTTATCACATTCATTTGAAATTCCCAAATCTCGAGAAAAATAGGCAAGGAGACTACTTTGGGTGAATTTGTGTGTACCTACTCGGAAACCAGGGACAAAGTGAAAAGTCACGGATCCAGGGGTCTATCGTTAAATATCAAAACCACGAGTGATTGGCTGCTACATCGTTACTGAAAGCTTATGCCGCACAGCTCACAGCGGTCAGGAACTTGACAAAAGTTCGGCTGCGATGCCGACGAAAACCCATGGTGAATAACGATAAGAACTTCGCCTAAGAACCAACCACGGTATATGTGACGCCTATTTGTTCAAAATCGGACAACGGGAATCCCCACAATGTGGAAAATGTGGTCATCCAGATGGAACTCTACGTCACCTGATAATGGATTGTCCAGACCATGAACGGGAGAGACACCTTTTTTTTAATATTTTAGCCACGAAAACAAATGTAAATTTGGAATTTTTATCCATTTTATCATCAAGGCATATCATAATTTATAAAGAACTTTTTAAATTTATGTTAAATTGTAGTATTAATATATGAAAGAAAATTGTTTTACTTACTACAAGCCTTGAATTGTAAATAAAAATATGTATGGCTGTATACAGAACGTAATGCCAAATAAATAAAATTAAAAAAAAAAAAAAAAAGTACCAGAAAACCAAAAATTCAAACCCCAAAATCAAAGCGGTGCATCTCCAAAAACGGAGCATGAATTGAGAATGTATCGGTTACAACATTTTTTGACGTTCGATTATGACCCAAGCACAACGATAGGGTGGTTCAAAAAAAAAAAAAAAAAGTTCTGGGATTTCTTGTCCCCATTGTTTTTTTTTTTTTTTTTTTTTTTTTTTTTTTTTTTTTGTTTTTTTTTTTTCTTCCTCGGTATGTCAGGATGACACTCCTAAATTTGTAACAAGAAATATTAATCCTAATCACTTTACCTGGGTCGATTTTGGCCACTTATCGACCGCTATCGTAAATCAAAATCTAAATTGGTGGCGAGGTGAAGATTTGAAGGACGGATTTCAATTTTTTTTTTAGGTCAATTTATGGATTTTTGCATGCGCTGAACACGATGAACTTATTTATTTTACGCTCCGTCCACTAGTTATCCGGTAAACTGGCAGAGGGCGCTGCTTGAAGATGAGTAAAAATCGAAAATTTCACCGAAAATACTGTCCCCTGGTTAAGAATTGTACTAGAAACATGCTATTATGGTCGGACAATATGCTTTGGCATGTTCTGAACATGATTCCGTTTTTTACTATACTTTTCTGCCGATGATTGCTTCGTTTATCGGCCATAAATCTCAAATTAATAGTAGGGTAATAAGACAAATTCACCCTAATTTCACCGGAAATTATGTCGCGTTGATAATTTAAGGTTCTGAAATACCTTGTGCCGATAAAATTTGGTATTTTCCAGGATACTCGGTACAAAGCCGTTGGTAATTTGGCAAGGACTTGAACCGGCATTGTACTTATTCGCTTAACGACCCGATACCATTGTACAAGCTTTTACACGTGACCGATACCGCTGACAATAGGTAACCCTACGCTCAAACGATCCAATCACAGTTCAGACAATTCAAAACTTCGAATTTGACACCGGAAAACCGATGGAACTAAGGAATTTTACAGAAAAATTGGAATTTTTTAAACTATTTTCTCCATTTTGCCGCTATAATTGGCAAATAAGTACAATGCCGGTTCAAGTCCTTGCCAAATTACCAACGGCTTTGTACCGAGTATCCTGGAAAATACCAAATTTTATCGGCGCAAGGTATTTCAGAACCTTAAATTATCAACGCGACATAATTTCCGGTGAAATTAGGGTGAATTTGTCTATGACCCTACTATTAATTTGAGATTTATGGCCGATAAACGAAGCAATCATCGGCGGAAAAGTATAGTAAAAAACGGAATCATGTTCAGAACATGCCAAAGCATATTATCCGACCATCTTACCATGTTTCTAGAACAATTCTTAACCAGGCGACAGCATTTTCGGTTTTTACTTATCTTCAAGCAGCGCTCTGGGGACAAGAAATCCCAAAACTTTTTTTTTTTTTTTTTTTTTTTTTTGAACCACCCTATCGTTGTGCTTGGGTCATAATCGAACGTCAAAAAATGTTGTAACCGATACATTCTCAATTCATGCGCCGTTTTTGGAGATGCACCGCTTTGATTTTAGGGTTTGAATTTTTGGTTTTCTGGTACTTCAGTATCGTTTTTCACCATGGGTTTTCGTCGGCATCGCAGCCGAACTTTTGTCTAGTTCCTGACCGCTGTGACCTACAGCGGTTTTCCCTGCCCTTCATGCTTTCACAGGGTGTGTGTGACACCACAAGCAAAATTTTGACTAAAATATCTGAGGTGATTACCTTAAAACACTATAAACCAATAGACGCCTAGCCTCACTTGGAGTTGGAAGACAAATTACAGAAACTCGGCTAAAAAATCTTGAGCATTTGTACTTAACGTTGATTTAAAAAAAAAAAAAGAGAGAGAGAGAGAGAGAGAACAGCGCAGATGAGGCTAGATTCAATTGGCTGACGAACTCTCTCAGTATAATTGTAAACTTTTCCTGTGTACCTTGCACTTTAGATGCTTCATTGTTTGAGGTAATTATTACTTAATGAAATCCAAAAAGGCAATTTATCACCACACCACTTTGTTTATGCAAAGGAATGTGTGGAACGTTCTCTTACTCTTGTCGAAAAAGTTACTTTTCATGCGTTTTTCAGCGTCAGTTCTCCGGAGAATGTTTCAATTCTTAAATTTTATTAAAAAGAATCATTTAAATAAAATTTAAAATGTAATTAAAATGTAGAACAATGCTTTACTACATAGTGGCACGTAGACGGTACCTATGCAGTGCCTACTTGAATATTTACAAGCATGTTCTTATTATTTGATCAATTATGTTATGTTGATACCTACCAATGCATGTGGTCGAACTTTCCTATAGGTACTCAGTGAATCCGCATTTTCGGCTAATTGTTCGTCTTGTAAATTTGGATCGGAAAGCGGGGGTCAAACCTGCTTCCTTCGTCAATAACTATTTCATAGCAATTTTCACAGATAAACGCAGTTATATCATTGTCATCAATAAAAGATTTGGTTGATTTGCTACATGCTTTGTGGATACTGGTTCCGCAATTTATCATTTAATAATGATTAACAGGACGTTTCCATTTTTTCCTACCGTTACGTTACGGCGAAAATATTGATTTTCATGTACAACCAATGCGTTAGTAGGGAAGTGTAACTCCCTTAGTGATAGCAGGAAAACAATCGCCACTTTTTGGAATGCTCTCATTTTATCACAACATCTCATGATCCCTTAGCCTCTGTAGTGTCAAGGAAAGCTGATTTATTACGGTAAATTATAAACTAATATTGTTAAGTAACCACATTGAATATCGTAGTTCATAAAAACTATATCCACGATGACCAAACTGTTTTGCAAAAGAAAACCGGTACATTTTATAGAAAAAATGGGAATATTTCGAACTACTTCCGAAAAGTCGACTGCAGATAAACAACATTCACAGCAGGTTAACAAAAATGAATGTGATAAATGTGAATGAATAAATTAATGTGGTAATTGGTGATGAGAATTATAAATAACTGATTAAGATATTATTAATAATAATAAAGATATTATTAATAATAATAAAATAATAAAAACGGAAAGTTTCACATTACCTGTCTCTAGTTAACAGAGGAGAAGAAAAAAGGATTTTTTTTCAGTTTTTACCTTATTTTAAATTAAACCTGATAATTTTAAAAGTATTTTGCTAATAACCAAAATATAGCTGGTTTAAAAACGAATAATTTGAGCCTAAAAACGATTGTTTGCGTTGGGCCTTTCGTAAACTAGTAGGGTCAAAATGGAACGCGCTCCCATGCGCGCTTGTATCCCCCCTACTTTCCGCGACCACTCGCGGCGCATCATCCATTTTTGAGCAACGTATAACTAGGTACTGGAATAATGCATAAAAGATGTTACTTCATCACGTATGTACCATCTTGAAATACTTCTGTGGAGATGATCTTGAATTTTATTTTACTTTTTGTTGCATAACTGGAACTTTCTATTCCATTCCAGATTTTCTAAAGTCCCAAAAATTCGCCTAAATGGATGATATTACGTAAAAGAGGACTATAAAAGATCATCTAGGGTCCCCTAACACTCCTTGAGAGTATTCGGTCAATTAGATTCAGAGTTTCTCGTGTGTTAACCAAGTTGATATCAATAAGGCGATAAAATGCATGGCAAACCTTCCTAGAAACCTCTACCCAACTACCCTCCAAGTTTGAACATAATCAGACCAATAGATCGTAAAAAATCGACGTTGTTAGAATCTGACGTTTGCGAATGCGCGCACCCTATTATTGATCCGACAACTATGCAATTTAAAGGGAACCATCAAGAAGCTAACCCACACAAAACCAGAAAATTCCATAAAAATCAGTCCCTTAGTCTCCGAGTTTCACAAGTGTCAAACAATTTTATTTTTGCGCATGTACAATGGTCATTACTCAATCAATCGCAATAAAACTCATAGAGCATATTTCTGATACGTATAGCCAACTACCCTCCGGGTTTGAACAAAATCAAACCTATAGATCGTAAAAAATCGACGTTATTTTATGAATTCACGTTTGAGCTTGCTCACACGTCATTATTGATTCGACTGTAATGAAATTCATAGGGGAACATAAAGAGGCTAACCAACACAATCCCTGAAAATTTCATCAAAATCGAACGAAAATTTAGATTTTCCTGTGCTTTTGACTGGGAGTAGTTGTGTAGTCGTCCAACACATGGTCGGTGAGGCTCTCAAGCCGCCCGACCGCACGCCCAACCCTGAGACAGCGTTCCAGTTGTTTTAGTTCTTTGCTTTTTAAAAGAGAAGAGGTGGGGAGAAGACGAGGTTATTTAGAGCAATGGCCGACCCTGCCAGATCTCCGGTAGCCATTCAGTAAGCAAAATAGAATGTGTATATTATTATGTATATTATAATATACACGAAACACCCGACAGCGGCGAAGCACGCGGAAAAACGATGAACTACAGCTGTATATTTGTGATCCATAATCCATTCAACTGGCACCCACCTCTCAAACTTCAAAGGCTCTTTGTTCGTCACTGAATCAATGTAACATTGTGATTATGAATCCTTATCATCCAGTAGAGCCTAAATTGAATAGAGAAAATCGTTTGTGTGTTTATTGTTGAAGTTAAGGTAAGATATGAGGGGTTGACACTGTGGCACCCTTATACGGGTGCCATAAAAATGAGGGTGCCACTTCGTATGCTGTTTTCATTGTTTCGGGTGCCACAGAGCTGGAATATATATATATATATATATATATATATATATATATATATATATGTGTGTGTGTGTGTGTGTGTGTGTGTGTGTGTGTGTGTGTGTGTGTGTGTGTGTGTGTGTGTGTGTGTGTGTGTGTGTGTGTGTGTGTGTGTGTGTGTGTGTGTGTGTGTGTGTGTGTGTGTGTGTGTTGTTCCAGACGAAAACTCTTTATAGGATTGAGATAAAAATCCCGTTCTCGCACCTGAAAATCAAGGTTTCCTAATAAAAGGATGAGTACATTAAATGGTTGATTTTTTAGAGTACATTAAATTGGCTAAATTTCAAAAACTGTGCTCAAAAAATCGTTAAAAATTAATAAAAACGGCCACAAATTGTTAAATTTATATTTTTTAGCTGAGTTCAAGTCAAAACAAAACGAACTAGGACTTTTAAACGAATGAACAATTAACTAGGACATTTAAGAAATTTAGTACAAAACTATGCTGAAAAATGAGCTTTTTATTTTAACTGAAAATAATTTGGTAACTGTTATTTTTGAAGCCACCTTTTTGTATTCAACCTGTTTTGGGATGATAAACAAGGATTTTCTCACTCCGATTGAGCTTGATTTTTAATATGTTACCCCTAATATTCTCTACCATTGAGTTGATTTCAGAGACCACGACCTCTGAAACGTTTTCCAAAGCCGAGTTGCAATATTCCAAAATTGTTTCTGTTTTGCGCGGATTCGTTAGAGAAATTAGATATAGATGTGTTCGATTGTTAGAACTTGGATATAGATTTGTTCGATGTTAAAACTTAGATATAGATTTGTTCGATGTTAGAACTTAAATATAGATTTGTTAGATAGTTAGAATTCAGATATAGATTTGTTGGTGGTCCGGTGTGGTAAGACAATTTTGGTTGGGATAGTAAGTTTGCTTTCAGTTCGGAGAGATACCTACATCCAATTATCGGAGTATATCAGATTCCTTACATCAATCCCAAAGTCATTTTAAGGGATTTCTCCCAAAAACTGATTTTTTTTCTTTTCTGAGAACCCAATGCACCCCTTATTAGTTGAAAATAGAAAAAATTGGAACCTTAAAATCTTGGTCAGTTAGTTCTGACAGATGTTGATGTCTTCCAATTCCTCAACCCCCTTCCCCTCAAATGCCCAGGTACCGTAGAAATGGGACAAGAGAAGCCAGTTGGGGTGTTTTAATTTCTCCTTCACCTCCTCATTTCGGATTCCGCCCCAAAGGTGTGGCTCCCCCCGCGGTATTGATGTCTCATAATTGCTGCCCTAGGGCTCTACCCTACAATTAATCCATCGAAAAAGTCTTCGCCCAGCCAGCAGGGGGCCTTTCCATAGGTTACCTACGGTTTTTTTCTTTTTTTTTCCTTCTAAATTTCTAATACAACGTGAACCTTTTACCTGGCAGCAGCCCTAAGGGATAATAGACTTTCTTGCTCTAGATGAATTATCAGAAACCGATATTGTACGGATGACGGGATGGTGGAATTACCGCGTCATTATTCATAGTCCCACGCTGGGTTGAGCGTCGTACAACAATTTTTAGGGTGACACCTACGGAACCATTACCACACTACTTTGTAGCCGGGTTCTAACAGGACTTACCTCTATATATTATTCCATGTACAAGCACTAATGATCCCATTTACATCAATTTTTCACTTCTCATGGTGATTTAGGACATTTGGATACTCAAACTTTCATGTTTAGACCTCCAACGGCTGATGTGATACCGAGGCACACGTTCAATGAAACACGACTAATCCTTACACAAAGAATTATCATTTCTTCAAAACCAGATAACCCACTTACCCAGATCAAATATATCACTCGAACCTGTTACCGAATTTTTGTAAAAAATGAACTACCTATTGGAATGGCCCGGAAAATTTTTAAAATATATTAAAAACAGCATGATCGTCAACTTCACAATCGTCCTGAAGATGTTCTAAAAATAGAATGAAACGTTGGCGTTGAAACATTGTTTTTCTCCACCTATGACAGACTCTCAAGTACAATACACCATCCACGAAAATTTGCTAAAACTGAGCCCGTAACTTAAGGATATCACTGTATGACCGTATGATTTTCACTTACATTTCCTTCAGATTTTATGGTGACGGTACGCCAATGGTTCCGTTTTCCAGTAGGTTGAGGAGGCACTCTCCGTGAGTTTCCCAGTACTGGTACAGCACTGCTCGCGCGACCCCTGACCTCTGATGGGGAGAACCGCCTAATGAAGAGAACCTGGGTGGGCCCCCACCGGCCCGTTCCACCGCTAATATACATCGAGGGCCCTCCTAATGTACTCTAATATCCGTCTAATACGAGTGCAACCACAAACATTCCCCCTCGTCCTCGACTCGATTAGACCCGATTCGTGAGGCCCGGGTTATGAAGACAACGAGCTTCCCTTCATCCTGGGTGAGACATCGTTCTCCATCGACTTCAAGGATCGACAATCATTCATTCGAGATGGATAATGTGAAGTGATAATAAGGGAGCCGTTAGTATTTTTGATTTATGTCATAAGAAATACATTATTAGCAATTTTCTACCTACCTGAAAAGCTCCATAATAAATTATTCTTCATAAGAAACATTCAACCATTTATTTTCCCATTAATGCAGTGTGAACATTAGTCATCATGTGAAGTACAACCTAATCCAAATACCTCTCCTGCAAACTATCTTAAGAGGATCCAATCGGTCCTGAATGTAACGTGAACTTAAGTGGGAATACTTCATATATTTTGGAGAAGTAGCGTTGAGATTTTCACCAGTTGTTATGTTTATAAAGTAATTTTCCCGTAAATTCTGTCGTCTAATTACTATGTTTTTAGGTATTGAAGAGGATTTTGCGCTTTGAAAAACCGTAAATAATTGTGTATGCCCCGAAGCCAAAGTCACTGGCCTAAGAACACGTCATTCAGAATCTTCATAGCTAGTAATTCATGATTAACCACATATATATTTTTCTTTTTCTCACAGTTTTTTCACTGATGAAAAATGCTTGAAGTTTCATTTTCTGAATCACCGCAACTACCCATTGTTGGAAATGTATATTAAATTAGGTAGGTTATTTTATTTTCATAGCTGGAAAAACTTATGTTAGTGTTAGTAAGTGATGTTAAATGAGAGGAATTTTATCTGGCACTAGTTTGAATATTATACTACCTAAACAACGGATGGAAAAAAAGAAGCAATTCAAGTTTGAGCCACTGGTGGGTTCAGTTTACATAAGATAAATACTGTATTTTAAAATTTCTATTCTTCAGCCAATTCGAGAAAGAATGGTTTCTGATGATTTTTGTCAACTCAGTATACGTAAGTTATTGTCAGATTGGTTTCGCTTCCACAATGTATAGGTACCACCCCGTACGACCGAGGAGAGAACCAGCTAGTGCGACATAAGTTTTGCAATATCTTCTCGATCTCTGGTTTTGTGGAACGATGACAGGAGGCGGCCTTCATCGGGTTTAAACGTCGGGAGACCTTCTGAGCCCTGAAAACTTATTAGGACTTAATGAACTGAACCAACGGATTTCCCTTTGTCGCTCTTCGCCCCCCATAGAAATAAATAGTCAAGAACGGGACGATCCCCAGCTGGACCGCTCCGTACCTGCTTCACACGTGGGGGTGTCCCAATATAAAACTGGATGACACGTATAACGTTCTCAGGTATATCCGAAGTCGGGATAAGACTTTTTTCTGGAGATTTTTTTTTTTAGTTTTCTCATTCGACTTCTAGAGATATGACGGGGGAAATGGGGCAAAAATCCTTTGTCGGATGTCATGCGAATGTGACTCTGGAATTATAAGGATGACGGGAACGGAGAAGTTTTGGAGGATCGTGGGTCTGGAGTTGGCCCCCCAAAAAAATCCTTATGACAGTGGGGTGATGATTGAAGACGGTGCTTTGGAATTGTTTTTCAGGCATGTGACGATAAAGCTCCAATAATGGCTCCTTCTATTCAAGCCTTAGTTTTTTCCTTTTTGTTGACTATGCACTACAAGAGAGAATTACAGAAAAATACCTGCATAATGTTTATATGCTGCGAAAAAAACGCTACCAATTCTTACTTGAAATGTTACTTATCGAGGCAACTCAATTTGGAAAACTTTTACATTGCTCAGACGATATTACGTGCAGAAAGTGAATTAAATTGTATCCATTCACCTTGAAATATACGATTGTGGGTTCTTACTTTTGTGGGTGATTACAATTCTTTTGAAATTTGAAATGCCAATCAGTGTAATAGTCCGGGAGCCGAAGGGGGTTTTTCCTACCTCATAAGAGGGAAAAGGTTTGACCATTTAAATTTGTTGGCATGCATCCCGTGGACAAGAAAATCTCGAGTCTGGCGACCTATCAGGTGCTGCCCTATCAGGCAAATTTTTGAAATTTCAAAGTTTGAACCAATTTTACCTCATAAGAGGGATGCCAAATTTTGACGTGATTCAATGGGCCTCGTTACATAGTACTAGAATTTGCTTCGTCAGACAAAATTGCTAGTGCTATTACAAAATCAGACGTCAATTTAAATTTGAAATTGTGAACAAAAATTACCTCATAAGAGGGATGAAAAATTCAGACGCCGTTTTATTCCTTTCGTCTACCTGAAGTAATATTTACTTAGCCAGACAAAATTTCAATCGCCATAAGCGAGTCAGACAACCAAATTTTAAATTTTAAGGAAAACTTACCTGATGGTAGGGATGCAAAATTTTGACGTGAATCGTTCAAATTCTTTATGCCACACTGAAAGCTGTCTCGTCAGACAAGATTTTAGGTGCCGTTTAAAAACCAGACAACAATTTAAAATTAAAATTTTGACCTAAATTTACCTCATAAGAGGGATGAAAAATTCCAACGCCATTTTATTCCTCTTGGCCACCCAAGATGATATTCACTTAGTCAGACAAAATTTCAAGTGCTATAAGTCAGTCAGACAACCAAATTTTAAATTTTAAGAAAAACTTACTTGATGAGAAGGATGCGAAATTCTGACGCGAATCGTTCAAATTCTTTATCCCAAACTGAAAGCTGTCTCGCCAGACAAAATTTCCGGTGCCGTTTAAAAACCAGACAACAATTTAAAATTAAAATTTTGACCTATATTTACCTCATAAGAGGGATGAAAAATTCCAACGCCATTTTATTCCTCTAGACCACCCGAGATAATATTCACTCAGTCAGACACAATTTCAAGTGCCAGTCAGACAACCAAATTTTAAATTTTAAGGAAAACTTACCTGGTAGGTAAGAGGAATGCAAAATTTTGGGTGATGGCGTTCAAATACCTCTGCACCTGAGAGGGTATTTTGTGGTGTAAGATTTAACTGAGTTATTGAATATCGGTGTTTCAGAATTGATTTTTCAATAGTACTTCAGTATATATTTGTATTTCCTGTATTCATTTCCCTACTTTATTCAATTTCCTTAATTTATTCAATTTTTTTTCTGGGGTAAAGGTTTTTATAAAATTAACAACCAATTTAAAATGGTACCTGTATTATTTAAACGAAAAGTAAGAACTGAGGAAAATGTGTCACATTAGTAATGAAGGAGTAATATGATTTTACCGATTGTTACAAAAAAAAGTTGGGATAGGAGAAAAATAATTACCTATTCAATGTTAGGGTCGTTGGTGTAATGAGCTTGTTCTACGACGTCTAATCTGTTTCATCATCGTCGTCATCAGTATCGGTGTTACTGTCATACACTATTTGGTCTTCCTCATCTAGATCTTCATTGATGTCGCATGCGGAGCCACACAATTGTTTCGGAAGATGTTCTCCATCGAACCAGTCAATATTGTAGTACTTGTCATCCAACAGTAGCCAGCCACAGTCAGCCGGTTTGAACGTTGACGGAATTTTTTTTTCTGCATTTCTCCATATGCTACAGATATAGTTCGTCCGTGCAACCTTCTTACGCAGAGTTTTCTCACAAGGAGGCAAATTGCAGGGATCAGCCTGGCTTGTTTTTTCCGAGCCGTAAAGTCTCATAAAAGCGTTAAATTTGGCTTCATTGATGTTGCAAGTTTTTTCACCGTACAAAGTCGCCGTGAACCTTGATAGTTGTTCCATTGTATTCAGAGGTACGTCAGCTGAGGCTCCGAGAGAAACAAACGCATTCTGAAACAGATGATCGGTTTCGAAGATCTTAAACGGCCTTATTTTGCCTTTTCTGGCGTAGCTGGCAGTGAAGTCGCATCCAGTAAATGCATGGAAAGCAGGCATGCTGGAAGCAAGAGGCTCTGAAAGTTTTTTATATATTTCACCAACCGACACAGTTTTTCTGTTGGCACCTGTTCCTTGGTCAAAGAATACCGGAAAATCTACAATTTTGGCTCCCAACTTCCCCATGTTTCCAAGGAAAATCATCAGTACATCCGTATCGTTCGTTCGGACACAAACATTTCAATTATTGATGCCGAAAGAATCGATATAGTGTTTGACACCTATGTAACACCTTCAATCAAACAGATAGAAAGAGACAGGAGGGAAGGATTTCAAAACACTCAACAACATAGTGAAGCTTATATGATTGAAGGCCCAGAGCAAAAATGTCCCCCCAACTGGTCGAAAGCCCTGAAAAATGATTCCTTCAAGAAGCAGCTAGTGAAATTCTTGACCAAGGACTGGAAAAATGCTCATCATCACTCTGGAAAACTCTCACAATCTATTTTCGTAGCTTCTGACACTTCGTGCTACGCGATTCGAAACGGACATGTGAACAACATTGCTGACCTGGAGTGTTACCACGAAGAAGCGGATACGCGAATGTACTTCCATTACGCTCAATACTGCAACACACAGCTTTCCCCAAGCCCTGGAAAAAACAAAAATGTTTGTGTCCGAACGAAAAAACTTGCAACATCAATGAAGCCAGATTTAACGCTTTTATGAGACTTTACGGCTCGGAAAAAACAAGCCAGGCTGATCCCTGCAATTTGCCTCCTTGTGAGAAAACTCTGCGTAAGAAGGTTGCACGGACGAACTATATCTGTAGCATATGGAGAAATGCAGAAAAAAAATTCCGTCAACGTTCAAACCGGCTGACTGTGGGTGGCTACTGTTGGATGACAAGTACTACAATATTGACTGGTTCGATGGAGAACATCTTCCGAAACAATTGTGTGGCTCCGCATGCGACATCAATGAAGATCTAGATGAGGAAGACCAAATAGTGTATGACAGTAACACCGATACTGATGACGACGATGATGAAACAGATTAGACGTCGTAGAACAAGCTCATTACACCAACGACCCTAACATTGAATAGGTAATTATTTTTCTCCTATCCCAACTTTTTTTTGTAACAATCGGTAAAATCATATTACTCCTTCATTACTAATGTGACACATTTTCCTCAGTTCTTACTTTTCGTTTAAATAATGCAGATACCATTTTAAATTGGTTGTTAATTTTATAAAAACCTTTACCCCAGAAAAAAAATTGAATAAATTAAGGAAATTGAATAAAGTAGGGAAATGAATACAGGAAATACAAATATATACTGAAGTACTATTGAAAAATCAATTCTGAAACACCGATATTCAATAACTCAGTTAAATCTTACACCACAAAATACCCTCTCAGGTGCAGAGGTATTTGAACGCCATCACCCAAAATTTTGCATTCCTCTTACCTACCAGGTAAGTTTTCCTTAAAATTTAAAATTTGGTTGTCTGACTGGCACTTGAAATTGTGTCTGACTGAGTGAATATTATCTCGGGTGGTCTAGAGGAATAAAATGGCGTTGGAATTTTTCATCCCTCTTATGAGGTAAATATAGGTCAAAATTTTAATTTTAAATTGTTGTCTGGTTTTTAAACGGCACCGGAAATTTTGTCTGGCGAGACAGCTTTCAGTTTGGGATAAAGAATTTGAACGGTTTGCGTCAGAATTTCGCATCCTTCTCATCAAGTAAGTATTTCTTAAAATTTAAAATTTGGTTGTCTGACTGACTTATAGCACTTGAAATTTTGTCTGACTAAGTGAATATCATCTTGGGTGGCCAAGAGGAATAAAATGGCGTTGGAATTTTTCATCCCTCTTATGAGGTAAATTTAGGTAAACATTTTAATTTTAAATTGTTGTCTGGTTTTTAAACGGCACCTAAAATCTTGTCTGACGAGACAGCTTTCAGTGTGGCATAAAGAATTTGAACGATTCACGTCAAAATTTTGCATCCCTACCATCAGGTAAGTTTTCCTTAAAATTTAAAATTTGGTTGTCTGACTTGCTTATGGCGCTTGAAATTTTGTCTGGCTAAGTAAATATTACTTCAGGTAGACGAAAGGAATAAAACGGCGTCTGAATTTTTCATCCCTCTTATGAGGTAATTTTTGTTCACAATTTCAAATTTAAATTGCCGTCTGATTTTCTAATAGCACTAGCAATTTTGTCTGACGAAGCAAATTCTAGTACTATGTAACAAGGCCCATTGAATCACGTCAAAATTTTGCATCCCTCTTATGAGGTAAAATTGGTTCAAATTTTGAAATTTCAAAAATTTGCCTGGTCTAAACGGCATCTGATAGGTCGCCAGACTCGCGATTTTCCTGTCCACGGGATGCATGCCAACAAATTTAAATGGTTAAACCTTTTCCCTCTTATGAGGTAGGAAAAACCCCCTCGGCTCCCGGACTGTAAGCACTTATGCCTGTTTTCCAGTGGTCAACGTAATTCATTGACGACAGCTCGTATAAAATTTGGGATATTATTTGAATATTGTTGTTTCAAATTACGTGGTTGTAGTACGCTAGTGATACCTGTGCATCTCTCAGTAATTTTGCAGTTTTAGACTGTATTTTGGCATAAGGCTAACGATATCCGTTCTGCAAGTTCATAATATAGTCACAATGTTGCAAATACTATAACATTCTTGCTCCATGGAAGAAGGTTTTCAGTTATAGAACTATGTAGATTGGAAATGTTTGTATAATTCACGGTGAAAAGTAGGTTAAAGAGCTGCTCTTGCGGTGATTCTAGTAGAAAACGAAAGGGAGAACCAAGTTTAGAGATGTTGAACTTGAAATGTGTTGTTCCTGTAAGCCTTTCGGGAAAGGAGATTGTGATTTACTGGCTCGCTACGTGTTTTCTGGGTTTCGCCTAGTTACAGATACCCTCGGCCCACGAAGGTCCGACCCGCGCGGAGAGCGTGTGAATAGTGCTAATTCTTTTGACAAACGCTCATCAAGGGGGAGAAGACGCGAGGAAGATGCCGTCCAATCCATCACGGCGGTGATTCGACAAGAACCTCCTTCAGACCGCCTTTTAATTAGACGAAGGAAAGCAAAGGGGTCCTGCTCGCGATCGGTACTGCCCTTAAACGGCGATGTCGGATTGGGGTTTTGAAAATGGGCTGTAGATGTCGCATCATCGGTTGTTTTGATAAATGGATTGACGGAACTGGATCGTAAGTGCTACGCTGTGGTATTTTCTCACGCATATACATCCGTGAGTGAGTCTCTGACGAATGTCAGTAGTGGTTACATGTAGCCATGCCAACCGTTTATTAACAGATTCCTGAGATTCAAAATCTTTCTCCGTTCTAAAAATCTATCCGAATTTCATTCAAGTTGTTTTGGGCATCGAAAGCAGTATGTATTTCATGACAATACGATAAATGCAGTGAGTTATTAATAATTTTGAATAAACAAGCAATGGCTATTATTTCTACTTCTTGTTTCCTGTGTCAAGGTTATAGAGTTAGTCTGAACTAGTCTCTCACGAGACATTGCTTCCTGGATCAAGAGATCTTCAATTTGGTTTTTTTATTTGCAATAATAAGCATTTGTAAATAATCAACAAAATGTGTTGGTTAATGTTTCAAAATGCGTAGATTCGAAAAATTGAAAGGAAAAACATAATGCGGTTTACCGTCCGAAACTTTTTTCCAAAACTAAGTAAAGGACCAAAGTTTATGAAATTCGTCTTAAAAATCTTACCTTAAATGTGTATGTGATCTCAGCATTAGTATTTATTAACTCTAAGGGGTGAAATAAGGATTAAAATATTTAAAAAAATCGAGATCTCGAAAACATTAATTTGAAAAATGAAAGAGTACCTAGTTTTGTAATGAGACCACCCGGAGCTTTGTACGACAGACTGTTCGTCATCGACAGGGGTTTAAGTGTAGAAAAGGGAAAAATTTTCAAAACGCAAATCGACTTTGGCATGAATATGTTGGCTGAACTGCTACTATTACGGCTCAATCCTTTAATTTTTCTTCTTCTTCCTAGAAAGTTAAAACTTTCTAATAGTGTTTGATCCCTGACTTATTTAAATACATAGACCGAGAGATTCTGAGTGACCAGCGCAGAAGAGCTACATTCTAGTATAGCAATAATAAACCTTATTCAATTCCCACATTTCAATGCTCGCTACCCATTTGCTCGATTTTTTTCTTTATTGGTTTGACTCTTGGTAGGAACTTCATGTTGTTTTCAGTTTTTGACCTCAAAAAAGTGTGAAGGGTGATAGATTTGATTTGAAACCTGATCCAGAGACCAGAAACATAGGAATGTTGAACAATTTTTTATCCCTCCTCCCCCGATTGCAGAGTTCACGTTTTTAAGATTAATATAGGAAAAAAAGTCAACCGTACGCTGCACGGAGTTACTTCCCAAATTACAGGACCCAAGTTTATGAACTTTGTGTGAAAGATCACATTCGCATGAGCCTTAAGTGAATGACTACAAACTTACTGAAAATAATGAATCGAAATTTTCTGTCATATTCTGGTGTATTCTGGTTTATTCGTTCACCAGCTTGGAACTTTTGACCCCTGTACCAAAATTATCGTTTTGACGAATCATGCCGTCAAGATTCCGCATACTCAGCAATTGAAAAGCAACAACTTTCGAAAAACAGTGAAAACATGGAGCGAAAATCGTATGGGAATGAAAAAACGATAGATCTGGCGCAGTCACTGGTGAACATCGAAAAAACATTGATACGATTGATCTTATATAGATATTATTCGATCGATGTACCGTTTCGTCCAACTGAATATGCATTATTATTTGTTGGTTATCAGAACCTATGTTGATAGATAAAAGGCTGAATCATAACTTTATTTTAGAAGGTAGTAGGAAGATAAAACACAGTCAATGTTCCGTATTTTGCGAGTGCTTTCGGGAAATGCTGTTCCCCCTTCCTCAGATTCTGCAATTTATCAACCAGTATGAACGAATGCAATTGTAAATTTCAAAATACCTGTATCTCATTTAAACAAAAATCTCAAAATATAATCCATAGTAGGTAGGTACCTAATTTCTCAAAAAATCTGCTCTGCAAAAACAATCAACAACAACTGAAAAATCTAACAACTACGGGTCAAATCAACGGATACAATAAAGTAACAAATCAAACTTACAACAATCAACAGAAAGCTACGCCGTTCCTACTCCCATACCACCCAAGCAGTAACCTTCATCAACTAAAACATATCACGCAATATTTCCTCCTTCAAAAAACACCCCGAAAGCGCTCGCAAAACACGAAAAATTGACTGCGTTTTATCTTCCTACTACCTTATAATGTCTGACGCAGGAGATCTTCATAACTATATTGTATCTATATATCTACGCCAACATTTTCTATTTTACACGGTGAAAGTGCTTAGTTCGCACTATGAAAGCTGATAGAGTGAAATGCTCCCATTTACACATCAATAATATTTCACATTTCTGAACTGGAATATACTTAGTTATATCTACATATAATATCTACATATATGTATGTATAACTATATCAATACTATACCTATATATATCTATTAAAGATCCCATGTTTTTCCAGGAATAGGAGATCTTGAATGGAAAATACCCCCAATATCCCCTCTTGAGCTGAGAAAATACGGGACTAATGTTCGATGACCGTTTTCTTCGATCTTTTGTAGACCTCTCCTGTATTTTTTCTTTCTTAGTTTCTCTGTTTCAAAAGTGACCGCAATAGGTTAGGGACTGCATTCATTTAAAAAAATTAAAAAGTTTATGTACGTCTTGTAACCGCACAAATATTTACATAAGTAGGTGAGTAGAATGTAGTGGTCCTTGCTCTATACTGCTTTGTACTACCACAGTACCATAGCACATATTTCAACAAATGAAACTATTTCTCCGAATTCAGAGTTGCCATGTTCTGCACATTGGGAACGAAACCAAACGTGAGACGTTACAAAAGTTTTGGTGCAAGATTCAACAGTGCATTGAGTTAATTTTTGCACACCAATGCTTCAAAAATAAGCCGCTTAGTGTCAACACAATGTTTCAAATGAATTTTGAATTCAATCCATGGACTGACTCGTGAATGTATGAAATTATAAAGTAATTACTTTATTCTCGTTAGTAACCGGAAACGGTATTTTTATTAGAATCGTCATTCTCGGTTCTTCGACCATTCCAAAGCTTCGTTATATTTGCCTCTCATATATTTTGCATTTTCGGACATCTCGAAAAGGTCTTGTGTATCGGATCCAACCATTACCGAAATTGGCAAATCGCCGGGCCATTCAAAGACTGGCCCTGTCGTTTTTGAGATCGTGCTTCTACAGCCAGTAGCTTGGCTGGAGTTGGGAGCGATCGCCGAAAAGATACAAACCATAATTGGCCCTCAAAAATCTGGTATGCCACTCCTGATCCACTAAAAACACCGACTTTTTCCATTTTTTTACTCCGGGTTATAAAAGCGGAAGGATCATCTCACCGTCTCCGAAAAAAGCCGCCCGGGATCTTTCACCGTTTCGTGCGCCCGTGATCACTATCGGCGCCCGTTTCTCACACGCGGCCCCACACGATTTATGCTAATCCAATCTAATCATACGGGACCGTATTTTCCACCAACTCACCAATATCCCTCGATACCTTTCCTCGCGCTACAAGCGGATCATCTTGATAGGGGGGAGCTCCCGGCGGAGGCCAGAAAAACCCTTAGCCCCCACGACTAAACTGTTGTATCACGTTGGAATAGGATTCGAACCCCTTTCTATAGGTAATGCCGCGGGTTTCAACCGTTTTTCTGGGAATCCTGCACCGTCCGAGGCGTCCATTATCGTTTGCGCTCACTAAACGCTCTATTGTTTGCAATCACCAAGGTGTCTACGGGTGCGATCAAGTCGGACGGTGTCTACATCACGCAGAACGATGTAAGATTACCTCTCTCATAAAATTATCGAGATGATCAAAACATATTGGTGACCTTAAATCGTATTGAACCCGGTGATACGGCGGTACTTGGCTATTGGGGACCGTCGTGCCATCTCGTCCAGGTGCATCCTCGTCCAAGTGTCATCTCGTCCAGATTCCACGAACGTAGGGCGGGGAGTTAATTGAAACTGTGCTCATCATTCTGACCTATATATCCAACTAATCTGAATTTTCGCTAAGAGATTGACTATTTGATGTTAAATGCATTTTTGAGGTATGACCTTTTTGAGGTATGACCTAGCGAGCATCCATACCACTATAATATACAACTCATACTGACCTTTAAGTAAAATTAATCTATATTCTGCCAGCGGATTAGTGTGTTTAATCAATTTTAAAACTGAATATGGGAGGGATCGAATAGTGGTCAACCGGGTTGCCACTGGCCATACCCGTCTTACTCACAGGCACCTGTTTAGTGCAGAAGCTCAAGATGTTGTGTACGGGTGGTGTGGGGGTGATCTGTCCATCCACCACCTTCTGGAGGAATGTCCAGCCCTTGTGGACTCCGAGTCCAGCATCCGCCTCCTCAGTGGGTTGACGTTTTATCCGGACCAGACAAGGTCCGATCCCTGTTGTTGTACCTGAGAGTCGCTGAGCTCCACTACGAACTGTGGTATCTGGTCTGTGATATATTTATATACATCTAGTCGCAGTTTTATTTCACTTGCTGATTGTTTATAGTAGCATGTATATAGTTATTATCCTATTTTACATCTAGTATTTGTTGTATTACTTTATTTTTGGGGTTTTTTAAAATCAAATTTGGGGGCTAAACAGTGGTCATCACTTTACCCCTCATTTTTTTCCCCTCCGAGTTGCCAGTGGAGTATGTCGGGTGTGCGATCCCTTCAGTAACGAGCTAGGTTAAAAAAACCTTGAAAATACAAGTGTTTTTATTTCATGATTCGCAGAGGATTAATTTATAATATAAACAGACCGGTCAGTTTTAAATTCCATTTTTTTGGCGATTTTTAAAAGTCAGTACCATTCTATCACTTGTAAAGTCTTCGAACCAAGTACAGGTAGATAGTACTTCCGAAATGAGAACCGTAGTAACCATGAGGGGAATGGAGGACCAGCCGTGATCGAAGAAGGAATTGCAACAGGAAATTCAACGACTACGAGAAGATTTTGAGTTCCAAAAGGCTGCCCATTTTCTCTCAAAAATATACAAGTGTGGCGAGATCCTCACCCTTCTATCCTTCCTATATTGGGATACCATGTTATGTGTACATGGAAAAAGTTGTAGCACAACTACGATTGGCATACACGGAAAAGCTGAACATATATCACAAATTATGCTTATATGAGTTGGATTGTTCAGCGCCGTGTATGAACTGTAATAGGTGGGATCAGCAGATTTTGGGTTTTGGGGGATCTCAGTTCGAGGGACTGCTAGCTTGTGATGAAAAACCGAGGAAGTTTGTAGACATTTTGGCTATTGTATGCAAGCTATTAAATTGAAAATTTTCCTTTGAATGAGTAGAATCACATCACTCCCTCAGTTGTGTAATTCCCTGATAATGTAAATTTCAGTTTTCTTCCTATGTACCGTATAGCATTGTCTTTGTCAGAAGTTTCACTCAATTTTAATTTGGATGGTGATTGGTTTTGATTATTACAGCAACACATAATAATAGTTCCGTGAATATTTATGTAGTTAACCTAAATATGCGCTCTGAATTTATTGTAATTTCATTGTAATGTAGTACCTGTACTGTTTAAAGAGATTCGGTAGAAGGTAGAGGCCGATTTACATTTTGATCCACACAAAAATGTATGCATTTTAATCCGTGGTTCGTTGTAATGCTATTATGCTCTAAAACTTACATGAAAATGAACTCCAACAGATGGGTTGTAATGTAATGTAAATCTTTTATATTCTACGTTTCTGTTATCACATTCAGAATAACCAAAAACTGCAATAATTGGTTTTTGTAATACCCAATACCAAATCCAAATAAATGATTTGATTTGAGATCATCGAAGAAATTACCGGTAGATAGTACATCCGAAATGAGAACCGTAGCAACCTTGAGGGAATTAAGGCACAACCGTGATCGGAGAAGGAATTGCATCGGGAATTTCAACGACGACGAGAAGATCTTGTTGACCGGCTATGGAAAGTTTTCCTTTCGATGAGGTCAGAACCCCAAGTCCGAAGGGGCGCATTACAGAGCATTAAGCCCCCTGTAAGTCGTGCTCGGCCCAGATTAGCGAACGTCTTCTACCAATCCTCTAATAGCAAACACTGATAGATCCTCCGCGATCTAGATGGAAAAAGGCTGAAATACTCAATCAGCCTCGGGAACGTTGCGCAAGGATTTGTAGATCTCATATTCCCCTTCCTTCGAAAAACGGCTATGCGGGTTTTATAGGAGAATAAGTAAGTACTTGGCGGCAACGTGCGGACTTCGCCTTGATCCTTGTTAGCGTTTCTCGTGATATGGAGGCGAAAGAACGCTGAATCGCGTTTTATAATTGCCTCGTTTACGTGGAGGCAGAATGCTATTTCCCGGACGTATATTACCCTGTTTAATAAATAGTTTCCTCTTGCTAAACCACGATTCAAGAAACAGACGATAAAATGGTAGTGTCTGTACTCAATCATGGAACAAGTCGTTCATTTTGAAGATAGTTATACGTAGTACGCACGCAAAAATAGGGCTGCAACTCAAGAAATTGTGGGTAGGTTACCGTGTTTAAACCCCCTGTATGCACTGAGTGTCATACTGACACAATTCAGATGTTTCCAGTTCAGATATTGGTGACTCATTATTATGATGAGACTCATGAGGACCATGCTCGCAGTAACTTCCACTTAGGTACCTACATTTAACAAAACCAACTGTTCCTCAGCCTAGAATACTACTGGATGTAGTTCAGACCAGATAATTTTTATTCAATAGTTCGAACTACGATGCACCGAGCCCTCGGGTATTGACTATAACTTTATTACCTATGATAAACAATACTTTTAACTGGTTCTTACAATTTTATAAAATTATGTTGGAAATAATCAAGTTAATAGTAGGTATAATGCCTTGGTGGATTGTGATAATTTATTTAACTCTTAGTTTGTGAAATGCACATTTTACCGGCATTGAAAAACGTCTCCCATGTTGGATCTGGCAAACAGCTTCCTCTTACTCATAACCTGATCGTATAGACCATTGAAAGGTGTTAGTAGAGTTGATGTATGGAATAATAATGGACGAATTGTAGAAACTTAAAATGACGTGGAAATATGATTTAATATTAATTACCCTGTAAGTGGAATCATAGGAACATACGGTTTAATGGATGCGGATGCGCTGAAGCTGCCTTAATTTCACCATCAGAATGGAATTCATTGTGATCATCCGGATCCAAATCCTCACCATTCCTCACTATCCTCACGACAAATTTATCTAATATATAAAATTCTCGTGTCACAGTTTTTGTTGCCATACTCCTCCGAAACGGCTTGACCGATTTTGATGAAATTTTTTGTGCTTATCCGGTATCTATGAGAATCGGCCAACATCTATTTTTCATCCCCCTTAATGTTAGGGGTAGTCCACCCCTAATTTTTTTTTTATTTTTTAGACAAAATTTTTAATTTCTATTTTAATTAACGTCTGCCAAGTTGGGTGGGCAGTATAACTTCCTCAAGCGAGCGAAGCGAGCAGCATCCCCCACAGAAGTTAAACCTACCCTTAGAGATCTACCGTTTGCGAGCGAAGCGAGCAACATCCCCTACATGTTTCAATTGTAATACATTCCATGTATACAGCCACACTTTGTGAGCGAAGCGAGCAACATTCCCTACATACCACACTTTGCGAGCGAAGCGAGCAACATTCCCTATATGCCACACTTTGCGAGCGAAGCGAGCAATGTAACGGGGGGTCCGGGGGGCTTGCCCCCCGTCTGGAAGTGGAGGCGAGCGGAGCGAGCCGGAGCGGCTAGTCATTGAATAAAAATTGTAGCAATCTTATTTGTTAATTGTTTCAAGAATTTATCGTGTGAGCATGCGCAGAGAATACCATCGATTCCGCAGAATTTCGTAGGAGGAGCTTACAATTTCATCTTGAGCTTACAAACCGTACAAAATCTGAAGATTTGATCAAAATTGGACTGTTTCTCCGTTACAAGGGTAACCGGACATGAACACGCGGACAGACCATAAATATAGAAACAGAACAGATGGCAGTCCACAACGTTAAATGATAGTAAAAATCTAGATATCGGAGACTTCCTCCCCTCCCATCTTGAAAGCAAATTAATGAATAAATACCTATAAAAAGTGATCCTTGTCAGATCTGTGATTTTGAAGCTTCGTTTTGCCAACCACTAAACTGAAAATCTTCAGGCTCATAATAACACAAAATCAAACACATCTCATCCCAATAATATACTAGTGTTGGGGATCAAAACCTGCTTTGGAATTACTGGTTTAATTCGACCATGATGCACAATAGGTACGTATCTAGGCGCAATGGATTCGAAGGGTTAAGCTTCAATTCTCAATTTCATTCAATTTTTTCAAAGTTCTCTAGGCTGTTATTCAGTTGAGTTGGAACTACTGTATTCATTTTTACCCTTAACAGAATAGCAAATGATTACCCCAAAAAAATGTAAGTGTAAATTTGTAGAAGTTTAGTAAACTGCTCATATTTTTGTAGCACCGCTACAATACCCAACCTTCTAGATGTTTTCCCTCTCTAGCGAAGATAATGCAAGGAGTAAAATTATAGGAAGGCTAGAAATCAAATTTCTCAATTTAATTGTAACTCTGTTTCCGCGGGAGAACTGTACCCTATAAATAGTTCCAACAATATTACTGCAGTTTATGACTTTTCCAGGTCCTTTGTGCATACCGTGTAGGTACTTAAATATTATTCAGTGTGTGTGAGACTTTAAAAAAAAAAGTCGTCCTTTGAACAGAATATTATTTGTCCTCAAACAACAAAATTTAAAAGAGAGTATTCATTACTCACAAGAGAGTCACTATATTGGAATGAACCAACAATTGAGTCTTTTACATAGCATAAATGTAAAAAAAATGTAAAATTTTATTTCAAAGAAAAAAATAGGTAAATTTGGAAATTACTGTTTGAACTTGCCGCGTATAGTGAAATAGTGCTGTGATTGGCCAATGAATAACTATTACCAAATCATTTCTGAAGATTATTAAGTACTTGGATCTCTAAAACGCTGGAAGAAAATAGGAATTACTTTCGCTAATCCCATCATAAAATTATCAGTGGTATACATCCAAGAAGAAACGTCGATTTATCGAAATCTATGTTAAACAGGTCAAATCAGAGATGAGGAGTAGGTACATAGATTCTATGGACTCGAAGTATATGAGTAATTTATCCCCAACAAAGGCTATGTCAAATTCGGTTGAATCATGGATTCGGTTCATGTCTAGGTGGATGACGTTTAACACCCGCCAGAATCTCAGTCATTTATCTTAGTGGTCACTATGGAACTCCAGCAGGTGGTTCGCTCTAATAGAAAAAAATAGAAGAAGAAAAAAACGCCCCCACTGCAGAAAACTAGCTCCCAAGCTGTCTGGTCCTGCTCCCGATTCCCAGGCCCTGACTTTCCGCAGCAGAAAGAGAAGTCGGAGGGAATGGAAAAAAAAAATCAGATTTATATCCAGGGCTACGGCAGAAATTGTTGCGCATCCCTACGAAAAAACCCATCTCTCACTAGAGGAATCGATGTGACAACCAGGTAAAACTGTTGAGTTTTTCTGATATAGGAAAGGCAGAAACGCAGGTAAAATATTTCAATGGTTTTGAAAGATGCCCTTTCGCCTGAAGTTGCACCGGCCTCTGACAGATATAGTTTACATTTAATTACCAGGGATGCCTGCGATAAGGGTTTCGGAACAATGTAATTTACGAGAATCGTATCAAATAAAAATTCTCGTATTTAACGAAGAAGGATAAAAAAGGAAACTCCGAAAAAGCAGCTGTTTCATCAGGTATATAGTGGATGTAGATATGCCGGCTGTTAATGGAAAAGTTTTTAATTTCCTTCCAATATCTGACTTCAGTGAAATCAATTATACACGTTCAAATGTCAGCAAAATCAAATAAATGGATTCCCTTGGGTAGTATCCATAATACATGAGTAAGAACACCTTTCTTAGCTAGTACCTTACCTATGTAGGTACTTATGCATAATAATAAATTATGAACCAACATAAACACACGTCATTATACATGCACCTCAACACATTAACATACGTCTCATTTAATTATTCTTATGCTGTTGAACTATTGAATTGTTCATGGTAATTTATCAAGATAATAATAACGCAAGCACATTTAATAACGCAGACTTATAAAACAGTCATGTTTCGAAACTGAGATCTCAATATCAAATCTTGGGGGTTTCGAGTGAATTGAGCGCACGAATCTGAAGCCAATTTCTTCCTCCACCTCAGCAGGATTTTGAGATTTTGTTCAATTTTCCCCATTTTTGTCAAATCTGTCCAATTTTTTGAGTAGTTTTATTCAACGTATTCAACGTTGCTTCTTATTGTTTTCTTGTTTTTTCTGTCCTGAACTGATTGGAACCAACTGCTTATCGTTACAGAGTTTGGTTATAGTACTAGAGAAGTATGGGAGGGTTGTTCTATAGTGTTTTCTCCTATGGTTTTCGAGTGTTCCTATAAATTTGTAAAACGATTGAGGAATTAATAAACAAGGGTCTTTTAGGAGAGAATATTTGGCGTCAAATGGAACCAACACCAGCTCTGCAACACTAATACACTACAATTTTGTTTGGAAAATCAGTTTTTTTTTTCATGGGTGTTGTATATGTCATACGTGTAGTTGGAAGGTTAAATGGCATGAAAAATTGTATAGATTTCATAAATTGTTTTTTTAAATCATAGCTCCAGAGCAACTAAATTCTATAGGTCTATGTTCTTGAGCTACAGAGCTGTGGCTGGTTGCATTCGATCAAATGAGTTTCCCTTTTAAATGAATGAAACCCACAGGAGAAAACGCGAAAGCTCAATAGCCCATAACCAAGCATTGCAGCTAGGTACCTAAAATTGGTCTCATTCAATTCAGAAAATCAAAAACTGTGGCCAAAATTCTCAATTTCTTCAACGACTGGACAGCTGGAAAAACAGGAAAGATTTAGCCGAAAAACGAGGGTCGGATTTGCGTTTTCCACACCTAGTAAAACCACAAAACTGTATCATTTTTTTAACCTGTTTCTGTACTAATAGCCTATTTAACATAATTGCTTTTAGCTAGCCACAATTTTTGCGTGAAATATTTCCACAACTGAGGCCGTTTGTCTTTAATTTGTCGGTATGTGTGACAGTCTTTCGGCGAGTCTTTTTCTCGCTATAGGCCGCGATTTTGGAGCTAGTCACTTGAAATTTCATAGGTAGCCTTTTTAAACACTCGTATACACACCAAGAACATGCTTTATGGTGTCGATACAACATGATAGTGGCAATATCGACGACGGTATTGCACGAAATACCTTATAAGCAGACACGAGTTTAGAATATGAACTGCCACAGTTTTTGGAATGCTGAATCGACTGCGACGACTTTCGGAGCGATCCGATTCTCCGCAACGTCGACAAAATTTTTGAAGATTTCGGATGACATATCTCAGAAATATGGGTGCGATTTTTATCTATTTATTTTGTTTATTTTGTTTTGGTTTTGTTTGGGTTTTGTTTTGTTTAGTACTTCAATTAGTGCAGGAGGGGGAAATATACAAGAGACACCTTCCGTATCGTACAAATCTCTTTATTGTTCACAAAATTAATCACCTATTCACAAAAACGTTAGAAAAGCCCCTTGTCGCCCTTGGGCCCCTCGGTTGCTTTTCGATTTGAGCCTTCGACTAAAATGCTAAAACATGGAACATGCTTTCTTCCCACTAATTCGTAAATGTACCTAAATAAATTTAAAACTACAACATATCTAAATGTTTTACTAATCGAAATTAGAACAGAGTACCTAGATAGATAATTTCCGGTTATGGTGCGCGTAAAAAATTACTATAACAAAGATTAACTTCTCAACCAAGTGACAACAAGACAAGCGGCATTGTTTACTATTTCCATTTGTAACATAAATAAATATAAAACTACGACATGAAGAGAAGATCAAGCAAGAGAGAAATGCATGATAAATTGAGAGCTTTCCAACGAGTGGAGAATGATTTTTTTAGCGGCTTGGTTGTACGTGAAAATCAAAAGAAAAATTTTCTTGACACATCCGCGTAACGTTTTTCGTTAGTTAGTTCAAGTTTCGTGACACTTCCACGTAACGTTTTCGGGCAGTTAGCTCAAGGATAAAGCATGTTCCATGATAACAGTTGAATAACTAACGGATACCACAATACCAGAAAACAACTCCATAAATTTAATAAATTCATCCATTTGATGGATGATTCTATATAGTGGAGAATCAATGGATGTAGCTGGCGTGCTCCCAAGCGGGCTACTTACGAAGTTCCTGCCTAACCGACTCACGTTCTGGGACCAAACATTTTATTTTTATTTTTTAATGCCGTATGGATTATTTAACTCTTTTCAAAGCGGTATACTATTTTTGAGTTGCGAATTTGTTTCATCCAATATTTTCATCCCCACAACCTCAGATGTAAAAAGTTGGTTCGATTTTCAAGGAACCTGGTCAGTCGCCCCTAGTATAACATCATACGTTTTCACAAAATACTTGAAAGATGTCGTTTGCGTTCTCTGCGGTAAGGTACATCGAACCTTTCGGTAAGGTCTTGAGCGAGTTTTGCCCATTATGAGGGGAAACGGAGGAAGTTCCTGGGAATGACAGCACGACCTATACGACAAATTGATCCTAATTGGGGGGAATCACGATCCAATTTTCTCCCGTGATCTGTATCCCGACCAGTCCACTTCCTTCGATTTGTAAGGCGCTACCGGAAAGCATCCCACCCACATCGACCTGATTGGAACCATCGGAGTTTTTTTTTTTTTTTTCGTTTTCTTTCTGTCGGTACGTACCTATTTTCTCTCCTATCCCCTCCTTCTCGAATCCGGACAGCTATCTTTACCAGAAATTAGACCACCTAGGCAGTCTACCTATGACTCAGAAGTAAGAATACCAGTAATGCAGAAGCTTGTAAAACACGCGCCTAATTTTTCATCAAGGCTTTAAATTAATCCAATCCTTGTATGATAATATTTGAGGGAACTGGCTTTCCATCCTAAACGGAAGGGGATTTCAAATAACTTTATCTCGGGTCCTATTCAACCAAGTTTCAACAAACACATACTTCCCAGATATTCATAATAGTGGTAAGTATAAATACCATGAAAAATCTGTTTGGCATTTTTTCTTTTTTCTTCGAATTTCGGTCACTTCAATTTCATTAGCGAGATTCAAATATCTTCAGAAAATGCATATCGCCATACCCATTCGGATGGAAGTTGATACTGCGTTGTGTTCGTAATGGTTTGAATTTCCGTATGAATGTCTTCCCTTTATTAAACTAAGGTGTTTTCGTCTATACTTTTATTAGCTGAACGGATTTACGTTTTTCTTCATTATATTCCTAATACGTAAAACACACATTATGTTTTCCAACAACATATAACAGTAAATTGTATTTGTCATGAAATATCTGTCTAACATTTTTCGACTTTAGGTCTGCCACTGAACACCCGAAAAAAAAAAAAAAAAAAATCTCGTACACTATAAACGAAGTTTGTTGGAAAATTCTACATCAGCTAGGTCAGAAGTGGTGACACTAATCTGAACGCTCCTTCTCCTTCCCATCCCAGATTTTCCAGAACAAAACAAAAATTTTCTACATTATATACCGGGTGCCCCCCCCCCCCCCCCCCCCCCCCCCATGCTAAAATCGTTATTAATGAGTCAAAAAAAATATATATATACATTTTTTTCAATCTTGATGTTTTTTGTTAAGATCTCAAAAATGACAAAATCGTGCGTTGCGCACGTGCGAAAACGTGCGCAACTGACGACAACTACTAGGTATTTTGAATGGGAATCCCCAATTTTTATTGCAGATTTGAATTCGTTGTGAAATCATGAAGAAATGAACCACCATTCGATTTTTTAAGTACACGCAAACGGGCGCGATTCCGTTCTAAAAGTGCAAAATTCCGCTTTTAAAAGTGCATTACATGTGAAATACTGAGTTTAAAGAGTCTAAATCTGAAGGAGGGGGAGGGAGGGGGGAGCTACTTCGCCATCAACACTCAAATTGAACCACCGCAATCGGTTTTTACTAATTAAGATTTTTAATTACCTACTTAGCACCTCAAAATGAATTGGAGTTTGAGCAGATTCGCATATTTTTCTTCTCTTACTTCAGCAACTAAGTAGAGGAGCATTTTCAGTTTGTGTAGCCTGATAAGAGAAAATCTTTGCTCATCTGTATCTTTGTGTAAAAATTACTCACATCTACCAATCTAGGGTTAAGATAGAAATCACGCTAGGATAGTAAAATAAGGTATTATGGGGGGGGGGGGGGGGGTCGCAACTTCATCTTCAACACTCAAATTGAAACATCGGAATCATTTTTCCTCGCAACTCGAAAACATTGTTCTCAAAAGAGGTGAACGGTCGCAGCAGGACCGGAGATGGAATTACCGCAGGAAAGCAGGTCCCCTCATCCGTCAAATGACTCAGATACCCGCCAAGAAATCAGGGCGGACCGTGACGAATCCTGCCTCTAATGCTGGGAAGGTGTTCGCAATTCATATTTCTCCTTCGGAGGCTAATAGGGCTCCCGTCTCAAAGGTGGAAAAGAGAGACTAGAGAAGTAAAAAAAGTTGAAGAGAACGGACGTACCTAATTTTACAGTTGCGGGGGCAGAACCAGGAAACGGTCGTTTCTGGGAATGTGTGAAAGGGGCAGTATCATTCTCTATTTCCGAGTAAATCGAATTAGGGCTCGAGTCCCGACTATATTTGTTCTTCTCACTCAAAACTTTCAACTCGAAAATTACTATCAAGAGAGGGTACCTGATACCTGAACACATTACTGCAGTAATTTATAGAAACATGGAGACCTAACATACGGGTAAGTATAATCAAGGAGGTATGACATGAGGTATTCACAAGTAAAGTTTGATCTGAATTGGTATGATCTAATGGCACATAATATAGTTCTGGAGCCAAGGCTGAAAATGTAATTAATAATAATTCCAGGAGTAGCGTTGAGATTAGATTTTGTAAATTTAGTCCATTCTGGGTGCGAAAATAGTTTTCTGCCATCTCGACATTAGTGGAACAAAAAATGGCGGCATCATAAAGATGGCTGAATTTGCATATGTCTACGTTTTTTCTCGAATATTACCTAAGCCGTATATCCCACAGAGATTTGTATGTGTAACAAAGTTGTAAATCACGAAAAACATGCAAGTGAAAATCGTGCTCATTTCGTGACTCCTCTCCTCCTCCCGTCTAGGCTGTAGTCTTTAGCCCTTAAAAACCACCTTCAGCCAACGCTCATTTGGCACTAGGTTGAATACATTCCGAAGTTTATATTGAGCAAGTTATTGGTTCGACCTTTCCCTTACAGGCTTTGACCTTACTCCCTTACTCATACATTTACTGTCTTTTACAAAATGAAATCAATTGAAACGGCCTCTTACATAACACTTCAATGGAAAAGGGTTGAGCTAAAATACAATCGATTCTAACTTTGGAAATATTTAACCTTGTGTCAAATGAGGTTGGCAGACTTACATCGTATCAATATTAAGTCCGCTAGGCTGAGAATTTAACCCCTCTTCAAAATTTGTCGTTTTACGTTTAAAGATGCGTAGAACACCTTTGAAATACTTTTAAAACAATTACGAGGTATGGAAGGCCATTTATCATCTGAGGGGTTTTGTGGTTCATTTCTTTTCAAATCGACGCCTACTGAACAACATTATTTTATTGTCCTTTTTGACAGTAATCACCAGTTCTATTTTCTTGGTACTTGCTAATATTGATACCCATATTAGGTACCTATATACGTAACTACTGTGTGATTGTCTACTCAATGGGGCTAGAAGTGAAATAGAGGATCTATTAGTAGATTACACCAAATTCAGCGCACGTTTTATTTTATAAGTAATAAACCTAACCAAAGAACATGATTTAATATATAACGTTGACTAGCAAAAGTGTAAAATTGTTGAAAACAATTTTTCTTGTGGAGAAAAAGTAGTCAGCGGAAACATAACTGTCACATAGTGGACACAAATGGAATGAAAATAAATTATTTCCACAGCTGTAAAATAGTTGTCTAAATTCTGCCCAAAACCCATATTATGTGGTGATCACCATGTACTATTGATCGATATATGATTAAATTCAGGGAATATTCAATGTCAGATTGTTCTCCAAATGCTCTTGGATTGAAAATCTGTACATGCGCGGAAATTCCAGCTGATCCGTAGGCGCTAAATTTAATAGCCCACATAGCCCTGAGCATTTTATAAATTGGAAAACTTATTCCCTAACGACTAACTTTTCCTAAATACACATATCAATATAATCTTGATCTGATTCCGTAGACATAAGTAGGGGAGAAAGAGGAGAATGGCCATATTAGACGTTTAATTAAGCCCTTCAAAAGACCTGTGATTTTCGGGTTAGGTAGAGTATACCCTACTTGGCCCTTAATCCGTGGGTGGTGCAAGACATAGGGAAGCGGTGAAGGTAAATAAATAAGAAGGGAAAGGAGACCAAGAATGAGTCTAAAGGGAAAGAGGGTGGTGGTGGAGGGAGGAATTTGGGTAAAGATTTTGAAGTCGAAGTAGAAAGGTCTAACGGGGGGAAAAATTATATTAAACTAAGCTTTTTTAGATGGAAACGAGAACTCCAATTTCGTACAAAATTGGAGAATGACCCACGCCTGTATGGCCATATTTATGTACGGATGGTATGTACGGCCAAGTAGGGTATATACCCTATCTAACCCCGAATTCGCAGGTCCTTTGAAAGT
Organism: Adelphocoris suturalis; assembly: GCA_030762985.1. Taxonomy (NCBI): domain Eukaryota; kingdom Metazoa; phylum Arthropoda; class Insecta; order Hemiptera; family Miridae; genus Adelphocoris; species Adelphocoris suturalis. The sequence goes on from CM061040.1 coordinate 139,761,469, forward strand.
AGCCAACCCCCTTTTTCTCCTACTGATAAAGGTACTATGAAAATTCATTTAAAAATTTCGAATTTTTCTGATGTTCAATCCTCAACATTCCCGAAATTAAAGCAGTACCTGACCGTGACGTTTGAAAATTTTGACTTTTGCCCATGATCAAAGGGATCAGTCTCCAGTGAGAATTATACATGACCTTTGGGTTTTCGGCTCTGGCTGTAATAGCTCTACCTTCTAGGTTTCTACCCCATGGTCCTGAAGTAGGAAGGCTAAAATTGGATGGGTTAAGGGGCCCGCCACTTCATCCACTTCCTAAAAACGGCACTTGGCACGTTATGCCGAATCGTAGATTAATGATTACATGAGTACCTACCAGTAAAATTCTCCGTAGTCACAAATTCTAAAGCTGAAAAAATTAGTTGCATATTTTTTCTACGATCCTCATCTAGCATCGAAGCTTGGATATGAGAACCATTTAGCATCGTGGTTTAGAGTACTGGATAGAATAGATACCGATATCGGGCGAGTACGATACTACTGCAACTCAAATCAATCAAACGCATATGCTTCACCTGCTACATATTTGTCGACAAACATTGTGCCGCAAATTAATACCTATTCTGGATATTGCCATCTCGAACAAAAAAGGAGAATTAACAAGGGCAATAAGTTGTAGAAACGGTAATTGTGAGATTGATCTGTCACATCAACATTAGGCTCTTTCTATCTGAATACGACTAGAAGCTGACTGTGAAGGGATGATGAATGCAAAGGCGTTTGACGAATAAATGAGTGGGCAGCGGAGCCGACTTGCAGCAGGTGCGTTGTGGCCCCTCGGGTGACGGCCGGCCCCCTCTCATTACGCTGACTACCGTGGCGGCCCCCGGAGTCTCGCTCATGATCTTTCCCATCGTTCCACCTCGCTAATGTGGTACCCCGATTTGACCGGTGCACATATCGCGATGCTAATTTTGGAGACATTAATCTAAACCTCTTTAGGAAATATTGAATTTTAATGAAAAAGAAGGTTTTGTAATGGGATCACATTATCAGCTCCTAAAATATGTTATTGGATGTCTTGATTAAAACGTATGAAACGATGCTTGTACAATTGTAGGTTGTTACAAAATGACCACATCAGAGCCACCTCAATATATCAGGGCATCATGTCTCTTATTCATTGAAACTATATTTCGGAGTAGCCCCTACAATATTCATTACTTCGGATAAAAAAGTTGTTTTTTAGGGAATCAACAGTCACGCTATTCAACAGTCCAGTACATTAAATACTTTTGTGGACGGAAATGTGCTATAAGACGGTTGAAAATGCAAACCAGTAGCTGTAGACCCAAAAAAATAAGTTTTTATAACAGAATATGATTTCCAATTAGTATGATTAGTCTCATTAGTATGCGAATTTAGGCAGATATGTCCTTTGGAAACATCACATCTTGATTTAATATGGGAAAACTATGTTCATATCTATTTGTGTTTTACTGTTTTTGAACTTGTTTGTTGTAAGATGTTACTTGTCCAAGGGAAATTGGGAGAATTTTTGATCAACCAGTCTTGTTGTCAAGAAAACAGGTGATATCTGGATGGTCACATTTGAAAGTACGATGATCAACTTGAAGGCTTGATTTATATTGGGTAGACACAAATTATGATGGTGCGGAAAGGCCTTCTTCCCGACAGTTTTATTGAAAAATAACGTTTAGCAGCAGTTTATTTGCCATAAAAATGAAACTTTGCTCTAATTCTATCAAATAACGGAATAATAATAATAATCTCAAGTAACGAAAATTTTCTTAATAGGTCCTGTAGTCGGACGGATATTTCTTTTCTCCACCAGACGTATAAAATGTGGTATTTGTGCGAAAATATGATGCAATAAAGCGTTTATTAGACACCTAAATTCCAAATCACAATGATAGGAAAGCATTTTCTGAACCTTTATCCACCTCATTGATCGGGTGTGAAAATTTGACTAGAGCATTCATCTTAAATTAAAAAATCAAGTTGGAGTTTGCCAAACCCTCGGTAGTAATTTTGATTTCTTATCCGAAGCTGGAAAAATTAATTGATAGAATAAATGAAAATATGATATTTTGTTCATTTGGCGCTATTTCAACTATTACATACTACATTTTCATTAGATCCGAAAATCTGTTATTTTCATCCTAAGCCGCCGAAGCGACCTCCCGAGATCCCTTAATGAGTTTTATTCCACAAAAAAACTAGTATTGTATACACTGGTACTTTCATATCTAGTGCTGAGGTTCAAGATCAAAAATCCATCATGAAAACTCATGATCATTTCAAGTCATGAAAACCACAGTTCATTTATGCTGGACTTTATTCAGACATTGCAGTAAATAGTAGGAAATGCAGTAGGTAACAGAATAAGTCTTCCTCTCGTGCTTCTGCTTTGGAAACGCATTTCTTAGCACAGATTATTTATCTGATCGAGATGTTAGTAGTTTGGTCGGCCTTAGTAAGCATTGTTTTGCCAGGATTGGTTGGGATGCGACCCAGGGGAAATAAATAAAACTATTTCATTTATTCTTTTATTATTGGACGTTTTGTCCTCTTACTGTGGACATCTTCAGAACGGCGTGTCCAGAAAAAAACAAAAAAACTTCCGGATGCAACGGATTTGTCAAATTAACAACAACTTGACATTGAAGTTGACTTGGTGAACCACTGTTGTTGTTAATTTGAAGAATCCGTTGCATTCGGTTTGTGTTTTTTTCCTGGACAGACCATTCTGAAGATGTCCAGTAAGGAGACGAAACGTCAAATAATAAAAAAAATAAATGAAACAATTTCATTTTTTCCCCTGGGTCGCATCCCGACCAATTATTAAAAAAAAAAAAAAAAATTCGCTCGAGGGATTATGACGAGAAACAACCCACTAAGAGGAAACGACTTTACCTGCTATTCCTTCAAGTAAGTGCAGTCATCTTCCATTGCTGTTTTTACACCTGTGATTCAAAATCACAGCAGCAAAACAGCAATCACACATTGTTATGTTTCTTTATTGTTAGATTCATCCCCGATTGATAATAGCTATTACCCCTTGTATTAGTAAATAACTGCTGCAAATTATCTCACAATTTTCAGCAATTTAATCTTGGCAACTCTCATATTACTAAGAGAGTAATTTCACTTTGTGTCTGAATAGAGTACAATCAAAGTGCTTCCGAAAAAGCCAAACCACTCTACCACGTCAGCAACTTCGCATTGTTTATTATTTTAGTTTCAGTAACCCCCCTCCACATATCACTTAGTTGTTAGATCAACAGTTAGTAAAGGTCTTATATTTGTGCACCTTCATTACCTCTGTTTGTCCCATCAGTACCACTAGGGTAGCTTTCCCACATTACACAACCAAACCAGACACACCTGGTTACTGGTATACTGTCTACACGATGATGGCGTTCCCGAATTTAAAAGGTGCATTTGATATTGCAATGAGTGTTATTTCAGTACATGTAGCGAAACCCCAAAAATGTCGATTCTTCACCGATGATTGAAAATCGTTAATTTGTTCAAAATTTAAGCTTGACTTCTGTTTATTATATATATATATTATTTATATTATTAATTTCTGTTTCGATTTTTTCAATGATTATTTGTCCGCAATGAAAATCAGATTCGGGCCATTAAATTATTTTTACGAGTACATCTCATGTGTTTGGATTTTCCACGTAAATTTTACCGTTTGACTATAATGTAACAATTTTTTGACAATAATATGGCTTATGACTGGGTTAGGAAAACTTTCGCGTTATGAAATAATGCACATTTTTCTAATAAGGTTAATTTTTTTCCTGATCGACCGACGATGCTGAAATGTAAGACAGAACCTATCTATAACAAGTAAAATCGAATTACAATGAGGCAAATCACGCTGATCTGCTGAGTGATTTGAAAATGATCTCTGTGCTTATTTATTGTTAACGTTTCATATTTCTATCGTTGGGCTTACAATTAATCCTATTGTTCCCAGGAACGAAAATATTTCCTAGCTTTTCCTTTTACACTAAAATGACTTGCGACTCATCTATGGTATACATCCTACTAATAATTTCTTAATGATATTTTGCAGTGATAGATGAATTTTACAATGTTCAGTCATTTTCGCTGTTTTTAGAGATTTTGTAAGTACAGGTAATAATCTTGACTCACGAATCTACCCTATTTAATGTGTCTCGTGTTTTTTCCCCCCATAATACGAATCTCGTAGTCCATTGAAATACGTTACTCGCATTTATCGGCCGAATGCCAACACACAATAGATATGTAACTGCCTCTTTGCCTTCCATTTATCGGGTGAGACTGTTTTTGCCAAAAATAAGGACGAATGCTGTGTTAGGTACCATGAGTGTTAATTTAATACTTTGAAATGTAGAGGGAATTGCCTCCAAATTTTTTTTGAAGTCCACTTTACACAAAAATTAGTTTATGACCTTTTAAAAGCCTTAAACCTTCACATTGCTGCTGTAAGCGAACCGCTAAAACATTATTAACTTCAACTGCCTTTTAGACTTGAGTTAATCTTTGGAGAGGTGAGCGTTCCATAAGTTATGTTTATTAGTGAAAAGAAATTTTCACACGACCTCCAAAGCGAAGCGTCAAAACGTCGGCTGAAAGCCTTTGATGTCGGCGGAGGGTCCACAGCTTAGGGCGGCGTGTGCCCCGGTCATATTCCCCACATTAATCAAACCGGGGTGGTGTACAAATTCACAATATTCCTTCTCTGTTTTGAAAATTTATTGCTTATTACTTTTGAGAACATGTTTTCTGAAAGGTGAGTCGAGTGGCTCGTTCGGGACTTCTTACTGGAATCATTCATCAGGCATTTGTTCTAGTAGTTTAGTCCGCTACAATATGTTTCTGATATTTATTTTCATCAGTACCTAATCGAGTTTTGGCCTTAAGAACTTTAAATAGTACACATTTCTCACATAATTTTGGAAGTGACCGAACTACTAACAATGACTCCACTACTATTATGAGTGGATATGATATACGGATAGATCCCTACGCATGCAGATAATCGGCTATGTTTATTTTATTTTATTTTTTTATGGAGAAATAGATACACTCGTGAAAGATGGCTGTAAGAGTATATCGCACAACACAACATTTAGACACCTTGGGCAACAAACTTGTGATACGCTTATATCAGTGAAAAGGTAACTAATCGAAGAATGGCAAATCACCATTGTTTTTGGACCCCTGGAGAAAGGGAACATCCACCATGAATGTTATTTCAACAGTTAATCATAAACTTTGATTTGACAGGGAAAAATTAACTCGCGGAGAGTCTACGAAATGATTTTGAAAAGAGGCCAGGATTATGTTTTCTTTAGAAGTAGTTCGATGATATGAATATCTTACTCATTTTATTGGATTAATATTTTTAATGTATGTATTATTATTATTAATATGTTTAATGTATGTATTATTATTATTAATATGTTTAATGTATTATTATTTAACCAATGATGGCAAATGGTTGTAACTCTTACGCAACTTTACCGATGAAGAAATAGATATTGGTAATGCCAACTTACATTGCAGGGACGTCCCTATATTTACTTGTAGTAGTAAATCAAATAGTCCTCGTGTTGTAGTCACGTGCCACTCTATACTTCCATGTTGCAAGAAGTGAGGAAGCTATACCTACTGTCCACCCTAATTGGATACATTTTTTCCTTTGTTCTATCTCATTCAATTTACAAAACCTCATCAAGATATCAGATCACATCCCATTTATGAACATTTTATTAAAGTATTTTTCTCAGTAAAACTATCCAGCTCCTTACCATCCTTGAATATCAATTCTTGATTGCCAACAAAATATATCAATTTACAGAAACATTAACTTTCATGGGCCTAAGTATTAATGTTGATAAAATGACTCTAACGATTTACCAAACTTGAATTCGATGAATAATGGGTTATCCGATTATTTTTCTCAGGAAGAGATATGCTAGTAGATAGCGATTCGGAAACTATCTATTACTTACAAGAAAACCTTTATAATATCACAAGTGCCAAGAAATTAAGAAATTCTATAGGCAGGTACGGTGAAACGAGGTTTTTTGATGTTACAGGGGTACCTTACTTAATCACGTTTATAAAATTCAAATCGTTTTGGCGGGCTTTACTGTGGTCCCCGAGACCCATAGTTGGTTTTATGGTTTCGAGAGTTAACGGTAGAATGCGATGGAGGCAGGCACCCGTCATCTGTGCCGTTTAAATCATCTACGGATATTCAAAAAATACGAAAAGCAAAACGATTCATTTAGTATGGTCCTCTGGGTTCACTCCATTCTTGATATTACATTTATAAAGGAAGCTATTTCAATTTACAATAGAAGTTGTCCGATTATTTTTGCCAAAAGAGATGTGGATATCAATCCGAGAAATTTCAATTACCAAGTAAACCTTTACAGTATCACACATTTCGTTAAATTCTATAGGTACCGTGAACCGAGCATACTATGAACCCAGCTGAAGGGTCTCAGGAGCCTACATCAGCCGTTATAGACCTACGGTTCTGAAACTTGAAATATAACCAGGATCTTTAGGGCTGATGTATTTTGTAATCAATGTTGTTTGTAAGGTTATGTTAATCATAATTTAATAAAAGGCGTAAAACTGGGTGGTCCAAGCGCTGTGAAGGGGTAACCCTTTTGCAAGCGCTGTGAAGGGGTAACCCTTTTGCAGGCACAATGCATCATGTGTAGATATTGAACTATTGACTAGGTTTAGTGAAGATAGCCCATTTATCTGCGAGGAAGGGCTATACAATGTAGTAATAATCCTTTGTCTATTAATTTGCAGCTTTTAAAAAGTTTTTATCAATTTTATAGTCAATTTCAATACTTACATATTTAAGCAAATTTTCCAGCATATTTTTGTGACTAAATTTTTTAATGTTTTAGTACACTAATTAAAAGTAATATTTTGCTAAAATGTGAATTAGGCAATTTCTAGCCGTTTCTGTCATTTTTAGTGATGTTTGCGAAACATTCTTTGAAATTTGAGTGATTTACATTGCTCAAAAATTGCAGTCCGACGAATTTGTACTTTATTATTTTGAAATGGTTGATTTTCGGAGAAAAAACGGCGTTTTAGCGAATTTTCGTTAAAAAAAAAATGAAGCTATTGTAATGGCTCGGAAAATTTTAAAATCAAAATTTTTGAAATATTTCTTCATTGAAATCCGTTTTGAGGTATTGTGAAACGATTCCTGGTTTTCGCTTATATATATAGTGTGTGTGTGTGTGTGTGTGTGTGTGTGTGTGTGTGTGTGTGTGTGTGTGTGTGTGTGTGTGTGTGTGTGTGTGTGTGTGTGTGTGTGTGTGTGTGTGTGTGTGTGTGTGTGTGTGTGTGTGTGTGTGTTTGTGTGTGTGTGTGTGTGTGTGTGGTGTGTGTGTGTGTGTGTGTGTGTGTGTGTGTGTGTGTGTATGTGTGTGTGTGTGTGTGTGTGTGTGTGTGTGTGTGTGTATTTATGTATTCACGTATTTATGTATATATGTAAATATGTGTCACTCCAGACGATAACTCTCCTTAGGATTGAGATAAAATTCCGTTCTCGCGCCAAAAATTCCAGCTCTCCAAACGAAAGGATGATTTCGTTGGCCAGCACTTTTTGAGCCCATCAAATCGGTAACATTTCAGAAAAATTTGCTGACAAAATCACTAAAAATGGCTGAAAAGGAATAAAAATTGTTAAAATCTTAATTTTATCAGAATATTGCTCAAATAAAATTATAGAACATATAAAAGTATATGTACAAAATTATGCAGAAAAATGTACTTAAATTTCATTTTAAAAAAACCTCGAAAAAATGTAAAATCCATAAGCTCTTTTTGAAGAGCAGATTACTATTTAGAATACTTTTTTGCCATAAAAATAACGGTTAACATTATCTTTGCACTCAAAAAGCTCAAATTTCAAAACAATTAAGCATACTCGTAATATCATATGATAATTTACGAAAATTCGCTTGTACTATCATGCTGCGTGACTGGAACTTTTGTCTCAACTTTAAGATGAGTTATCGTCTGGAAAGTTACTCACACAAACACTAGTATAATACTTGTGCATTAAAACCCGGGAATCTTTCAAAATGCCTCAAAACAGATGTCGATGAAGAATTCTTCAAAAATTCACCATAAATAAAGAAATTTACGTGCCTAGTAAATCATCACAAATGAATCAAACCTTGGTTTCCTTGGAACCTTCCTAGTGCCCTGATATTGCCTTGGGGATCACTACAAGGGAGTTCAAACCTAATTCCCATTTTAATTTGAGAAGTGACAGCAACGGAACATCATGTGCTACAATGTTTTCATAATAACAGGGTTGCAGCAATGAATTCTACGACTGACAAAGTTCCTAGACACGTTCATATTTGTTTTGAAACGCTCGAACTGACAAACCCTTGTCCAAACCCCACGTAGATCCATCGTGACCAACGAGCTTAGGGGATCGTTTCGGCGTGATGTTTCAATCGCTAATAGGATATCAACGTTATTTCAATTCGTTCAGAACCTGACAACTGTAGTTACAAAGGGGAGAGTGTGTATTATGAAACGATGCGACCGTTGAGAATACCTTCCCAGAAAGAGTTTCATACGTTGATGTAATCAGCCTTATAGATGAAGGATCAACTATTAATGGGGTTATCAATTTTCAGAAGGGTTACTTACGGTTGAAGCGTATTTAGTATTCATTTCAGCATTCAAATTTAATACATTTTGGGAATGTGTCATTTTTCAACCTCTCCATTGATGGTAAATCAGTATATTATTGAACGAATCAATGTATTAACCTTCTGTTAGTGGCACCTCTATTCTGCCATGAGCATCATGTATGTGTCACATACACTACACATTTTTGTACGTATAACGATATCGAAACCCTTTTTTTAACCATCAGGATTGTGTAAGAGACGCACGCAATTGTTCTGTAAACAGTTTTGTATTTTAAAAATATTCTACCAAATATAGCAAATAATACGTGTCTAAAAATATTTCGAGTTTATATATATCATAGTTCCCAAGGCTGAATAGGGCCGACTACGACATATTTATCATATCAGAGCTTCGAAACTTTTGACAGCAGACTGGATATAAGTAAATATACATAGGCACTCACGTTTCAAAAAAAAATCCATGTACACAAAAATGTTTTCTTTCTCTGATCTTCCGTTTCATTGTTAGAGCAATATAACATGAGTGCATTCATGCTTTTGACGTTTACTACCTATCTTCGTGATGTTCATTTGGGTTGAGTCGAAAAATTCGGTCAGGGGCAGATGTTTTTACTTAAGTTGCTACTACTTGAGTAACCACTGAATTCCGACAAAGAATCATTCTCCTGAACTTCAACTTCCCTCACTAGTTGCACTAACGTCGTCCAAAAAATCCTCATCACAGACTGACTCTTCAAGAATACGTACTTTTGTGCAAGCGAAGAATGAACTGATAAATTGAAAGCAATGAAATTGAGTTGAAAACAATGAAATAGGTACGAGACCATCAACAACCTAAACCGCGCATTCCCCGACAATTTTATCAAAATCGGATGAAAACTGTGGAAATTAAGGTCACTACAAGTATTTCACATTGGTGCATGCGCAGTAGCTATTGATGATACAATCGTGTTGAAATTGATAAGAGGTCATCTTCATCCAACTACCGTCAAAATTTAAGCGAAATCGAATGGCTGGAGTGTTAAAAAATGGAGCGTAATGGAATTTACGTTATCGCATGCACAGAATGAATTATTGATTTGGCAGCAATGAAACTGATCTACAACCTAACCCGCGCATTCTCTGACCATTTCATCGAAATCGGATGAAAACAGTGGAAATTAAGGTCACTACAAGTATTTCACATTGGCACATGCGAAGTAGCTATTTTTTTATTTTTTATTTATTTTTTTTTTTTTTTTTAAGGTTTAAGCCGCACCTAAACCAGAAGGGTCATTAGCAGCATTGAACAAGGTGTCCAAAGTGACCCTGGAAGTGGCACGATTCTAAGGGGAGCCATGCTGCCATCCTTGACTAAAAACGCAGTAGCTATTAATGATACAATCGTGTTGAAATTGATATGAGGTAATCAAGTCATCTTCTTCGAACTATCATCCAAATTTAAGCGAAATCGAACGAATAGAGTGTGGAAAAATGGAGCATAATGGAATTGACGTTTGCGCATGCGCAGAGTGGAGTATTGATTTGGCAACTATGAAACTGACAGGGGACCGTCTACCCCCTAGCACATTCCCTGATAATTTCATCCAGATCGGATGAAAACTGTGGAAAATAAAGCTTGTTACAAGGATTTGCGGACACGACAGACAGACAGACAGACATGGAACCAAAGTTGTACAGAATGGTCTAAAACGTAAAATGCAAGTAGAAATTTTGATTTTGGAGGCCAAACATTTTTTTCTCCCGAAAGTGAAAACAATGCTTCCGCTACCTTTAGGTAGACTCGGAAGCAAAACATCATTTTAAAGAAAGAACAAAGTACACAAAAGCTGGCAGGTTTGTGAGAAATACAATTTATTGTTCCATGGTTCCCAGAATCGTGGCTCATGAAAAATTGGGACTCTTCACGTTGCTAGAGGAGGATAGAAAAGGGGTACCCCCCCCCCCCCCCCCCCCCAACTCTTGGGAAGCGCTTGACCGCCGATTAAAGAGTGACATTTATGCCTCAAATAAATGCCACTAACGGAAGGTTAAACTACATCACTACTTCATCATAATTTATATTCACCTTAGCTGACTCTATATCCTATTAATATTGGAACTTTCGCGTTTTGGAATAATACGAGTATTTATTTTTTAATCTCCAAATCGATTCAGTGATCTTGAAAAGGAATACGTTCGAAGGGGACAAAATTAATGTCGTCTTAGGTGGAGGCTCCAGAAGTTTTCCCGATTTGGACAGGGTGTGAGGTGATCTACAACGATGCTATTTGAATTCCTGCTCACTAGTATGTATACCCGCTTTCACCCGGTATCAATATTGTCATTCATCATACTGTACATTGTCGGAAAGATTTTTTGGGATCATTCAGATAACGGGTGCCTCCCTTCGACTCCAAATAGTAACTTGGATTTGGTGATTAGGTAAGTGTTGTGAAGTTAAATTTAGCCTATTTATTTTTCCATTTAAAAGTATGTTGTGATGCAAAGTTTTGGTGTTCATAACAATCTGTAGGGGATTTATAGGAATTGAGAACAGTTAGCAAATTTTCGTTAAAAAAAAAAGCTATTGCAATGGCTCGGAAAATTTTAAAATAAAAATTTTTGAGAACATTCTTAATTTAAAATTGTTTGAGCCATTCTGAAACAAATCCTAGAGCTTAACGCATTTTCAAAAAAACGAAACAAATATATATATATATATATATATATATATATATATATATATATACATTAGTTATATGCCATTCCAGACGATAACTCTCCTTAGGATTGAGATAAAAATTACGTTCTTCCGCCAAAAAATCAAGTTTTCCAAACGAAAGAATGAGTTTGTTGGCCAGCACTAAAAAATTACTAAAAATGGCTGAAAACTGCTAAAAAAATTTAAATTTCAATTTTTTGTCGAAATATAACTCAAATAAACTATAAAATGGATTCAAAAATTTATGTACACATTTATGCTGAAGAATGTACTTAAAATGCATTAAAATTTGCTAAAACTGCAGAAAAACCTCCATTTGATTAGGAGATTATTTAGAATACATTCTTTACCATAAAATTAAGAGTTAACAATATCTTGCACTCAAAGCTCGCGTATGCGTCGTCACTATCATTATATGTATTTGACAGCCCAGAGGACTGTCCCCTGATACCGACCTCTCAAGTTAGTTATTCACGATACACGTTTCAATCATCTCAATTTCGCGCATGCACAGTAACTACCACCTTTGGAATGCAAATGAATCCACTTGGAACAACGGCTAAATAACAAAATTCCATCAAAATCAGCTGAAAATGAAGATGCTAAGTGTGCCGGAAGAATATAGTTTATTATCGTTAATCAACTATGAACCGAAGTTAGTACCGCGCATAAATGACCATCATTAAAGAAAAGTCATTAAATAAATTCAAAAAATACATTTATTTCAGTAGTAGGCATTGGACATAGTTCGGGTTGCTGTTTATTCATGCTCCGAATCTGTATCGAACACATCAAACTCTCCACAAGCTCTCTTCCTCTAAAACAATAACGAACTGATTTAAGCGTCGACCTGGATGCATACAAAAGCCGAACAACAATTCCATTCCAATCCAATTAGCTCCAAACTAGGCCATCAATTGTTTCCAAGCGGGGTTGTCGGATCAGAATGAAGACATTAGCTCTCACAAAGTTAAATGCGCCTAATTGTCACTTTGTTGTTTAACCTTTATTGTTCCTTCGAGAAGAAAACCGGTTACACAATCTGAATGAACCAGATTCGAACCCTCGGGTATGCGTTCCTAAATGAGAAAGAGCATTAAGAAGTATTAGTTTGTCCAAAAGGACGGAGCATAACTCAACCTGTGGACGCCTCCAGGTAATCACATCCACACATTCGGCTGAAGTGCCTTTGATGTTCTCAAATAACAGTGTTGTTGAGCATCTTGGGCTAACGACGATACACTTTTCACGCCGCCACTCTCTATTTTTTCTTCAAGACATTTACAAGACACGATAGTACCTACAATGAAATTTGTTGATGTCCAGTATTACTAGGTATTTACTTATCAATCCTCGATGAAATGTTCTAAGTTTATCGATCGTATCATTAGTCAACAAGGGTCATCAACCAAAGTTTTATACATGATATATTGCAACTCGCTTTTGCAAGTAATAATTGTATTGATATAAATAAGTACCCGCTTCAAGTAAATTTAAACTACTTCAGTTATAACGACGTAATCTTACCCGACGACCACAAAACGTGAGGTAAAACCTATTCAAATCGGATACGAAATCACGTCACACGGAATATTGAAAGCATTTGTTCGTAAAGAAATAAAAACAAAAAAAGAGTGTCTTCCTAAATCTAAACTTCTGATTGCTTTTAGCATTTCAACGCTTGCTGATCAATTTTGGTTCCGTGTTCGTCTGTCTATCTGTCTGATGTCTGTTTGGGTGTCTGTGGTAAATCCTCATCACGCTTAACCAAGTTTTAGTTCAATAGTAGTATTCAGATGAAATTTTCAGCGATTGTGTTAGCTCTTAGACAGTCTTTCATAGCCGTAACATCAATAGTAGCCAGTGGGCATACACCAATGTGTATTTTTTATAACTATCTTATTTATAATCATCTATTGGTTCAATTCCGTTCAAACTCGGGGTAGATGGATGAGAAAACGTCCCATCAATCATAATTATTGCGATGGTGAGTAATAATTATTGAACATGTTCGAAACCAAAAGTGATTCATACAGGCAAACTTCTAAGATTAATGGATCAATTTTTATAAAATGTTCAGGGATTGTGCGGGTTTGCTCCTGAATGGTCTCCTATCAGTTTCATTGCCGTTAGTCCGTGCGCTTGTGCTTATAGCGCGGAAGACACACACACACGAACACGCTGACAAATGATCAACCGAGTCAAAGAAGAGACTCACTTCGTTTGTCAATTACTGTTGATATTTATAAGTTCCTTCACAGACTATTCATATTTATAAGTCCTTCACCAACTATTCACATAAGTTTCACATGTAATTTGTTACTGATCTTCTAGAATTATATCAGGCAACCACTAAATTTCCATCTTCTTCCATTTTAAAACGAATGACTCCCAATTAGAAATGATTAACCACGAATTTGATCCGTAGAACCACCAATTTGATTTATAAATGCTATATATGTCCATGTTGTCCTTTTTACAAGAATTGAGTAAAATATGCTATACACCCAACTTAGCAGACTTTTTTTCCGGTGGTGAATCTCATACAATTTCAAAAACCTTAACTAGATCTCGGTTCACATCTCATTTACAAACATCCTGTTTGATCACTCTTACTCAACTAAACTATTCAGTTCCTCACCATCCATGAATGCCCATTCTCGTTATTTATGCTAACATAGTCTACTACTATTTTGGAGAAACATTCATTTTAATGGGCCTACTCAGTAATGTTAATTTTCAGAATGTTGGCAGAATGACAGTGACGATTTATTGATACGTCATTTACGTCCCTTGTTCTAGGAATCCATCGAAATACTTTCGGTTCCCTGCTTCATTATATTGTGTTGTTCATTCTATTAAAGATTGGTACCGAATAGGGGAAACATATTGAAGCTTGTTCAGAGTCTCTATAGTTTAGCACAAGTAGCTTTTAAGGCTGGTGAGAAGAAAAGGAGTTTATTTCTAGTTATTTTGGGCATTTCGCAGAGAGATTTACTTATCCCATTGATATTTACATTGTATTTGAAACGTCTCGATGAGTTTATCCGACAAAAGGGTTTGAGCAGTGGTGTCATAGACGGAAAAAATGACTTAATGTAACTTCTATTCGCTGATGATACAGTTGTGTTAGGTAATTTTAGTTGTGATGCACAGAATAACCATTATACGAATTCTCATGTTCGTTTCTTTAAGATATGAATTCGAGAAAAACGAATGTTGTGCGTTGCTGCAAATGTTGTGTGGTGTTTCGCAAGAGGCGTGGTGTGGACAACGATAAAGAATTTCAAGTTGGGAATGACTCGATAAAGGTTGTCGGAGAATAAACCTCTCAGGGGCACCATTCAGTTCCACAGGTCTCTTCACTAAAGAACATTTTTGTTTCAAAGACTTCAAGGGCTTGGGACAGCACTAGGGAAATACTAGTTAACAGTATGTGCCATATTCGGGACGTATCCTGTCTGATTTTTTAAACGCTTGCAACTTCCATACTCATGTATGTGTCTGAAGTATAAGTTTAAGATAATAGGTAAGAGGATACTGAAGTAGTTAAATCTAGACTCCAATAGCCTAAAGAATGAACAAGGTCTCGTTTGGGTATCAAAATCTTGGATTGAGTTTTTGGGTGGAGGGAAGCACATGGACGGGTGAGAAAGGTATCCACGGATTTGCTGTAACCAATTGGTTCCAAGGTCCTGGTAGAATATTGATTCCTTGGAAAAGAACATCTGTGCAGGCCTCAATAGTTTATCTAATAGAAATACAGGTATCAAGATATCGAAAGAATATTGTTTTCTTTCTATACGTGTAGGTATATTGTTTACTGCCCAGACGTGTGCTATTACTGGCTTAGAAGTGTGTCTTGAACAAAACACATCCTGGCACGCCCGATATCATTAGGACTGAAAGTGATAAGTTACTTCAGTGTAGCTTGAATAAAAACGTCATATTGGTTGACTTTGTTGAAGAGTGAATCTGGTTTATTACTAAGAAACATTGAAATGTCTAATATATAAAATGTTCTCAGATCAGTAATCAGAGGCTAAGGTGGCTTGGAAGTAGATTTTTGAACAGTTCAGCAGTGTTGAACACTGTTAAAATGTGTAAATGAGGGAGAAATATTATTACTCTATTCTTCTTTGTAATATTCGTAAAACGAAGAACATGTTTGATAATTCAATTGAAGATGTGGACTTGAAAATTTATTTTTAATCGTAAATGATGTTACATCATCATTTGAAGCTCGTTGTCCATCTGAGTACCAACTAATCACAAAACATTTTACTCGTGCTTTGAAATGTAGATCTTTAATAAATTTATCTTACTCTGTGAATTTGTCATTATTACGTCGAACCCAAATATTGTATAGGATGCTTCTTTCAGCAGAGCGACATTGATTGATTGATTTTAAATATTATTTTCAACAGAGAACCCAAGTCAAAACAAGTTATTTTTCTCAGAAAGCACTATGGATAAAACTTCGAAAACTACCAATTTCTGGCAAGAAAATCTATATTTTATAAAAATCACGAATTTCAAAGGATGAAGAAATCCCATACTGTAATGCCATACTGTCTTCAAAATCGAATAACTTCATGATATAAAAAATAGCAGCCGTATTGATGTTCAAAGAATAAATCGAATTCCTCTTGTAGGTACCACCCACGACTTAAATTGGACATCAATTCATATTATATTATTAATCTGCTACTAACAAACAGTATTTCTTTAAAATCTCAAAATTAAGTCATCACAAGTTTTTACTCAAGTCACATGATGCAATAGTGTAAAACTGAAAGTTCATCACTAGAAGAAAAATGCCTTCAGGCCCTCGAAAAACCAAAAAGGAATTGCTCTTTCGAAATATATTCATCAAAAAACTGGTTGATGATGTAGGCAGCTCATTGCGTTAATTACCGTTCAACGAAAGGAGTTAGTAGTTCTGGAAGAAGCACATTATCTACTAATGAGACGTCTTCATTAGCTCCTTACGATCAGCTGAAAGAGTCATCGCCTGAAGCTGGAAGATGGCCCCATTTAGGCTTCGTCTACCGGTCCTCTTGAGCTTTGTCCAGAAATCTGGAGAGCATCAGTCATCATGGGTTAATTTCTTAAAGTTTTTGATAACTAAACTGTAGTGCATTGTCTTTTGTTATCAAGATTTATTTGTATGCAGAAATTTGTTTTCTTCATTTTAAACTTTATTGTCTTAGCAGAAATTTCAGTCATGCGTATAGCATATTAATTATATGACTCTTGTCCTAGGCTCAGCCCATTGACTTTCTTATATTAGAAATGTTCTAAAAGTTGATAAAAACAGTTAAGCAATCAAAGAGTCATGCGATCTTATCTTCTTGAGTCGATTTCGATCTGGTAGTGGAGTAGATGGGTTTGTGGGATATGGGCTAACAGGGGATTTTCATGAAGTGATATTTTCGCTTCTAGACTTCTTCTATACGTGCTTTGAATTGAAGCCAATGTGGACGGGTGACTAGTATGATTCTCAAATGAAAGATGACGCTACGGCCACACCAAAATTTTCTCCATTTTTCTATACATATTCTTGAAAAAATTGCAAATCTAATTACGGAATTTTTTTTCAGGGCGAATTAGGTAATTTATTCATCATTAAGCATTTTTAAAACATTGCAAAAATTTTGATTTTTTGTTTTTAATAGATATCATAAATTGATTTTATTTGAAATTTGGAAAACTCGTGTACAAACCGCGTTTGGAAAATAATGAAGATTATGTAGCAACAATCAGGAAAAATTTTCCATGATAATTAGAGGCGGAAAACGAAAAATCAGAGGGGCAAGCGTGATCCAAGAAGACAGAGGCCTAGGAATATTGAGACCATCGAGGCAGCTCGCCGTTTTTCCAGTTTATTAAAAGTAAGTAGTAGTGTGTTTGGCATTGTACTGCAGTGCTTTTTTTATTATTTTTATGGAGGGAAATTAAATAAAGACTTACAGGTTCCTAAATAAAACTCATTATTGTGCGTTTTTTTGTTCGTTTATTTATTTATCTATTTTCCTTTTTTTTCAAACTATCGAGTTCAACTCCCATTTATATTAGGTACCTTCTATTGAATATAAGTAGTGTGTGCTGTACTGTCTCCCCTTCACCCTTACATCAGCTGCTCATATTGGCGGCAGTTGTTGGAGCCGTTGGTGTTTATGTCAAAAGCTTCTTCCGTTTCGTGTTTACTAGTACTACTATCGGAAATAACCAAAAGAATTTGTGGGTCCCATAAAAATAAATGGTACCTTTACAGGTATTGTATATAGCTCTATTAAATTTATAAACTGACTGACGGACTTCGGTTTTATGGTCACCAATTTCTCTGTGGCGTATCTCAGTTGTTGGTCGATTCATTGTTCTGGTCAATACTGAGATACAATGAGTACCTATTAACCTAAGATTATAAATTTGAATTTTCGGGTGTATGAACAAAAAAAAAAAAAATGTTTGCCAAGTTGGGTTGGTACTATAGCTTCCCCACTTAGGTATTGTAACATGGGCGTATTCGTTCTTACTCGTAATTGAAGAACAAAGTACCTACCTACTAGTCGAAATTATTGAATACAAAATAGAACCGTAGATAATAAATGTGTATACATACTGAAATATAAAATAGGGCTATTTTTATATACTCAACACATTACAATAAAATATACAGGGCATCAATCCCAACAACCCGCCAAGTTTAAACGGGATCGGACTGACGAGTCATGAGAAATCGACGTAATAGGATATTCACGATTGCGCATGCGCACAGACTACTATTAATCCTACGGAAATGAAAATTATAGGACACCATTTAGAAACTACCCGACACAATACCTGAAAATTTCATAAAAAATGGTCCATTAATCTCAGAGTTTTGCCTAAGCCAATCAACTTTTGTTTTGCACATCCACAATGTGTCAATGTGTACTACTAACCAATCGCAAGGTAATTCACAGGCCATCTTCCTAGAACAGATACCCGAATACCCCCCTCCCCCCCCCCCCAAGGTTTGAACAGAATTGGACCAATAGATGATTAGAAATCAACTTTATTAGAAACTAGCCGCTCCGGCTCGCTACGCTCGCCTCCACGTCCAGCCGGGGGGCAAGCCCCCCGGTCCAGCCGCAAATGTGGCATGTAGGGAATTTTGCTCGCTTGGCTCGCAAAGTGTGGCATGTAGGGAATGTTGCTCGCTTTGCTAGCAAATGGTAGATCCCTAAGGGTAGGTTTAACGTGTGTAGGGGATGTTGCTCGCTTCACTCGCAAACGGTAGATCTCTAAGGGTAGGTTTAACTTCTGTAGGGGATGCTGCTCGCTTCGCTCGCTTGAGGAAGTTATACTGTTCACCCAACTTGGCAGACGTTTTTTTCAGTTGGGAATTCTTACAAATAAATTAAATCTTATAAAACTACGTGGAACCACGAAAAGTTTAGTGTGGTATGTAGGGAATGTTGCTCGCTTCGCTCGCAAAGTGTGGCTGTATACATGCGATGTATTACAATTGAAACATGTAGGGGATGTTGCTCGCTTCGCTCGCAAATGGTAGATCCCTAAGGGTAGGTTTTACTTCTGTAGGGGATGCTGCTCGCTTCGCTCGCTTGAAGAAGTTATACTGCCACCCAACTTGGCAGACGTTTTTTTCTGTTGGAAATTCTTACATTCAAATTAATTCTTATAAAACTACGTGGAACCACGAAAAGTTTAAGGGAATGTTGTACTGCCCACCCAACTTGGCAGACGTTTTTTTCAGTTGGGAATTATTACAAACAAATTAAATCTTATAAAACTACGTGGAACCACGAAAAGTTTATTCGGGGATGTTGCTCGCTTCGCTCGCAAGGTATACCTGTATATGTGTAGGACAAAGTCCGTATTTATTATTTGAAATGGCTCTCGCTTCGCTCGCAAGGTAGGTACCTATGTAGGCATACCTGCTCGCCTCGCAATGTTGTGACATCGAACCCTTCACGTCAATTCTTGAGCCTTCTCTCGTCCACGGCAGAATCATTTTAATCGCTTTGCTCGCTTCTGCTCGCAATTTGACCGAGTTCTCGTCACTTTTTTCGATATCCGATTTCGGATTCAGATTCGGCGGACCCAAAGCTGTATTTCGCCCGCGAAAACCGTTCCGAAAAACGTACCTTTAAGGGGTATATTTTAATCGGAAAAAACCAAGTTTTTCGGCGGACTTTTCGAGAAAACGGGTCCGTACTCTCGCATTTTTTTGACGCATTTCCCGATACTTTTTTCGCGATCCGATCGCGCCGTCGTCTTCCTCGTAGGAAAACCTACGAAACCCGTATTTTTCCGGAATCGTCAACGGCCGTTTAGAGGGGTAGGGGAAGCGGGGAAGTCCAAAAAGCGCACATTAATTATTACTTCGACCCCCCTCCCGCCCTACCGCCCATGGTTCGGGTGGGATTAGAAAATTTTAAATTCGCTTATACACCCTATCGGAAAATCCCAAAAAGATCCCACCACTCGTAGATCCGGCCCACTCAGCCGTTTGGCCGTGCATAGACACGACAGACAGACAGAGCGACAGACGGAGTTTCATTCTTATTAATAACTAGCCGCTCCGGCTCGCTACGCTCGCCTCCACGTCCAGCCGGGGGGCAAGCCCCCCGGACCCCCCCTTAAATTGCTCGCTTCGCTCGCAAAATGTGGCATGTAGGGAATTTTGCTCGCTTCGCTCGCAAAGTGTGGCATGTAGGGAATGTTGCTCGCTTTGCTCGCAAATGGTAGATCCCTAAGGGTAGGTTTAACGTGTGTAGAGGATGTTGCTCGCTTCGCTCGCAAACGGTAGATCTCTAAGGGTAGGTTTAACTTCTGTAGGGGATGCTGCTCGCTTCGCTCGCTTGAGGAAGTTATACTGTTCACCCAACTTGGCAGACGTTTTTTTCAGTTGGGAATTCTTACAAACAAATTAAATCTTATAAAACTACGTGGAACCACGAAAAGTTTAGTGTGGTATGTAGGGAATGTTGCTCGCTTTGCTCGCAAATGGTAGATCCCTAAGGGTAGGTTTAACGTGTGTAGGGGATGTTGCTCGCTTCGCTCGCAAACGGTAGATCTCTAAGGGTAGGTTTAACTTCTGTAGGGGATGCTGCTCGCTTCGCTCGCTTGAGGAAGTTATACTGTTCACCCAACTTGGCAGACGTTTTTTTCAGTTGGGAATTCTTACAAACAAATTAAATCTTATAAAACTACGTGGAACCACGAAAAGTTTAGTGTGGTATGTAGGGACTGTTGCTCGCTTCGCTCGCAAACTGTGGCTGTATACATGCAATGTATTACAATTGAAACATGAAGGGGATGTTGCTCGCTTCGCTCGCAAATGGTAGATCCCTAAGGGTAGGTTTTACTTCTGTAGGGGATGCTGCTCGCTTCGCTCGCTTGAAGAAGTTATACTGCCCACCCAACTTGGCAGACGTTTTTTTCTGTTGGAAATTCTTACAAACAAATTAATTCTTATAAAACTACGTGGAACCACGAAAAGTTTATTAGGGAATGTTGTACTGCCCACCCAACTTGGCAGACGTTTTTTTCAGTTGGGAATTCTTACAAACAAATTAAATCTTATAAAACTACGTGGAACCACGAAAAGTTTATTCGGGGATGTTGCTCGCTTCGCTCGCAAGGTATACCTGTATATGTGTAGGACAAAGTCCGTATTTATTATTTGAAATGGCTCTCGCTTCGCTCGCAAGGTAGGTACCTATGTATACCTGCTCGCCTCGCAACATTGTGACATCGAACCCTTCACGTCAATTCTTGAGCCTTCTCTCATCCACGGCACAATCATTTTAATCGCTTTGCTCGCTTCCGCTCGCAATTTGACCGAGTTCTCGTCACTTTTTTCGATATCCGATTTCGGATTCAGATTCGGCGGACCCAAAGCTGTATTTCGCCCGCGAAAACCGTTCCGAAAAACGTACCTTTATGGGGTATATTTTAATCGGAAAAAACGTAGTTTTTGTCGGACTTTTCGAGAAAACGGGTCCGTACTCTCGCATTTTTTTGACGCATTTCCCGATACTTTTTTCGCGATCCGATCGCGCCGTCGTCTTCCTCGTAGGAAAACCTACGAAACCCGTATTTTTCCGGAATCGTCAACGGCCGTTTAGAGGGGTAGGGGAAGCGGGGAAGTCCAAAAAGCGCACATTAATTATTACTTCGACCCCCCTCCCGCCCTACCGCCCATGGTTCGGGTGGGATTAGAAAATTTTAAATTCGCTTATACACCCTATCGGAAAATCCCAAAAAGATCCCGCCACTCGTAGATCCGGCCCACTCAGCCGTTTGGCCGTGCATAGACACGACAGACAGACAAACAGACGGAGTTTCATTCTTATTAATAGTAGAGATAGAGATAGAAATATACGTTTGCTCATGCGCACAGGTAGCTCCAGTCGCAATGAAAGTAACAGACCATCCTCGAACTAACTAGCATAATCTCTGAAAATTTCATCCAATGCGGACTGAAACTCAGTACAGTTTTGCGCGTGACAGTGACAAAGATTTACCACAGCCAGTCAGACATGGAACCAAAATTTACCATCAAGCTCTGGAAAATATCCCAGTGTAATCTTGGATATTAGAAGTAATATATTTTTTCGACTTCTCGCAAGAACAAAAACGTTCCCTACCATCGGTTGTGAGGAAACAAAATAATGATTGATAAGTGAAATAAATAGTAATAGTCTCAATAGTAATAATGGGGAACAAAAAGGTGAAAATTATTATTTTGGACGGCACAAATTTTTCGATTTCTTGCAGGAACCCAAAGATTTCCTACCTCCAGAGGAAGCAAAATTAAACCTAAATTATCATTTCACAATAAAAATAATGATAATACTTCTACTACTACTAATAATAATAAAATCGTATAAATGTAAAATATAAAACTTACCTCTGAAACGGAGAGTACCTACCTACTTTATTCTTGGGATTTGGCCAAGTAGTGTGCAGTTGACAAATAGAACTGATGAAAACATAATACGAGATATCTCGTACATTCAAGATGTTCTGAGACAAGAGTGGAGGGAAAAAAACCGAAGAAGCTCTTGCTCTGAAAATCCTAATTGGATCACTGGGCTCAATACCTCGCTAGAAATCCAACACAACACTCATGAACCAAACACATCGACATTAGATATCACTCTTCACTTAGATATCATTAGAGGTCACACTTAGAAAACAAAAACATAGAAATCAAATATCAGAAAACAAAAGACATGATTGCAGATATATTAACAAAAACGTTGCCAAGCACAAAACATCAACTGTTCACGAAGCTACTGAGGAGAGTTGGACAGCAAGAATCAGGTAGAAGGGGAAGTTTTGGAGACGATATTTTTATCAACCTGAAGTTGTCTACAGTATTTATTGTGTTGTTATGATTATTAAGTTGTGTCATGTGTTTGGGAACTTGTGTGTTAGAAAAATCTTTTCTGCACTGTTTAAAAAAATATATATTGCCTGTTCATATCCAAATATCATTCCACTGTGTTATATCACTCTACTTTACAATTGTCTTTTGTTTCTCCCTTTGTTTTGGAAGTCATCTTGAGTATTTTTAGTTTGTTCATTTCAGCATTATCTGAATCTTCTCTTTTGCCATTTTAATATATTTATGTATTTATTTATTTATTTTTATTTTTTTGATTTTTTTGAGTGACTGCTGCGACGTCCATATTGGATGGCAATTTCAAAAGTAGGTTCCCAGGTCTTATGAACTAACTTCCAAACGCTAGTTCAACTGGAGCTGTGACCCACGACTGAAACTGTGCAATTGAAGTGCTCACTTGATAACCATTTTTAACCTGTTTCACCCACTTGAATGCTGTGCTCCAAGTGTATGTGTTGAGATCGGTTCGTACGGGTCACACGATTCAAGACCCTGCGCTCGCCGCCCTTCTAACGAACGTGCTCTAAATAAGCGACCGACCTCCGACCCTCCAGACCCTCAACCCGGCGATTATGACCCGGTCGCGTCCGTCTGGCCCCGCTCTTCAACTGAGAAACCTGCTGTGATAAAGGGTAACCTGTTCCACGCCGCTCTGGATACGGAGTTTCGTCTGAGAGTGAAAGTTGTTGTATTCAATAACAGGAGGCTGTAGGAGATGGGCAGATTTAAACTACCTTACCAAACTATTGTAATTGTAATCAGCCATTCCCATATAACATGGAAGCTAAACAGATTCAAATTATTTCTTTTGATTAATTATTTCCACCTTTTGGTGTATCTTAATTGTTGGAAATATTCAAGACAATAGTGAGATAATAATTAGATAATTTTTAGATGATTTGGTTCTTCCTTGACTTAATAATCCCTTATTTCCCATATGATGTGATATGTTTTCGTTTGATTACTTCTAGAAAAAATAAAGTATCTCACTATTGTGGAGAATTGTGACATCGTAATCCCGTGTCCAAATTGAACTCGTTTTTAGTTGGATTGAGTATAACTTATTATATATTGACGGTGCCCGATACTTGATCAGTTATAGTTTTCACATTGTGACGACCGTGACAGGACTCTTCTTGCTTAACTCAAGTGTTTTAGATTGTGACAATTGTGGCGGCCCAAGAACGGCGAATCAGAAGAATGATATTCACGACAGACGTGAATGCTTTGAAGATTATGCTGGAGAATGAAACCAAGAATAAGAAAGAAATCAAGGCCCGTTTTGCGAAGATTGAACTGTGTTACCAGTGGATGGCCGCCCTTAATGATCAGATACTTCAGAACTTGTTGCTTTGAGATGGAGGTACAAATAAACCAACAGGTAAAGATGAGAAGATTTCAAAAGAGCTGAACCGATGTGGTGAGTACCATTTATATTATTTCATGGCGAAGGAAAGTTATAATGAATTTTGTAATAGCCTAAAGGATATGCCGACTCAAATGTGTATAGAACGAGACGATCAAGATGAGTTTTTAGCAAAGAATAGGATAAAACTTCCTGAGAGGGAACTCAATATATTTAATGGGGATTTGGGACAATGGATAGGGTTTTGGGCTTAATTTTCCAAGATCCATGAGGACAAATCTTTAGTCCCAGAGGATAAGTTTGATTACTTAATTCAAGCTATGACCCCCGGTTCCTCTGCTGAAAAACTAATCGATGTTTTCCCAACTATCCAAAAGCGATTCAGCGTCGGGAGAGACGAGCTAATAATAGAATATTATGTTCGGAAACTGTTAGCATTAGTGATGAATAAGTCGGAACAAATATCTCTTGCCAATTTACGTGACCAATTAGAAACACAATTAAGAGCATTGGAAACATTAGATATCACGATGGACAAATATGCCGCCATTATTTACCCTTGAGTTGAATCGTCAATCCCACAAAACCTTTTCATGATTTGGGATAGGCATCGTATTTCCCAGAAGGCTTCAACTTGGAGCTTAAAGAATGTCCAGATGCTCTTTTAGAATTTGTTAGGATTGAGGTAGCAGGAGAAGCCCGTCAGCAGCTGCGTCTTGTGTTATTTGAGGATAGTTCTAACAAGGCTGCTGTATCTAAAGCTGGGCCAAGACCAGAAACCGAGCATAACTTAGCCACAGCTGCCTTGCTTGTGGCCTCAGATGTAATTATGAAGAAGGGTGCATGTTTTAAATGTTTGCATAGAGGACGTATGAGTTCTGCATGTAAATCATTTGCAAAATGTACCTATTGTAATGGGAAACATTACTCCATAATGTGTAACAAGTCTAAATGTGAAATCTTTCCAGGTTTCCATGGGAATAATCTTGATCAACCTGTAGCTATGTTGGCTGGAACCTTCTACCCGCATAGTACAACGTTTTTACAAACCCTTGTTGCAAAAGTTGAAATGAATGGAAGTTCGTTGTTAGCTCGAGTGTTATATGATTCGGGTTCCCAGTTAAGTTAAGTTACAAAGGATTTTGTAAAAAAAAAAAAAAACAAGGGATTGAAACGCACAGGACAACTCACTATAAGACAACAACTATTTAGCAGCAGGGAAGCATCAGAATCAATTCACAAAACATACAATGTCACTGTAAAATGACGTATGTTCGACGTATGCTCAGTCAGGCAAATGCATTCTTAGGATATGATGAGGTTATTCAACACTGGTTGAAGGAAGGAATTGTGGAACGTGTAAAAAGTGATCACCTTCATAGTAGAAAGCACTATCGTCCACATAGAGTTTTTAAACAGAACTGTACTACTTAGATAAGGCCAGTTTTTGACGCTTCAAACAAGGATATACGATAACATTCCCTGAATGAATCATCGGAAAAAAGTCCAAATTTTATCGAATGAGTTTCACGTATTTTAATAATTTTTAGGAAATATAAGTACGGTGTCTCGTCCGACATTGAAAAAGCATTCCTACAAATTCTTATTGACCCCATTGATAGAGATATGATGCGTTTTCTATGGTGGGAGGAAGGAAAGATGATTGAGCTGCGACACTGCAGAGTTGTTCTTGGAGTCACTTGTAGCCCATATTTACTAGGTGCACTTTTAAAGCATGTAATAGGAAACGCACCACGTCATCTTCAAGAAATGGCACAAAAATTAAAAGTTTCGTTTTACGTGGAAAATTGCCTCTCAGGTGTGTCCTCTGAATCCGAATACATTCAATTTAAGGAAAAATCACAGGAATTACTAACCGCAGCTGGTTTTAATTCGAGAGGCTGGGATAGTAATATCGACTTCACAGAAAAGATCGACGCGTTTTAGGTCTAAATTGGTTTTGTTTGCCAGACGAATTAGGATGCAATATCAAAACAATGGATGGAGTGATATCTGCCACCAAAAGAACTTTATTAGCAACCTTTCAAAGAATTTTCGATCATATAAGATTCACTGCTCCTGTTAGTCTCATACCATAGATTTTACTACAGTGATGTTGGAAACTACGCATCGACTGGGATGAATCCTTAATAGATGATATAAGAAATGAATTTTCTCTTAAGGATAAAACAACTACACTACTAGACAGGGCCGCCACATGGGGGGGGGGGGGGGGCAAGTGGGTACTGTTGCCCCGGGCCCGGGCCCTGGGGGGGCCCGGTCCGGTCCTGTATTTAGTAAATAAAGTATTTTAGAATTTTTAGGCCTACATAAAACAGAGTGTAACACTTGACGGGCCCTGATCAGATTATGATTTCCTACACCAGACTGTTTCTCTTAAACAGTTGCGATGATTGCGATGGCCCAAAATATTACTCTTTACCCTTTACCGTCTTTACCAGTAGGCACTCGGCTGAAGACTTGGGAGAGAGCATCCATGGGCCAAGAAAGGTTGAATTCCCTTGCCATTCTCAGCATTAAGCACAAGTTAGTATCCAAACTTGACTTTTCCAAGGTTATTAAAGAATTTTCACTTAAAAAGGCACGAAAGTTTTAAGTGTTTTGTCTTGTATTTTTCAAATGCAAATACACTTTTCCTCACTTCACTTTATTAGTTTTAAAATGTTTCATTTTATAAAACATGAAATTATAGCCTATTACAGTTTTCTATATTTAAAAAGTTTTCCACAGTGGATAAATTCAAATAACAGAATGCTATTATAACTCAACAAAACAAAGTTCTCATTTTACTAATTCATATTTTTGATAGTTTTTCACTAAATAATTCTTGTATCTTTTGTTGTTATAAATCTAATTCTTTACTGCATAGCTTCATTACAAGTAGATAAACTGTAATAAAACAATTATATTTTTGTAGATTTTTATTTTATTATTTTTTCCAAAATTAATAAATGTATTCTTTCAAACATAATTAATCATTGTTTCAATTAATTCCTTCAGCTTCCTTCTTGTATACAGAGACTTTCCGTTTTAATCCGTCCATAACATTAAAATAAAGTTAATTGTATGTGTTGATTAATGATTATATGAAATTTAGTCAATCATAATTTTTGCCACAATCGTCCCATTGAGGAATGAGTAAATCAGAACTTCTCTGAATACGCCCTCTATTCTAACAATTAACAATTGTAATCTAATTGTAATTATTCACAAACAATTGTACTTGAAGTATTTTAAGTAAAATCCTGTGACTGATAGGATATAGAATTTTTGTTTCAAGGTAATTTATGGTATTCTTATGGTTTTGTAATTGGATGGTAATTACTAGAGTATGAATACTTGAATTTTCAATTCTTACGTTACACTTTACTTTTGATTAAATGTTGAATAAAACGTAGTGAAGTAGTAAGAGTTCAGCCCCTCAAGTGTTCTTATTCAAACACTGAACCTTGGTAGGAAGTAAAACAAAAAAAAGGGAGGGGGGGGGGGGAGGCCCGTGGCCAGAATCTGGTCCCGGGCCCGACTTGGAGATGTGGCGGCCCTGCTACTAGAACGAATGCAAAATACCTAGAAGAATAATTTTGAATGAAACTATTTCGCTTCATGTTTTTTGTGATGCGAGTGAGTTAGCTTTCGCAACATGCATCTTTTTGGGAAAGATTTCTGATGAATGAGTTGTGAACAGCTTGATTTTAGCCAAATCAAGGGTTTCTCCAACTAAAGAGCTGACTTTACCGAGGATAGAATTAATGGCGGCCTTGATAGGTGCTAGGCTTACAAAATTGGTCAAGGAAGGTTTAAATAAAACGGATTCATCAACTTATTATTGGTCTTACTCATCTGTTACATTGGCTTGGATATCTTCTCATCAGGGTCAATGGTCAATTTTTGTTGAAAATCGAGTGCATGAAATCAATGACTGCACAGAAATCGAACAGTTGTATCATGTTCCTGGTTCGAAAAATCCGGCTGATTTGCTCTATAGAGGATGCTGAACGAAACAGTTATTTGAGTCGCGGTGGTGGGGGGGTCCTAAATGGCTCTATGAGTCAGAACCTAAATGGCCAAAAAGTAATTGTAGCAAAAATGTTGAGGAAGTTAATAATGAGCTGAGAAGATATGCGATTTCAGTCAAAGTTACAATTCTAAATGATTCTGTTGCTTCCCAACTAGCAAATAGAATTTCAAAATATTCAATGATTGTGAGATCCCTAGCATGGATTTTGAGACTCTCACCACGTATGTCTTCGAAAAGAAAATCTCTTAATATAACGTTTGAAGAGTAGGAAGAAAGTGAGAGTTTATTATTCCGCTGCATTTAGATTGAAATTTTCGATCACGATGACATGAAATTACTCACTAATAAAATCAAAACTTATAATGTCGACAAACAGTATCCGTATGAAGATCCAGAAGAAGAGGATGATACGTTTCAGCCCAACCCGATAGTGGAATATTCAAGATAATTTTTGGATGATTTGGTTCCCTCCTTGATTTAACAACCCCTTATTTCCCATACAATGTGAATATATTTTTGTTTGTTTACTTCTAGAAAAAAATGAAGTTTCTCACTATTGTGGAGAATTGTGATATCGTAATCCTGTGTCTCTATTGAACCCATTTCTAGTCGGATTAAGTACTACTTATTATATTGATGGTGCCCGATATTTAATCAATTATACTTTTCACATTCATTTTGGAATTCCAACGTCTCATATCACGAACTAAATCTCATTGAATGATTTCCATTTATGATAGGTAACGCCATGACCATCTAGGCACATTTTCATGGGACGCCCTATAATTTTGATTCCGCCATTGAGACGCCTTCATCTCTTGATGACAACTGCTCGCATATCGTGATTTCATGGTAGGTAGGTAAACGACCATTCTACTGCCTACTCAGATTGGGTCCTAGTATTAAATGAGGGTTATTTTACGCTAGCAGTAAGAGTAAAATTATCATTTCCATACCTTCCGGAGGTGCTCAATGTCACTAGCGAATACTCGACTTGCTAGTGACTTCGGCAACTACCAAACAATCACCGTGCGGTTAGAGTTAGAATTAAGAGATAGGAAGAAGGCTAAAGAGCTATGATGAGAATGTACAAGACTATGAGTATGGAGCAAATATGAATCTTAAGGGATTATGTTCCCTAGTTATAAACTTATGCCTTTTTCATGGTACCCTCCCCCCAACCACTACCGGCTAGGGTGTAAATATAACAAAAGAGGTTATTTTCAAAAAACCTCCGTTTATTTAGTATTATTTAGTAAACCACATACGTTACAAGAATTCACAAAATCCTTCTTCTTCGTGAATGTTCCTAAGAAATAAAGATTAATTTTAATTAGCTGAACAATTTATTTAAGATTTCATGTGTCAAACAATCTTAACAGTCACACACACACACACACACACACACACACACGTTATATATATATATATAATTCCGAACGGTATTTGAAATTGTGAAGAACTTCGCGGTCCGATTTAAGTGTTGGACTGCTCATTCGAATCAGCACGGCCCCAAGTTTGTTGCAAAAGTGTCCCCGTTCGTCTCTATACCCGCTTTGATCGTGTTCTAGGCGGTCCTTATCAACGAGAGTTGTTTATTAGGCTGTGGCGGTAACAACAGTTGCCATCAATTCACGTTAAGTAAGAAAAGTAGTGTAGTTACTAACATCTAGGAGAGAAATTTCTGAACGAAGGAATTGAAACTGAAGAACTTAACGGACTTTATATGTAATTCCGAACGGTCTTTATATATAATTCCAATTCACACGCTTACAAACAAACGAAGAAGACTCGAGATAGAATTACACCATCATCTCACCATTCCCAAATTCTGAATTCCACGATTCAACTTTTTGTTTAGTCTCATAGTGGCGAGGACCACCTCAACTGGTGACATTTATTTTATTACATTACGTACATTTTGATCGGTATTTCCTGTTTTTTAATCATTTATAACATCGCCTTAGCTTTGCAGCAGGTCACATAACGCCGCAAATAGGTAGGCCTTATATGTTACTATAATGTGCTGAGTTCCTGTTAGGTACTACTGTTATACGGACTAGATCAGGGCTTTCCAAGCCCTAACAGGCCTCTAGTATATATATATTTGTGTGATTTCAGACAATATTATCTGAACGTGATAAAAAATAAAATTGTTATAGAATTGATAAAAGCAATAGAAAGTCCGAGCTCGGGGGCAGCTAAAAAACGTACCTATGCCAAGTTTAGTGGGTAGCTTGGCTTTCTGAATTAGTGTAACATCGACGCTTAGAATTTGTTGAAGAATTAGGTTGGTACAGCCTCAAAATTATCGAATGAAAAATATAACTATAATATAGGTGTATAAATAAGGATATGGGATCGCTGGGAAATTTATACGATACCATCCAGGGACTTGCACCAAACAAAGTACCCCTACGGTTTGAACAGAACGGGAACGGTTAATTCAAGTTTGCGCATATTTACTCCCTACGAGTTAATGGATTCAATTCGTCTAGGAATTAACCCACCAATCATTAGCAAGCTCTGAAACGCAAAAATCGTGTGGAAATTTTGATTTTGGATGACAAACTTTTTTTTTTCATGATTACGAAGTTGTCCTTTCTTTGGATGTGGGGAAGTATATTAAAAATATAGATGTATAAGGATGTTATTGGTTCAAGTATTTGAACGTATTTTGGAGACAGCAATAATTAGGAATCCCGATGCGGCATGGACGAAAGGGGGAATAAGTGAGAGAAGAACATATCTCATCACCTGACAGTCCATCAGAGTTATTAACACCAAGCGAATTCTTTTTGCATAACTCTTGCCATCAACGCTATTTGGACCATCTGAAATGCGTCATACAGAACGTTCACAGAGGTATGTACGCTTGTAGCGATGAATGATTAATGAATGATTGGCGGACCAATCACCAACTGATTCTGCGTTGAAGCGACGGCTGGGGTGCCATCCCAGGTGGTAAATCTGCGTGTCAAGTGTAACAGGCGGACATGATCCGTCCGCATTCTTTGTGAATCCCCCCCATCAGAGTACCCAGGGCGCAGGCGATACCTTCGAGGTGTAAATCTCCCAAGGTCCCGACAGTCCGTCTTGACATGGAAAACCGTACGGTAATAAGAGGTGTCAGCTCGCAGTCCATCCATCAAACCGTCCGCAGTACCCGAGAAACCTCCGGCCCAGATCTAATACTGGAGCTCCTAATGAACCGTTCCCTTCCTCCGGCATGTTCGTGTTGTACACGACTCGCGCCCGTCAACCCCGGTGCTAACAAGCCTCATCTCCGTCTGGACTTGTCTTTGCCTATTGTCTCAGATGGACCGAGCTCTTAGAACGCCCAAGAATCGCCATCACCTCACAATCAGCCCAATCTGCTTTGTTGGCGACTGGTGGCTACTTTGCAGTCTTCTCTTGAGATTTTGTATCTCCCATATCCTATCATGCGTTATTTTCTCTGCTGTGAATATAAAATGCGCAGTGAACAATAGCAGTGCGAGAAATGAAGTGTTGAATCATGAATTGTTAGTTTTTGAACAAAACCGCTGTAGAGACTTCACCAATACCTTTCTAATTCTGATGTGGGATTTGAAATCGGGAAAAATGGTAGTCCACCTATTTCCCAAATCATTAAAACATATTTTTTAGATCAGAAATATGCACTATTCTGTTCAAAATAATTACCATTTGATGAACATGGGTACATTTTACAACGATTAATTCTGAAAAGTGAAGAAAAATAAAATTTGAATCGATGAATGAACAACGAAAACAAGCCGTTAAATGCAAATAAGTATTTATTTGAAATCTTTCCCATTATAGTCAAGCATGCACATTAGTATAGCACTACAAATCAACGAAGCAGAAGTGTGGTTTCCTTCCTAAGCATTTCTAAAAGTACGATCTGTTTCCCCAAGACATTATTCGACGAAGTTTTCACGTGATCTATGTTTTCAAAACAAGGAAACATCGTACACCAAAAGTTTCGATCCAAGCGAGATAAATACTAAATATCGACACGAATTGTTCATAAAACTAGGAACTGAATTTCAAAACTGTAATTTTCATCTTTCCTATGGTTTTAATAATTTCATTTTCGTATATTGAAATATGAAAATTGATGCAAATATGGATTGTGGTGTTGGCAAGTAAATAGATTGCCGGTCATTATTTCTTCACAAAAATTACGAGACTGAACAGAATCAGACGTAGAAAGGAGCCGAAAACATATAGCACAAGGACGTTCAAATGATTTAAAATTGTTATTACGGAAGTTATTTGCACCGAATATTATATGAAAATAAGACAACGTACATAAATCTGGTTCCACTGCTAGACAGAAGAATTGTGAGAATGTTGGTATACAAGCTCAAGTCTTGCTTAATTTTAATTTATATACCTATCTAAGATTTACCTTCATAACATACTTAAAAACTATAATAAGGTACTTAGTTTGGCAGTATGCTTACCATTATTTTCAGTCAAAACTCATCGTCGATCGGGGTTTGACGTGAAATCGTATATCCCCCCCCCCCTTCCCCCCCCTCATAATCCCCTCCGATCAATAAATTTATCTTTATGATTCATTATTCCTAATAATGACGTTTTTTGTGAGCCATCGATATAGCAGACTGACAGGCATTATTCATCGCTACCATAGGCATTGACGCCATGCAAAGTCAATCTGAAACTCTTGTAAACTTTTTGAACGATCGAATAACAAGTATTCGTCTTCAAATTCTAGGAGCTTCAATAATAGCTTCCTGATTCATGTCTTGTGCAAGACGGATATATGCATAACCAGCACAAAACTATTGAACAGAAAATAGTTGGATGTGGGATAGAAAGACGTATAATAGTCTGAACTATACTCTTCAAATCTTCATTATTTACCTAACATGTTAATTATTCGATTTATCTGTTTACTACTCTATTCTATGTTTAAGGAAGGTATTCATGTACAAGTAGTATGAGAACAATTTGTCGTTACTCGGTGCTGACATCTATGAAATCAATTACGTATACGAACGTGGACATTGCATGTACCTGGTCAGTAACGATCGTCATACTATACAACGCCGAGTAAGGGCGTAAAATCACTTGTGCGCTCTGGATCGAATGTAATCTTGATTTGATATTTTCATTCTGGATTTTGTATAAGAATCAAACAATAATTAAATTGTATGAAATCAGCCAAAATCCGCTTATTGGTTAAGAATTATTCATGACTAATGGAATGAGGGTGGAAACGTACCTATTTAAATACATAAAGGAAATAGATACCAAGAACTTTAGGCATGAATGCAATGAAAGATAAAAGTTGATTTGTTTTACATTTTTGAATGAAAGCAGATAAAATTCATTAATACAGACTCCAACTTCACTTTTCTATACGATAGGCTGCTTTTCTCCCCAATGATTTTTTTTTAAGTTTTGGGAAGAAAATTTCCTAGTGTTTTGTTGCATTTTGCAGAAATTTTAGAACATTCCTTTAAGCGAACCACTCATTGAAAGAGAGTGCGGATGGAGTCAAAATTTTCAGAATAAAATCTATTTTCATTCACAAAGAGTAAACGCAAAATTTTTGGATCGACTGATAACCTACAATGTTTTTTTGATAGATTAATAGAAATAAATCCAATGTTTAACTAGAATTATATTCGTGTAGGAATAAAATATACAAATTTATTTAAAATCAAAAAAGGTTCGAAATTAGTCCTCGTGTAAGACCTGTTAACTTCAACGTATATTTAGAAAGAATGACAAAGAAGGGTCTAGATCTGAGGCAACAGATACAAATGATATTGGTAGATACGTCCATTCAACTTTTCGTTTAAGTCAGTCCTTCAAGCCGAGAAAAGTAGAGAAATCTCTTAAACCTCGATTCGAGGTTGATAGCGAGGGAAGATTACTTCTCCACGACTCCAAACGCCCTGATCTTGACAAATCGGGGACAACGCCAGAGCGTTAAGTGTTCCCCTTTTTCCATCCAAGAATTCCCAGTATCCATTCCTGGAGGAATCCCATTTGCTTTTGTAAGGAAAGGATACGAAAAAAATAAAAATAAATAAAAATTCGTGTTCTGTGTGGTCTGTTATCGTAGTGAAAAGGAACTGGGACTCAAGAGCGGAGCCCTTGTCGTTTGTCATTCGGACGCCTACGGTGCTTGGAGGAAGCGCTTGCCCCGGCTAATCTGTCACATTTGTAACTCGGCAAGCTCCAGAGATGTAAACAGGGTCGCTGAAGCCTCTTTCATCTTTGTTGTTATCTACATTGGAAGGGAATTTGTTAGAGTTGAGAGGTACATTTCAATCCACCCTTGGGGCACTAGGACGTGAATGGTCAGACGGAGAAATGGATAGGCCTGGACAGGAAACCATTCTTACATTTCTTGCAGACTGTCTACAAGCGAAATTGCTGGACATGACATCATCATAAGTTTTTCTGGATGTTAACATTCTGATAAGATGAAGTGATGCACTTAGGAATGATATGTTACAATTTCATAAGTATTTTCAATTATGATCTTAGGAACATTGCAGTTCATTGCAATACACTAAGGATACTATGTATTTATGAGAGTGAGCGCAAGGAGGTGAAGATAAGATCTCCTAACGGTATTAGTGGCTTCAGACCGATGCGACAAATCGACAGTCTAAACTAGCTGTACCGCTGGAACAATGATTGCGTACAAAAAATCAGCGTAAAAATTTATATAGTAAAATACATGGGCCTCAAAAGAATAAATATACACAAAACTTTTCAATATTTTTCGTACTCTTTTGAACGAATAATGTGTATGTGAAAACATGTATCATGTGGTGCAGCAGTGTGTCCGCAAACTCTTGGCAGTTGCATTCTACGTCATGTTGGCGTTGCCGAGCTAACAGGAGGTGCCATGGCATCCAAGTGTTAGGATAAGGAAAGGGAGATACTTTATCATATGGAAAGATTTCAGGTCGAGAATCCAGATATCGTTTCCTATAAGCTTGATGGGTCTGCTTATACTGCTGGATGACCAATCTGTCAGTGGCAGTGTGGACTTGGAGCGCAAGTAAGTAAAGCTGAGATAAATATGTAGGACCGAAATGACTTACGATAAGTTGTATCTAAGCTAAAAGGGGTGCAACAAGAAACATCAAAGTCACGGCAGCAACCGTGCCATGGCGCGGGTTGTGGTGCGGGGAAAGTGCCACGGAGTTACTCGAGTTTGGCATCTCGGCAGGAGTGCTCAGTAGTATCACCACCTGCGTCCTTGTGGGCTCTTTCCTCAACTAATGGTCGTTCTATTAACACTTCCTTCCATCCTTCACTCCCTCCTCCTGTTTCCCCAGCTTCCTTGATATCAAAGGTGGGTGTTGGGTATTAACGTAGGCGTCCTCCACTATTTTCAGGAATGAACCATCATAATCGACCAAGAAAAGAAAAACAATTAACCCCCTCCCCAACCCAGTTCATATATCATGTAAATAAATTCTATTCAATTCGAACAATCTAAAAGAAATCCTTCCTTCTTCCGTACGCCATCCACCGTATGCCAAACGTCGCCCCAGCGCCGCACAGTGTTTCGATCCTGAAGGTTTTGTTGGAAAAAAGTCCAAAAACCCCCGAAAATCAATAGTGACGCATAGTGCGGATTTATTATCCTATCTATCTAATGGTGGAAACTAATAGAAATGAGATAAATGGAGAAAAAATCATTTTAAGGCCTAATCGTTTCATTGATGAATATGTTAGCCAAAAATAGATACCTACCTAATAATAAGGAAATTTTGTTCTTATGGACAGCTTTCGCATTTATTTTATTAAAACCCATGGAATATTCAATTTAAAGTTATACTTAGAAACTAGAAAGGTATAAATGGCCGTATTTTAATCGGCTTTGAGTTTCACGACCATTTTTAAATGAGAACTCACTGTTTCGAACTGTTTCCGACTATTGAAGAAAATTTATATTTGCTGAGTTTTGCAGGATGAACGGGTTGATAACTCAAATTCAGCAATAAATTCTGTAGAGAATGCTTCCAGTTTCGTGATTTTACAAAACGATATTCATACTTTTTAAACTCACAACTCTACAACACTGGTTTTAAACTTGAGAATATTATTTGTTAAAACCTTCGGGAGAAATATCTCAGTCCAAGCCAAGATGATCAAGAGAAGGGGAAAAATGGATATTAGATTCCAGAGGTATAATGTCCTTAGGAACAGTGTAGCACAGTAGTTTCCAATTTGGTTCGCTCAAGTTTGAGCAGAGAGTAAACCAGAAAGGATTATTCCAAGTAAATATTATTGGTTTCAGACCTTTACCTACCAACCTGGATGCTGAAGACGAAGTTTTTTTTTTTCTCGAAATCTTTCATTTTGAAGTTTTTCCGCATGGTACACATTATTTGTAACACTGTGTGCCGTTCGAAGCTTTCCTCTGAAACTGTATGAACAAAGTTTATAGAATTTTGCACAAAAATATAACATCAGCGTGTGATATTTTTATTACTTTAGATCAACCCCAGGAGAGAAATTAGAGAGTTTTAATGATGAAAAGTTAGTATCTCGATAACTTGCGAAATAGAATAGTAGTTTCTTTGTTTGATAGAACCCAATTTATTGAATCAAATGAGACCGTCTTGAGCATTGTACGATCATTCGTTCTCCTTCCAGAAGGGATTGAGTACTTTTACTGGAAGGCAAAAAATCTTCAATACGGATTTGAATCAGATAGAGAAATTGGTATGCAGAATTATGCTGAACTTCTGTTGATTCAGCTCTTTTCTAGTGAGTTAAAACATTGTGTTAAAACAGGAGTTATGTCTGGTTTATATATAAACCATCTGATCTGCATATAGGAGCTATATAATAGACACTTAATATATCTTTGTGCAATAATTATAGCGTTTTCAATTAAATTATTATCTTGCATTTAATGGTGTTCCCACCTTTGAAAAGTGTCTAAAAAATTATTGGAATAAATACATTTAAAAAAAATAATGATAATAATTAAAATAAATAAATTGAGAAAAGTGTGTGTAGAAAGTTGATAATTGATAATTTATAGCTGGTAATTTCGGGTTTTCTGTCTTACAGAGCAATTGCAGCCAGAGCTGCCCTGTTTGGGCTTTTTATAAATGTGTATTTGTTAAGCTCATATTTGATATTTCTGTACGTGATGTGTGTGACGATTTGTGTAAACGTATAAGGGCTATCAATAAATCAATATACTCGTATATGTAGTCGCAGTCAAAACAGCTGAAAAGTGGCCCAGGAACCCCAGTCGGGCTTAGGTAAAGGGGGTATCGTTTGTGAGATCTCGAGCTCTCTTAATTGCGATGTATGCCAGAGGTCGTGAGACGAT
Organism: Adelphocoris suturalis; assembly: GCA_030762985.1. Classification (NCBI taxonomy): domain Eukaryota; kingdom Metazoa; phylum Arthropoda; class Insecta; order Hemiptera; family Miridae; genus Adelphocoris; species Adelphocoris suturalis. The sequence continues at coordinate 139,799,078 of CM061040.1, forward strand.
CCCCGTCTAATTAGATTGTTAAAACGCTCTCGACTCGACCCATAAGGGATCGAGGGTGGAGCATTATCTCCGGAGTCCGTACTTCCACAATCAATCCTCCGACATTAGAAATGACCATTTAGATTCCTTTCGATTAGCCTCGAGTTGGGGGTCGTTTAGCCTCGTCCCACGGGACATGCCTTTGGCGCATATCACTGCATCTATCTATACTGACTGTACTCCTCCCTCAATAACGTTGTATCTCCGTGTTACGGGCTTGGGGGGTTTTATGAATTGAAAAACAGAAGATCCTTCCATGATATAATGACGTAAAAGTGAATGATATTTTACTATTGACGGGGGGGGGGGGGGGGGGGGCGAAAAATGAATCTCTTGGGATTCGTGAATAATTGATGTGATTGGATGGTGAACCATGGTCGTAATGTAATTCATCTAAAGTAAAACCCAAAAGATCTATTGAAAAACCCGTTATGCCCATTAGCTATACGTATGTAGGAGGGTAATATTGAGGGCTCATCAATGAAGACAGGTCTTGATTAAATCCTTTTCTTTATCGTTATATAGCATTTCCGAATTGAGTTAAACTTTTTCCATTTAGGTTTAGTTCTTTTCCATTTAGGTTTAAACCTTTTCCACTTAGGTTTAGACCTTTTCCATTTAGATTTAAACCTTTTCCATTTGGATTTAGACCATTTTCATTTAGATTTAAACCTTTTCCATTTAGATTTAAACCTTTTCCATTTAGAAATAAACCTTTTCCATTTGGATTTAAACTCCATCAAAACGTCAGTAGTTAGCCCCATCATAGTAAGTAAGTGCCTACCTACTAAAATTTCATTAGGCTAGAAGTAAAAAAATAGGAAACGGATAGTTATAACTTAATTTATAACTTCCGTTCATGAGAAATTCTTGTGTTCAAAAAACATTTGTTCATTATTATATATGTTACATTTCTGTGTATAAAAAAACACTTGCATGATTTAATTTTCAAGTTGTGGCATAATAACGTCGGGTTAGAGGTAAAAGTACCGAAAAGGTAAATTCATATTGTGCAAAAATCAAATTAAAATTTCAAAAGTTAGTTTGGTAAATATGATTATTTTCTTTATTTTGGATACATAGTTTGATGATATTGATCACCAATAATAACAACAGTTAAATAATCATAATATTCTGCATTTGATTTTCCCACGTGTTGAATTTGTGACTTGGGTACTTTTACCTCTAACTCCACGATAATTTCCTGAGTTTAAATCCAAATGGAAAAGGTTTAAATCCAAATGGAAAAGATTTAAATCTAAGTGGAAAAGGTCTAAATCTAAATGGAAAAGGTTTAAATCTAAATGGAAAAGGTCTAAACCTAAATGGAAAAGGTTTAAACCAAAATGAAAAAGGACTAAACCTAAATGGAAAAGGACTAAACCTAAATGGAAAAAGTTTAACTCAATTGGGAAATGCTATATATAGTTTACATCTGGATTGGCAGTGAAATTAATGGGGACGACAATAATCATATTTATGACTAGGTGACCTTCATTAAAAATTATTTAAGAAATTGGCCATAATTCGATGACCTTTAAAAAAAATTGATTCCTTTTAAATGTTTATTATTTCATTTTCTTCTGCAAGAAGTTCTAGAATGGTAACTCATGCCGAACAAAACAAGCCATCCATTGAATGTCCATGACTGAAAACTTCAAAAATTCATAATTTTATTCATTAAAAAATGCCATTCGGTTTATTATGTACCTTAGTAATTTTTTTAACCCCGCCTCCCTCAAATTGTGTTGGTTTACGTTTTAAAATTCGCAGAATCCAAAAATTGGATTAAAAAAAAAAAAAAAAACTTTTTTTTTTTTAAGTTAAAAAAGAGCTTTTTTCCGAAACTATCGGACCAAATTTTATGATATTTAGCTAAACAATGACACGCCTGCCGGGGATGTGCCAGTGACATCGGCATCAATTTTTATCAGCACAAAAGAATTGCAATTAAGGGCTGAAATATTGACAAATGAAGATCTCGGAAAATTTCAAGGTAACAATAATGTTACATTTATGGACATTGATATGATACATTCAGAATTGCAGAAATAATTAAGATTGACATGAAATTGTATGTTGTAATAAATTAAAAAAATCAGTTGCCCGATCGGGATTCGAACCCCAGAGCAGCACGGCCCTGCCGTTGACTCCGCTTCGCTGGGTTGAGAACGGATAAAAGTGATGGGGGGGGGGGGGAGCGGCAATGAACGAGTGATTCACCAACTAATCTAATCCTCTCTCTCTCTCTCTCTCTCTCTCTCTCTCTCTCTCTCTCTCTCTCTCTCTCTCTCTCTCTCGATGCAAATTTTGAAATTCCGGCAACGTGTTTTATAGCGAGACAGATGGAAAATAACAACGAAACAACTAAGCTGTATAGATTTAGGAATAAGGTTCGTTCTCAGCGATAGTTTCGACGAATCTGGAACTATTTGAAATGGAACTAAACACCCCCACTAAAACTGACGAAACCATTTTCATCAGTTAACACGGCCAGGGGCCCTCAAATCTCGATACCTACTACACCATTGAAAACTCACTACACACCATTACACACCATGCAAATAGATAACTGTAAAAATAAAATAAAAAAAAATTTAAAAAAAATTGTTTCCATTTAAAATATGAAATTATTAATATCAATATGAAATATTTTCTCTCAACTTATGTAATAGTTTTGTCCTCCTACATGAACGACTTACTCATAGAAAATATCAGTCTTTCTATTTTCTCCATACAAAGTCAGAAATGTTCGTCAGTCTTCAACGAATATGGTCATAACACTCAATAAACAGAATCACAGTAAAAGATTTATTGCTTCCGAGTCCATCTAAAGAACCCGGATGTATTGTTTTCACTTTCGGGAGAAAAAATATTTTTGGTCTCCAAAATCAAAATTTCCACTCGCATTTTACGTTTTAGACCATTCTGAGCAACTTTGGTTCCGTGTGTGTGTGTGTCTGTCTGTCTGTCTGTCATGTGTCCGCAATCCTTGTAACAAGCTCATTTTCCAGTTTTCATCCGATCTGGTTGAAATTTTCAGGGCATATGCGGGCTAGGGAATAGACGGTCCCCTATCAGTTTCATCGTTCTTGAATCAATACCTCACTCTGCACATGCGCAAACGTAAATTCTACCAAGTATCATTTTCTTACGCCCTAGTCGTCCGATCTCGCACTAATTTGGATGATAGTCGGGGGATAACAATTTGATCATATCAGATCAATTTCAACATGGTTGTATAATTAATTGCTACTGCGCATGCGCCAATATGAAATCCTTGTAACAAGCTTATTTTTCACAGTTTTCATTCGATCTGGATGAAATTATTAGGGAATGTGCGGGCTAGGGGGTAGACGGTCCCCTTTCAGTTCCATTGTTGCCAAATCTACACTCCACTCTGCGCATTCGGAAACGTAAATTCCATTATGCTATATTTTTTCACGCCCTAGTCTTCCGATTTCGCTTAATTTTGGATGATAGTTGGGAGAAGATGACATGATTACCTCATATCAATTTCAACAGGATTGTATCAGTAATAGCTACTGCGCATGCGCCAATGAGAAATGCTTGTGATGATCGTAATTTCCACAGTTTTCATCCGATTCTGATGAAATAGTCAGCGAATGTGCGGTTCAGGTTGTAAATAGTCCCGTACCTATTTCATTGTTTCCAACTCATCAGTTAATTCTGTGCTAGCACAAACGTAAATTACATTGAGTATATTTTTTTGTTTCCTAATTGACCAATCATTTTACGGACTTAATAAGTTATTTAACGGAGATTGGCCAAGCCCAAACAAAAATAATCTCAAGGATCAAACCTTGGCGTCTTTCACTACCCCAAATGCGTTTATATGGCGTTTTGAATAATGGAGATTCTCCAACGGAGTTAAGGGAAATGTCCAATAAAATTTGTTAAATATTTGGACAATTTGAACACCGGGACAATGTATCAGCTGATTTCTTGGCCTACTCTACGTTTTAGACCATTCTGAACAACTTCGGTTCCGTGTGAGTCTGTCGGTCTGTGTGTTTCTTTGTGTTTATCGTGTGTCCGCAAATCCTTGTAACAAGTTCATTTTCCACAATTTTCATCCGATTTGGATGAAATTTTCAGGGGATGTGCGGGCTAGAAAATAGACAGTCCGCTAACGGTTTTCATCGTTCTTGACTTATTAAGTCACTCTGCGCATGCGCAAACGTAAATTCTACCAAGCATCATTTTCTCACACCCTAGTCATCCGATCTCACTCAAACTCGGATGATAGTTGGGAAATGACAATTTGATCATCTTATGTTAATTTCAACATAAATGTATAATTAATAGCTACTGCGCATGCACCATATGAAATTCTTGTAACAACCTCATATTCCACAGTTTTCATCCGATCTGGATGACGTTTTCAGAAAATATGTGGGCTAGGGAGTAAGTCTCACCTGTAAGTTCAACTGTCAGTTTCAGTGTTGCCAAATCAATACTTCACCCTGCGCATGCGCGAACGTAAATTCCATTACGCTCTATTTTTTCATGCCCTAGTCGTCCGATCTTGCTCAAATTTAGGAAAAAGTTGGGGGATGACGATTTCATCATCCCAAACCAATTTCAACATGATTGAATTATCAATAGCTACAGCGCATGCGCCTATGTTAAATCCTTGTAACGAACCTATTTTCCACTGTTTTCATCCGATAACAATGAAATTGTCAGAGAATGCGCGGTTTAGGTTGTAGATGGGTCCCTTACCTATTTCATTGTTTTCAACTCATCAGTTCATTCCGCGCTTGCAAAATGTAAATTACATTGAGTATCATTTCTTCATTTTGTAATTGATCAATTATGACATTTCACGCTACTTCTTGATTTACTCTTTTCCGATATGGAATTTTTCAAGATCATTTAAAACTTTTCAATGATCTATACAGTCATGATAGGTAAACGAGGAAGCTATGTACCACACCCAACTAGGCAGACTTTTTAAAATTATTTAATTAATTAATTTATTTATGTATCTATTTATTTTTTTAACAACTCAAGCTGCAATAAGAAAACAATGAGTTCAGTAGATGCTAAGTCGTCCAGAAGTGAAATTGAAAATCAATAGTTGGTAGGAGTTAGGAAGGGGTAAATTGCGGAGGGGAGGGTGGGTGTTTAGGAAGTAAAAAGTTTTGGGGAAAACCGCATCATCGTATGAGCGAATTTCCGTAACGTATTTATGACAAATTTTTTTGATAATTGAGCACTTTGAGTGCAAATTGTTAACCAGCAGTAGTATGGCAAAAAAAAGTGTTTGAAATAATAATCTGTTTTTCAAGTAAACATTTCGGATTTCAAATACTGTTTGTAGATTTTATAGACTATTTTTTGCATGTATTAATGAAAATCAAGTACATACATCGTTTAGTACTATTTTGTGCATAGCTACATATTTTTTATACTTCTACAAAATTGATTAACTTCTTTCAACTAATATTCTTCTGAACAATATCAATTTGAAGATTGTCAACCGTTATTGCAAATTTCTAGTGATTTTTATTTTCCACCAAATTATTTGAAATTTGACCAATTTATTGAGCTCACGAATTGTTGCCTAACGAACTTGTTCCTTTCTTGTCGTATGCTTTATGCTAGATTGGAAACAATCCATAGGAAAGTTATCTCCTAGAACCAAACACAGACACGCGCACGCGCGCAGCAAATATATAGCTACCAACACACATAAAAAAAAGGGGAACTTCAGGATTCGTTTCAAAATACCTCGAAACAGATTTCCACGAAGGAGATTTCGGGTGCAAGTTCCGTTAAGCGTGAGGTTTTGGTGAAAACTGATAATCATTTGCTTGAACATCCGACTGGCGTTTGAGAGGTCGAACACCTCGCAGTTTTATTCATAAGGCCACTGCGGACTTTTGCCCCTTCCTCCTCTAGGTATGTCCCTCCAAAAGACAGAACTCAACAGAGCCGTGTAGTGAGAAAATAATTTCGATTCCGAGTAGGTAAGTTACACCAACGTAACAGCGATATACCGGCAATGCAGTCATAGGCGGACTTTCGGAATGTCCCTTGGGTCTTCCATGTGCAAAAACCATCTTCTCAGTCTCCCTGAATATAGTAAACCATTACTCATTTAGATTGAGTTCTTACTATTTCAGCTAAGGTTTCTTATTACCTCAAATGAAGGTCATATCCTTGTTTGTAGCTCTGTGTATTGAACCACACAGGTACTCGATGCTAAAAACTAACTGAGTCGGATAAGACGAAACCACCTTAATTTTGCTCAATTCACCACCAAATTTTTTATAAATCCCAAGATTTTAAATGGTTCATAAATATGATATTGTTACTAATTTTTTAGGGAAACAGAAAATTTCTAATACAGGAAGTTTAAAAAGCGGTTGAGTTCCACATTGTTGAGTTTTGAGACTCGCGTCCCTCAGTTACTTTTTTCTTGGCTTGCGTATAGTGACAACGTATAAAGAAAAAGCCCGGCGTGAGATAATTCACGTGTTGGCTTATTACTTGGATACCCATAAGGAAAGGGATGGAGGGGGCTAATAACAGACCTCCGCCCACCTCTCCATTAGACCAAGTGGAAGACCCATTGTCGTCCCATCGGCAACCGATTTGTATCACGAGTCCGTGAGAATCAATCTTCTGTGGGGAAGGAAGGCCGGTACATGCTTTTAGATCACGTAGACGCTATCATATCATTTTATCCGCTCGAGGCACCGGTTCACAAGGGACCGAATCCGAATCGATGGTTTCTCTCACCCGGTTCGATTCCGTTGCTCTATATTGTTCTTTCCTATTGTCCCGGTGAGGGAACGACGCTGAGAAGTTGTTTGTGTGGACTGTGCCCTCGTGCGGGTCGAATTGGACACGTTCTCAAATAATCAATGCTTACTAGTTTTTGAATTATGGATACCTCAACTATCTACTAAATTCATTATATTGTGCTATGAGGACTAATTTTTCTATAATGATCAGTCATCAATGTACGCATTAATGCTGCAAAGCTGCTCTTGACGTTTGACTTCACTGCTATATGGTCGATACAAGTAGATGTTCCACTAATTCTAGTTGTTTCAGTGATAAAATCTACAAAACCATGGGATAGACTAATTTGATTATAGCAATCAATATTCGAATTATTCTGCATTATTATAATATTAATAATCGCACCAGTAAAAATTACATTACGTTCCATATCAAAGTTGGCCAGTAATAAATTGATCTAACCCCTCCAAAAATACAACAAAATAGTACTAGGAGATCGGTACGCAGCTATAATCGAATATTATTGACGCCCTACAACTATTTTGATGTAGATCAATATCTAGTTTGACAATTCTTAGGTAAATAGTTTTAATATATACCTACAATAATCCCATCATTTCATCAAGATTAACAAACTTTACCATGATAGACTTATATTCACTCAACAAATGTTTGTACCTACTCGATTTTATTTTCATTTGATTGAAATAAATGGTCATGAAATGATGTAATCCTGAACTTGCATAAGATTTGTACGAAAACCCGTTGTCTAAACGATTCAGTGGTTATGATGAAATAGGTAAGTACCAATACACAGAGTTCCATGTTCATACTTTTAATGACTACTGGTGTATCACACCAAACTTGGCAGACGTTACCTAAGTTTCATCTTTCAGGATTAGCTTCATTGTTAGCGTATGCCCACTTTTGTGAAATCTCCAAGAATCGCAATCTCAAATGGAGAACTTGAAGTGTGAACGGAGAAAGTGTTGGAGGGACCGTCTCGCCCTGTCACATTATCAGAGGCTCCCCAGAGGTCAAGAAAAAAAAGAAAGAAAGGGAAAAAAACAGCAGAACCGACCTGACCGCCCAGGCGTGAAGTACAATATTGTGACAGTATCCAGAACAATGGCTGATTTGTGCTTCACCCAGTGAATCATTCACGGGCCGTCGATTCTTCCGAAAACATTTCCACAACATTTTCGGTAGGGGAAACACCTCTGTCTATCCCTCTACTCGATAATTCTATAATGGAGGATGGATATATGTATATAAAATGTGGAGGATGCCTCTGACAAAAACCTACCGTGCAACTGTGACTTTTGGGTGGCCCCCTTTTTTCTCTTCCCATCATTGTTGGAGAGCTTTCGAGGGTTCATGGCTCTGTAACAGATAAGGATTTATAACTAGCTCTGTTATTGTGTTAAATCGAGTGGACTGATCGAAGTTTGACTCTGAAGATAATCTTTCTATAACTCATCACGCAGAGGGGAGCAGGGGTCGCTATAAATATTCCAAGGCTCTCCTATTGTCGAAAATGCTATCAAATTTTCGTTGGAAGCCCACACAAAAGTGAACGTTTCGTGTTTAATACACTTCACTACTTTTGGATCTACCGATAAATGTTGATGCCGGGGAAGTGAATAGGTATTGGTTTTATAATAATTACGTTCTTGACGTCCTTACGTCTTTTTCACTCCTAGTTTTCAAGTATGGAATCAAGAAGCAGGTTTTTTTCTTCTTTAAGTAGTTGAAAAGTCACAAATTTAGTGGGCCTCAAGGGTTAATTTATAACCTTATATACCAAATAAACGCTGATTCTAAAAACAAGTTTATTCTCTCGGGACTCATCATAGATCAATAAAGATGAATGGTACTCCTATTTGAATGAGTATATCCATATCATACCATGTCTCTAGTACCTTTATTATTGTGCAGTGAGTAATTATTTGCATTAATAAATCTACTGTTATATCCATCAATCCTACTGAACTTCCGAATTGCACTGTACAGGGACGCTTGCATATTTTTCCATTCATGCTTTTTTAATGTAACTTTTAGGTTGTCCTGCTTACTATAGGCTTCGTGCATGTCCGAAATGCAGAGAGCTGTATTGGCCAAACGCGGCGTAATGGTAGCTCTCTATGCATACAGACCACCACCCTTCCCCCGGCCCAATCTCCCTTGGTGACTGTGAATCTCCTTCCTCTGCGCTTTATATAAACTTTTGTTTCAGTTTTTAGATCCTAAGAATTCGGAAAACAAGAATGAACACAAGAAGAGAAAAGTTCCAGTCATGCAGCATGATTGTATGAGCGAATTTTGAAAGTTATCGTACTATATTATGTTAAAGTATTGAAGTTTAAGCTTTTTGACTGCAAAAAAATTCGTAACAATTATTTTTTATATCAAAAACGTATTCTACACAGTAATCCACCATTTAAAAACAGAATCTTGATTCTTAGCTTTTTTGTAGTTTTCATCGATTTTCAGCAAATTTTAATGCAATTCAAGTGAATGTCTCAGAATAATGTTGTACATACTTTTTTAATGTTCTATTTTGAATTGTATAAGTTTTCATTCAGAAATATTCTACTAAAAATTATAAATGTAACAATTTTAAGCCGTTTTTAGTAATTTGTTCATTACATTTTTTGAAATTAGACCAATTTAATGTGTTCAAAAGTGCTGGCCAACGAACTCATCCTTTCGTTTGGAAAGCTTGATTTTTTGGCGCTAGAACAGAATTTTTAACTCAATCCTAAGGAGAGTTATCGTCTGGATTGGCATATATATATATATATATATATATATATATATATATATATATACACACAGAGTGTCTCGACTTAAGTAAGTAAGACTTCAGGGATTGGTTCTACAAGTGATTTGCAACAAAAAGTGCCTCCTATACTTTTTCTTTTAGAGGCTTAGAGGCTTTTTTAAGATTTTTTTTCGTTTTTTCAACCTTACATCACATAAACAGCTCTAACTCCCTAGAATAGTACGACTCGCAAGAATACTACGTTAGAAATATAAGTAATATAAGTAATATGCCTTCTATGAAGACTTTCAATAGTGGGAAGTTATGCACACTGTAATCTAGAAATTTTTGACCATAGAAGTATCTAGTAGTGATATTAGAAGTTAGTTAAAGGCAGAGGCGCTTGGAATTATCATCAATTGGTGAATACTGAAGAGAGGTAATGGGGAGATATTGAAAACTGATGACTAATTGACCATTGAAATCACGTAAAGGTATAAATAGGATTCCTTCTGGATTGCTTGGGCATAATGTTTCTTCTGGAACATTCAGATCTCAAAAATAGTAGATCGGATTAATCGGTAATGACCGTTGCACAATCCAAACTACGCTCTAAATACCATGTAACAAATTAAGGGTACCTTATATCCAGGACTGTAGCAGAGGAGAGATGTGACATTTCCTTCCTCTATAACCGCAACTATTTTCTCAGTTTAGGGAACAGGAGCATTCTTCCTGATCAAACGGGTGGGGCTATCCCGAATCGCGGCAGCTCGAAAACGCGAGCAGAAGCGCCGTTCAACCCAACGCTGAGTTCGTTTTTGTTGTTTTCTTTTTAGTGTCTCTTCAATAAATGAAAACTTCTTGAAAGTTTTATCATGGAAGAAGAGAAGATTCTCTCCTTCCATGGAAAATCATTCCCAAATATTATTAGTAACTTCCTATTGTTAACCCAAGGTTCTTGGTGTTAAGCGGTTTCTTGTTTTGTAATAAATTGTATTCATGGTGTTTTGTAGTCGCATGGGTGAATATTATCTCAACGCTAAAAGTATTTTCCATGATTATTCGGTTCGGTGGTTAGGTACAAATCATTTTGTACTTTTTTATGAGAAACTTACATATCTTTTTACACATAGGTTTTTTTATTTTTTTATTTATACATTTATTTTTATTTATTCATTTAAGTATCAATTCATTTATTTAAAAAATAAAATACAGCATTTCTGTTAAACTCGGACTCACCGATTCAGATTGGTGAGCTCAAGGAAGATATTGTCCATAATACAGTCCGCAACTTGGAATAAATTGCACTCCAAATATCATTCCAAATTAATTTTGACCAGGAATGTTTGTCACTGTCTACCATCGCTCCCATCGAAGCAGGTGTTCCACAGGGGAGTGTATTGGGGCCAGTTCTGTATCTCTTATACACATATGACTTCCCGCAAGTAGATGCGGTAACAACTGCCATGTTTGCAGACGATGTGGTCTTGCTCTCAAAAGGTGCCTACCAACCTTCATTGGAGAATTTACAGTGTCTTGCCGATGAGGTCACAACCTGGTGTCAAACATGGAAAATAAAAATGAATCCCACTAAATCCAGTGTTGTGCAGTTTACCCTTAAACGAAACGCCCCAACTCCAACTATTACAATGAATGCTACACCTATCCCTTTCCAACACACAGTCAGATACCTTGGGCTACATCTCGACAGCAGGTTGACCTGGTATGATCATATATCCAATGTCTTAACCCGTGCAAGGCAACGCCTGAGACAGCTGTATTTCTTACTGAATAAACAGTCGAATCTTCCACTCCACCTGAAGCGACAGATTTACCTTGTTATCACAACATTCTCTGGCCGTAATTTTTATTCCGCTCCTGGGAAAATTCATTGAAGGCTCATCCTGATCTTTGGAATATCTTCGTATGGTATACTTTAAATAATCGGGGTCAAATTGAGGAAGCTAACAAATTAAGAATCAAACTAGTTTGCATTTTTTACATGTTTAGACAAGTAGTGATTTAGGAACTTCAGGCTCGAAATCCTAGTGAAATGGTGCGTAACATTTACACTTATTTTCTCTACATCATGGAAAGACATTAATTCATGGGTTGGATATGTTTCTGGGTAATTGATTTGTGCGTCCACATCTCAATGTTTTTCATGAAGCTGGGACAATGTGTTAAAATGATTTTATGATTTAAAAAAATTCAAAACTGAGTAGACCTACCTACTGACATACAGGACACATACATTTTATTAGAGATAACGGAGCAGGTGTAATACTACACTAACAATATAATAATATACAAACGCACACAAACGCATCATTGTATCATCACAGATTTTAAAAAAAATTGTATTTGTAGTAGCAACCACGTGTGTGGCGATAATGAATTATCGGTCCATAGTAGTAGTATATTCAGCATATAAGTAGATATTTAGGATACTTTAGCTACTTAACTACATGAATAACATTACTGTCAAGATGAATGTAACTTCATCTCCATTTATAGAAGCCATATATCCTCGCTCCAAGCAGTTCTTACATTAGATTTCTAGGTAGTAACTTCAAATTGTTTATCGGTGTTTTGGTATTAAATCTATAAGCGTATTTCCGCTAGTAGTAATATTAAAATTATCATTTACGTACATTTCGGAAGAATGCGAAGTACTTTCGATGCAAAGACATGATCATCAGGCCGTCGAAACCGTACTGGCCGTCCTTTTTCTACGGCCTGATTTCACATCCAGCTGATGACCGTAGCCTAAATCAGTTGGATCCTATTTTATGAATCAGTTGAGACAAGACAGGTGAGCAACATAATCCAGAATCGGTTCGATGGAGTGCGTTCTCAAATCTCTTGATCCTTGATACGGTTTTGCATGGAGCTCATTATGTGAGATTACCTGTTGATACCGGAGGATCAGAGGAACTGCTTGCATGGGGAAATAGGGCGTATATTACCATTAAGAGCAGATACCCCATATATCATTCAGACCCTCCTTGTTGTGAGCTGTATTGGGGGCAACAATTTGCCGTTGTACGCAAAGAATGGGTAGCTTCCAAAGGCACCTCGCAAAGGCCTCCAAAGGAAGGGCCATATATAACGCATATCCTCCCGGAGCTCCGGCTAATGAAGTCTACCCCTATCTCCGGGCGTTGTCCATTCTGTGTTAAATGATCGCGATAACATAAGAGGTGGCCGGTGGTACCACCTTCGAGGAGGTTTCGCTTTGGAAAACGAGCCTTTCCAGGGCCCCATACATACAATGCCGGGTACAATTTGCCAGAGAAGCGCGGGGGGGCTGCGCAGTAAGTCACAGCTATGCGATCCCCTATCGGACGGGAATTTATGGGCGAGGAAACCCTTTTCTTTGTGAGTCTCCCGCTCCCAGCCTCACGATTCTGGGTGACTTCCTCAGGTCGCTACCGGCACCGGATTTATTTTAATAAAGGGTCGCCCACACAGATAACTTGCGCTATGTCGTTTATAATACTTCAAGACAGAGTTCTACAATGTCAACAACATTGCTACCTACGCGAATTTCATAGGAGCAATTCGTTGCAGTCTTCAGCCTCCGTGCACACATCCATTCCTAAAAAAATAAATATGGCAAAAAAAAAAATAAATAAAAATAATAATAATAAAAAATAAATAAATACAAATAAATTAATGCTCCAGGCACGATCGTATGGGCCATTTTTTGTAACTTATCCTAATATAGTTGTTTCTGTTACATGGTTTTGGAGTTTTATCACTTCGCGTGCACGATATTGTCAACCATCAATTTCAAAACAGGAAGAGCTTTCATTAATTTTTTGCTATTCAAACCAAATATCAGGTTTTACGATATTTCCTCATTTTTTACGATTTTTTTGTGCGTATTTCAGTGTAACTCATTTATATTTTTTTCAGCACATATTTTTGCCTGCATTTTTGTATGTTTCAGTTCATAGTCAGTTAACTAAAAAAAATTCAACGTTTTTGAAGGAGTTGGTGGCATCTTTAGTGATTTTGGAGACTTGAAAAAAAAAGTAGCAATTTAATGTGTCCAAAATGTGCTGCCGATCGAACTCTAAATATTTTCGAATTAATGTTTACAAAATGCACACGTAAATGTTTACATAAAAACATAATAAAATCCCTGAATCGTTTCTTAATACCTCGAATGGGTTTTTGATAAAGAAAATGTTTGAAATTTGAGTGAGCTATCGGTTGCTTTTGCTTTTTGATTGCTTTTTAATTGCTTTTTTCACAGGAACAGGCAACTTGAAAATTTTCAAATTTAACCCATAGAAGAGGGTGTTTCAGTGGAAGGGGAAAAGGGGTATCTTTGTCTTACTGAACAAAATGGGGATTTGATTGTCAAATATTTTTGGAACACTCTAATTCAAGTCAAAGACTACTTTTTTAAATTTTTCAAATCTGACCCACAATGGAGGGGGAGGGGGTGAGTGAGTTTAAGCGTTTCAAACGCCACTGAACCCACTGGGGATCTGAGTTGTCGAATATGTTTGGAGTACCCGAACTTAAATCACAGGCTACTTGAAATTTTCCAAATCTAACCTGTAGAAGGGGGTGTTTTAGGGAAAGGGACCTGATTGATTAAATATGTTTGTAATAAACTAACATGAATCACAAACTACTTGAAATTTTCAAATCTGAACCATAACGGGTATTTTGATCGAGGGGTGGGGGGTGGAACCGGAAAAAAATCACAGAACCTACTTTCAATTTCGACCCATATGGATGTTTTTGAGGGAGGGAGTTTGGAAAGGGCTATGACATTACTGAACAAACTGGGGATCTCATTGGGCGAATATGTTTAGGTTACTTCAACCTCAATCACAGGCTATTAAAAGTTTTTCTAGCTTCAACCATAGGGAGGAGTTTGTGGTAAAGAAAAAAATGGAGGGGGAGGGGGTATTTAAATGGAATAATTTGGTCATCACCGAACGAACTGGTGATCTGATGTTCGGACGAATGAAAATGGATTAGTATGAACGTTCTTTTAGGTTACCTATCAAAATATTGGGGGGGGGGGGGGGGGAGTTATCTCAGTAGTTTGGTCCTAATAGGTAATTTATAACTAATTAATTTAAGTAAATACTTTCAAGTAAGGACTTTCTTGAATCAAATCAAGCTTTCCAAACAAAAGGATATGTTTGTTGACCAACAATTTTTGAGTACTTGCAATTGGTCCAATTTCGAAAAATGTGCTCAAAAATCACTAAAAATTACTGAAAACGGCCAAAAATCTTTAAATTTATATTTTTATCAGAATATTAGTGAAAAAAATGCCTTGCGACGTTGAACTGGAACATTAAAATACTTATTCATAAAATTATGGTGAAAAACGTACTTAAATTTCATTATATATTTGCTGTAAAATCGATTAAAAAACTGAAAAATTGCTAAACATCCAAAATCTGTTTTGAATCGTAGAATATGATTTAGAACGAGTTTATTTGCCTTAAAATTGGTGGTTAACAATTTATTTGCACTCAAAGTGCTCAAATTCAAAAACAAAGTAGCAATATACGAGTAATACGATAATTCACGAAAATACGCTCATACGATCATGCTGCATGACCGGAACTTTTTTTAACATGCCTTCCTATTTAAAGATGGCAAAGAGTTCAGAAAAATATAACAGCTGGTTGGAAGGGAAAATATCCAGATTTAAATTGAAAAAAAAAAAAATAATAATAATAATAATAATTACCTATAATTTATCAGTGAATGAATGCTGCTAATGACTATTCCAGGTGGGAAAGGGCTTAAATTCTAACAAATCAAATAAAATTCAATATGTCTGCCCTTAAAATTTACCCTTTAAGGAATCTAAACATGACAAACACGCAAAGACGGGAAGACATCAAGTTAAGTACATGAAGAGGTGTCTTAAACCTAGGTGACCTTAGTGCAAGACCGCCGTTTTACCCGAACCTGGCAACTCTTCGTGGTCCATCCCAGAGGCACTTGTGTGTTTAATGTCACAGGTGGCCAGAGGGCCTGCCATAGCTCTGGGCAATATTATACCGATTTCGTCGCCTTAAACAGGGTTACTTACCCCCCCCCATGCTACCTAACTTCCTCCACAAATTGCAAATGGCAACCTCCATATTTTTTCCGTAGATATGAAATTATATAACTTTTGGGCAAGTGCGCATGCGCAAATGTGCGGAGAGCGCACTAAATTAGGTATTTTAAACAAGAACCCCAATTTTTAATTGCTGAATTTTTCATTGATATTTGATATTTCATTTGTAGGTCCATTTTATGATATTTGCAACACCAACTTGGGAAAACGCCGAAAAATTGACCTGCATTGCACTTTTTCTTACTTATTTTCACACAGCACAAAGCGCAGTTAAATTGTTTTTTCGGTGATTTCCCAAGTTGGTGTTGCAAATATCAATATTTATATGAACATCATTACGTGATCGAAGGATAACCCAAATTATGTATATTTCACAATTTTAGCACCTTTACAGTAGAGCTGCGCAGTCTAAGCGCGGAATCGCGCCCATTTTTACGCACTGAAAAAATCAAATGATGGGTCATTTCTTCTTGAAATATCATGTGGAATCCGAATCAGCAATAAAATTCGGGGTTCCCATTTAAACGACAAATATTGGTGCGCACTGCGCTCGTTTTGCTCTTGCGCACGGGCGCAAAATGTCATATTTGAAATTCACGGAAAATATAAGAGAGGGGTGAGGGGGGGAATCGCCATTTGAACTATTCTTTGAGGAAGTTAGATTGGGTGGGGGGGTGGTACTTAGTGATGAGACACCTTCAATATGTTACCATGTCTACATATATACATCACTATTCGACTTTGCATTCAATCGTTTCGTCCCGTTCATTGTTCTTCAACAAATATTATACGTGCATGTTATAAGGAATTTAGGTGCCCCCCCCCCCCCCCCCCAGAGGTGCAATGGGGGCCTAAATCCTCATAAAAAGGTAGAGGAGGTAACAGGCATCCCGTCAGAGAGATACCACCCCTAGTCATAGCTTTTAATGAGCCATGTTCGGGGAAGGTTGATATTCCTGTCACCAGAAAACCATCCGACGCCAAACCAGCTGTCTAAAACGATCGAGCACAGCGCGTGGTTCCCATTGATTCCTCAACGGGACGCCGCCAACGCTATCTCTGGTGCTCTGACGGGAGCTTGATGGACCTCTCAGGAGGTAACTCTGTTACACTCCTCCCCTTAAAGACATACTTGATTGAAGATCAAGTATGGTAGTTGGGTGGAATAGTGAATAGCTGAGAACTAATGCTCATTCAATCATAAATAGCTGCATTGGCGTTTTGGATGGGGGAATAGAAATTAAAACTGGATTGTCAATGAAGCTTCATAAGAAGTATCTTCATTGAACAATCGGGACAAAACGGATGCTCATCTATGGAGACTTATACCTTAGGAAATCAAAATATTTATAGAAATTAATTTGCCCAACATTGGGGACTTTTAAATTAAATTGCCCAACTATGGGGACTTAAATGGCGCACTAACCTGGTAATTGACATATAGCAATACTCAGGTGGCGAAAAAATTGAAAGAAAATATGGTATATAAAATATAAAAAGGGAATCCTCATAAAAAGGTAGAGGAGGGTAACAGGCATCCCGTCAGAGAGATACCACCCCTACTAATAGCTTTTAATGAGCCATGTTCAGGGAAGGTTGATATTCCTGTCACCAGAAAACCATCCGACGCCAAACCAGCTGTCTAAAACGATCGAGGACAGCGCGTGGTTCCCATTGATTCCTCAACGGGACGCCGCCAACGCTATCTCTGGTGCTCTGACGGGAGCTTGATGGACCTCTCAGGAGGTAACTCTGTTACAATGTTCGTGAGGAAACTACACTGCCCATCCAACTTGGCAGACATTTTTTCTACGTATCCTGAAACGTAAACTAACAAAATTGGACAAAATTTGATTTGGAGACGTTGGGTGGAGGAGTTGGCTGGTCGATTACTGGTGTGGGTTCGTTTGAGAAATAAATGCATTGCAGCAAAATATTGAACTACACAATAACCAACTACCATTTATGAGTCTCATTCATTTGTATCTTCGATATATACGAATAATTATTTCATGGAAAAATGAGAGTTTTGTGGTTGAATATGGGCTGATGTCCATTGCGTAAATGGAACAAATTCTGGTTCATCTTCGAATTGCAGATGCCGGATACATTTACTTTCCCCGCATTCGCTCCTATTCACCACTTCAGGCCTATAAAATGAACTTTTAAATGAATTCTTTAAATAAATCAGTGATGACAGAAAATCAGACAATGATTTTTATTTAGATTGCATGAACTATCGGCGGTGAGAAATTCAGAAAAGTATCACACGAATGATATTAATATCGTGTAAAGATCGAGGTCGGTTGCTCTCACACATCCATTATGTATTACTTATAACGGTCGACATAACTCACAGAACTTCTTTATAAAAAATTTCCAAGGGTATGGAAACGGTACATTTAAATTACTCATGGCACCTTCAAACGAAACAATCGTGCTCTGTACCGTTTCGCATTACCTATCCCCGTTTTCGATCTGGGAGTAAAACCCAGTAGCACGACAGTTGCCATATTGTTAACATGCATTTTGGTATCAATAGAAGGCCCTTCCATGAAAGAAAATTGAAGATCTCAAAAATTGCGATTCCGCTTCGTTTGACGGAGTAGTCATGCGATCATTCGCATTGTCTGCGACTGTTCATCACTCTTCGCACGTAATTCTCGAGATTGTAAAACGATAGTGGAGAGAGCTGGAAAAAAAGAAGAGGAATCATTCTCGGCAAACTAAATTGCATATGCAACGCGGTAGCGATGGGTTTTGATTATGCTTGAAAAATAAACTTTCCAGGAAAAAATCCGTTTTTCTGGAAGAAAAAACCGCGAGGAGGTGAGACTAGCGAGAGCAAAACGTGCGTGCAATCTTTAAAAGATACAGTCAGGTTTTACATGGATTCGAGTTTGCTCCTAATTGAGTCTTTTTCCAATCACTATTCAAGATTCTTTCGTTCTTCCCTGCTCGGTTTGCCTACACCTAATGCTTTACAAGAAACGAGATCGTGACGACTGTTAATAATATCGGGCATTAACGAAACGGATGGAGCTTCGAAACATGGGAAAAGAAGCTACTGGGGTACGCAGAAGGAGTTTTTATGCAGGGGATGACCTGAGGAATCCCCTTATTGGTAACACAGAGAAGGTTTTCTTATGGAAGTCGGGCCATTTCTGGGTATCCATGTCTCCGAGTCGGCGTCTCATTCGAATTTCCGCCAGGGGGACTAACAACCCTGGAATGCGGGGCCTCCGAGATCCAGATCTGTGACGACGGCCTTTGAGTCATTCGCGAACGGTTCCCGAAAATCAAAATCCGGTTTTTGTAAAGTTCGCTTGTCCGCAGAAGAATGAGCGTTAACAGTGAATCTGGAAAACGTACTTATATAGTTATAATGGCAGAGATTCTAACAGGTATATTTTTTAAACCATTGGAATTCTACAGAGACAAGTAACTTCGTAACCGCCTATGATTTTCAAATATTTGGTGGATAGTGGTGACATAAAAACACTCCTCTGGCCGGCGCGGAACCTCGTTGTAGAGCGGGCATCACAAGAATTGAGTATTTAAGCTCGGAAAATTTTGGAAAAATAAAGGTACCTACCTATCTACAGTTTACGGTAGATGGTTAGGTGTCTCCATTTCTATGATCTAGTTGGGTTGTGGGGGGTATGAGACTTTTAGTCCCTTTGATTGTTATCTATTTTATTTACTTGTGTAGTAATCTCTGTTATAAGGTAGTGTAAGAAAACCTACCTTTAACAGAACATACTCGGGCACCTTATAATTTTAACGCCGTACGGCGAATGTACTCGAACAAGTAAGAGCTAACAATCGTGGGGAGAAGTCTCATCATCCCCCACCACCACAACCAAACTATATCTACAGTTTAAATTGGCGAGTTTTCGAGGAAAATAAAGCTATTGCAATGGCTCGAAAATTTTGAAAATAAGAATTTTTCGAAAAATGTCTTCATTGAAATAAGTTTTGAGACAATCTGAAACAAATCCTAGAGTTTAACGCTTTTTCGTATATATATATATATATATATATATATATATATATATATATATATATATATATATATATATATATATATAAACAAGGTGTAACGGTTCTTGAGGGTTGGTCAATGAATCAGGTTTTACTCCTTACGCCGACGTTTCGTCTAATTTATTAGACATCCTCAGGGCTACAAACAATACAATAGGTATCAACTAGGAGGTAGATACATCACTAGGGTTTAGCTTATCAGTAACATGTAATAGAACAACGTGGGTTATTTATATGATTAAACTAGTTTTTTTTTACATACCTGAGGGAAATTATTGTCCTATTTCATTGTATGTTGTAAATCATGTTGTAGCTAACACACTGTAGCTATAAAACGGGCACCAAACAATATGCTGAGGGCAGGATTCTAAAGTCACTATCAGTAAACTTATCACAATGTTTATGGTATCACATGGAGCCCACTTGTTGTTGTTGTTGTGTGTCTGCCCCTAACTTTCCTTCTCTAATCTACATTGTCTTATAATTATACTTAAATACAAAATACTTAAAACTAATGACAGAATGACTAATTGGAGGGTTACATAGTCATTGAAAATTAAAAGCAATCACGGAGGGTGATGAACATGAGATCTCCAAATAAGGTTTGTATAAACCCCACTGAGCTGAGCAACATCTTTTCTTAAATTACAAGTGTTGGGTGTTTTGTGAATATGAATCATTTCCTTCACTACTCTTTTCTTTTGGTGGGCCTCATTGTCCAGTATTTCAAAATTCTCAAAATCGAAATTATGCTTTGTCAGAATGGCATGCTTGGCTAATTCACACCTATTTGTATATTTTAGATTAATGTCTGATCTGTGCAGAGCAAACCGATTTTTTACCCATTGTTTTGTTTGGCCTACATATTTTTGAGGACAGTCTTGGCAGGTGATTTCATAAACAACATGACTTCTTAATAGTGGAGGGATTTGGGATTTCAAATTTGAAAAAAATTTCTTGTTTAGTGTTTTTTTGTTACTATGAGCTATTTTACACTTTATCTTTTTTGAAATTATTTTGGATATCTGTTCTGAAAGACCTTTTACATACACTATACTGGCATATGGCTTTGGAAGAGAGGGAGGAACATGAGGATTTGTTGCGGGAGAATTAGATAGTAGTGGCACCATTGGGTTTACTTCTGAAGGTACACTGCCAGAAGGGCTCTGTACCAATACTGACGAAGCGCTTACTGCGGAAGAGATAGCAACTAAGGGGTTGTCTAACGTTGAGACTACGTCATTTCCCACAAGGGTTGTTGAAACAATTGACTGATTGCTAATATTTTGGACATTATTTAATATGGAGTTTATTAGACCTACTGGAAAATTATTGCTAATAAGTATTTTTTTTTAAATGGCAAGGTTTTTATTGTGGAATGGTGGGTCACTGAGGGAGAGTGCTCTCTGTTTTAAGGCTAAAGCCGTATTAATTTTTTGAGTCAATGGATGGTGGGAATGATAATTCAAAAACCTGTCACTTTTCTGTGGCTTTCTCCACCAATCCACACTTATAGTACCATCAGGGTTCCTAATTGTGAGCATATCAAGGTATGGTAGCTTATGTTCATCATCTTCTACTTCAATAGTAAATTGTACTTTTGAGCATACACTGTTGAGTGCTTGGAGAATAGTATCTTCCGTTCCTGATGGTATGGCCAGAAAAATATCATCTACGAACTTATAAATAAAAGGAACATGAAATGGTAGAGAAGCTAAGGCACTGTCCAATATCTGGTTCATTACTAGGTCTGCAAGGACTGGAGCTATAGGAGACCCCATGCTCACCCCATCCTTAATATCATACATGGTATCTTCATATTGGAAATAACCATCTTCAGTACAAATTTTCAGTAGTCTGACAAAGTCAGTTTTAGAAATATTGGTGTGATTTTTAAGTGAGTCCCACTTTTCTTCTATAATTTGATACACCAACTGAATGGGAATGTTTGTAAAAAGACTAACTGCATCCACAGAAGCGAGTGTGTACCCTAATGGCACTTGTTTACTTTTTATGGAATCAAAAAACTGGAAAGAATCCCTGGTGTTATATTTATTCGATGAAATGTTTTGAAGAATATGACTTAGAAACTTAGCACTATGGTATGTGGGGCTATTAGTGAAACTAACAACCGGTCTGAGAGGGTTATTTGGCTTATGGGTTTTAACAAGACCATAATATATCCTTGGGGGTACACTATTATTATTGGTCAATTTACATTTGGTATGGAAATCTATTGATTTCTTTGTATAGAGATCTTTGACAATTTCGTTATTTTTTGTCTGCAAAGATGATGTGGGATTTCTTCTCCTATCAGTTATTGGCATGTACGTAGAAGTATCACTCAGTAGGGTTGTCATCTTATCATGATATTCAGACTTATTCATTATCACAGTACTATTAGCCTTATCAGATTTTAGGACTAGAAGGTGTGGATGGTTTTTTGAGAAAGATCTTAGTTTTGTACAAAAGAAAAAACAATGTAGTAAAAAAAAGCTATCAATCCAAAATTCTGAAGAAAACTAAGATCTTTCTCAAAAACCATCCACACCTTCTAGTCCTAAAATCTGATAAAATGATGAAATAGGACAATAATTTCCCTCAGGTATGTAAAAAAAACTAGTTTAATCATATAAATAACCCACGTTGTTCTATTACATGTTACTGATAAGCTAAACTCTAGTGATGTATCTACCTACTAGTTGATACCTATTGTATTGTTTGTAGCCCTGAGGATGTCTAATAAATTAGACGAAACGTCGGCGTAAGGAGTAAAACCTGATTCATTGACCAACCCTCAAGAACCTTTTCACCTTGTTTTAAGAAAAAGTGGTCGAGAACTCAACATATTGTTATATATATATATATATATATATATATATATATATATATATATATATATAATATTATATATATATATGTGTGTGTGTGTGTCATTCCAGACGATAACTCTCGATAGAATTGAGATAAAAACTTCGTTCTTTCGCCAAAAAATCAAGCATTTCAAAAGAAAGGATGAGTTCGTTGGACAACACTTTTTGAGTACATTAAATTGGTCAAATTTCAAAAAATGTACTAAAAAAATCACTAAAAACGGCTAAAAATCGTTAAATTTATATATTTTTTTTTTGCAGAATTTTAGTCAAAACTAAATTTTCAACGATTAACTAGGACATTGAAAATTTTTGCTCAAAATTATGATGAAAAACGTACTTAAATGTAATTAAAATTTGCTAAAATGTCTATAAAAACTGCAAAAAAATAAAAATCAAAAATCCCTTTTGAATCAGTGGAATTTTCTTTAGAATAAGTTTTTTCCCATAAAATTGGTTTTTAACCATTTCAGTCAACTAAAATTGCTCCAATTTCAATGCAATTTAACATACCATAGTACGATAGATAGTTTATGGAAATTCGCTCATACGATCATGCTGCATGACTGGAACTTTTTACTGCTTTATTTCATTAATTCTT